>CAJFCP010000088.1:1757147-1853002 GCA_904066005.1 Synergus itoensis
TCATAATAATTTAATAATCATCAGATTATTAAAATTTTATTGTTCCCTACATTGAAAGCTTAAGTGTCATTAAAATATTCGGAGCATCTAAAATTCATACGTCTGCTTCTTTATTTGTATAATGATAAGAAAATACATAAATTTATTAGGTTATTCAAATTTGAATACTCATAAATTAAAATTATAAGAAAATGAACAATGAATTTGAAAAATGTATTTAGATATTTTTAAATAAAAAATAAATCATATTTTAAAATAAATTTAAAAATTTTATAATTATAATTTTAAAAAATTATAATTAATACTCGAAATGCTAAAAAGAATTCTTAAAATTTTTGTAAGTCCTCTAGCTCACTTTCTTCTAAGTCCATACAATATTTCTAGAGTTTTCCTGATTTAACCAATTTTGTAGTAATCCTCATTTTTTATTAAATAAATGAGAATTTTATTGTAAATTATTCAATAATTTATATAATACACTAATAAATAAGTAAAATTGTTCAATGTATACATATAAATAATGATGGACAGCGACAGCCATGAACTTACTGGAAATATGCAACCCGCCATGCATACGTCAACGATTCTCTAATGCGTTCATGCATGACGGGTTGCATATTTCCGGTAGGCATTGCTGGCGGAAATCCTATTTTACAAAAACCAATACTTATTTAAAAAATGCATCAATAAAAACTGAATTTAAGATAAAATAAATGCTTATAAATACGAAAAATCAAGAAAAAACATATTAGAAATATTGTTAGCCTGAAAATAAATTGGAATTTTCACAAGCCTGGAAATACTTACAAAGGTCGTTTTGGCGCGTTTGGGTCCTTGACGCGTTTCTTGCCAGCGCCCCTACTCCTTTTCTCAGTTGCTGCTTTCGGCATTTTGATAAAAGTTTCTGATATTCTCCAGAAAAAAGGACACTTTGAACAAAGAAAGTAAACCTCGCTAGAATAAAAATACTACGAAATCGATGCTTGAGGTCAGATGGGACATGCGACGCGTAGGAAAAGACGCGATGCTTAGACGAAAATGCGATGCTCAGTAACGGGAAAAATGTCAATTTCCTTCAAACTACTATTTTTTTCACTTTCTGAACATAATTTAATGAAATATTTTACTTTAAAAAAGTTTTGACGAAATTCGGAGAGAATTTCACAAAGTTAAACTGGAATCTCGCCATTTTCTGCTAATTGGACTCTTATAGTTTCTTGTTTACAGTTTTCCACGCAAGCCTGAGAAAAACGTAATTTTACACAAAAATGGGAAAGTACAATTGAAGTCGCATACTAGTTGCGAAACTGTAACTCAAGTTACACCACGAAAAGAACAAATTTGATATTTTTTTGAAGCGTAGAATCGAAAAATTTGTAAAATTTAGATCATGGCTGAACAACCTAACCTCAAAAATGTCAATTTTCGACAAAAACGGCTTGGGCGTCGAAATTTCAGGTTTTTCGAATATTGTAGATACTCAAATGTTTAATAAGAGTAGAATAGCGTTAAACATGATTTTTAAACACTGAGAGGTGATATTTTGAGGAGAATTATGAAAAAAACTTACCGTTAAAACCGGTGGAGATGCTTTCCGTTTGAGTTCACGAGACAACAACCCAACCTAAACTGTGGTCAACAATGGTGTACGGCAGCAAGTTGTCACGTGACGTGTACAGTGGATTCCCAGGGAAGAATATTCTAGTATTTTCCAATTGATAATTTATTAAAGCTTATTATCAATATTTCTATGTTTATTTAATTGTAAAAAAAGTTTAATATTATTCCTGTAAACATTTTTAATTCAAATTTTAGTTAAATATTGTTTTTAAGACTTATTTTAAATCTTTTAAAGTAGTCAGGGCCCAATCTTTATGTACCACACCACTGGCATGAAGAGAACGAATAAACGAATCAAATTTCAATTGCGCACGCAGCTTTTTAAAATTTATGTAAAGGTTCGATTAATTATTACAAAATAGTATTATAAAAAAACATATTATTGTATTTAAATTGTTAACAGATTTTTTAGAATATTTTTTGGAATATAATTGATAAAAAGAAAAGTATATTTTTGAAATAGTTTAGAATATATTGGAGACTTTAACTTCTTTTGTACTGTGACGGTTGGAATTCGGAAATATGGTCAAATCAGTAGCGTTCCTTTTCGATGCTAACTTTTTCGTGTATTGATTTTTTGTTGAAAATAGGCAACTGGAAATTGTATTATATAAAATAAATCATTTTTGAATTTAGAAATTATACTTTGATATTGATTTTCATAAAAATGAGGTTTTTACAGAAAACGGAAACAAAAAATTGTTCCCGCCAATTTAAAATTCTCTTTTGACGTCAACACAATTTTTGTTGACGTCAAAAGGATCAAAAGAGAAATCACGAGAACAGGCGACAAATGGGCGACAATATGCACCCATATTGTTTTTTTAAATAGTTTTATTATCACAATTTATAAATCTTAAATTAAATATGTTTAATAAATATATTAACGATATTAATCATTTTATATTTTCACCTGAAAAAATGTTAATAAATAAATTAATGAAATATTTATAGCTGAAAACCCTTCAAAATTATAACATAAAAAATGGAACCCAAATTTTTTTATTTCTAGGATACATTTTTTATATTTCAAAATTATTTTTCCTTTAGAATTTAGAAATTTTATTAAAAACAATTAAAAATTTTATTAAAAAATTTTATTAAAAACGTTTTTATTAACAATTAGACGAAGGGAATATATTTAGAATATTTTTTTTATTCGATTGCTTTTAGTTTTTTTTTTAAATTAGAAATCTGGAAATAAATGCGTCATTTTCTCTTCAAGAACTCCAAAAGCAGAGCGAAAAACCGAGGGAAAACGGAAAACCGAGGGAAAAGCAGCTGTGTTATGGCTGTAGTATTAGTATAAATGTATGTATACAGCATAAGGCTATAGCAAGGGCTACTACACTTCTATAGAAAAATTCTAGAGAGCCATAAATAGGACACGATTCTCTCCCTCGTTTCTACCTGAGGGTAGAATAGAAGAACACTATAGGTATAGCTGTTTAAAAATGTTCTATCGAAATTTTATTTACTTCAGTTTAAATAAAATTATATTAAGTTAGCACGATATCAAATTTAACTAAATATTTATTTAAATTTTTTACAGAAAAGCCTTGAATTTTTCATAGAAATATGTTGAATTTTCAATAAAAATTACTAAAATTCAAAACAAAAAGATTAAATTTACAGAAAAATATAAATGATATAATGAATTTTCAAAAAAAGTGTAAATAGTGTAAAGCAAATAAATTTGCTTTATGTGCCTTTTTCTAAAATAACTATATTCCTTCCTTCATAGTTGCATAGGTCGTATTAGAAAAGATTAAGATGAGAACCTAATACAATACTTACTTAGAATTTTGGTGTATACCTGAATTTACAAAGGCAGAAAATGCAATTAGTTTAGTCAGGTTTAATAAAATTTACCTCTGAGGAGAGAAATTGTCAGGACCATATTTCCAGAATAATGTCCTGAAAACCATAAACCTATAAAAATTTATAATTATTTATGTGAAGGAACTTTTTTTCAGAAATATAAGATTAAATTTAGTAAAAGTTTAGAAGTTTGCAATAGAAAATTTTCGTCATGCATAAAAAATTAAAGACCATTTCACTGCAACAAAAGATAAATCTTTCGCCGAGCACAAAGTGTTTTGTAATCAAGCGACCGCAGCCTTGACCGCACAATTTTCCAACTCGCTAACTTATCTACTTTGTCTCTTATAGGAAGATTACTTACTCCAACCCATTTAGTTGAAATCTTAATTCTTAATAGAGAAAGTTTTAAATATAAATATTACAATAATCCACATACACTAAATTATATATTATGTATAATATTAATATATGTTTACTTTTGCTACATAACTAAAACATCAATTAATTAACGAATAAAAATAAAAAAACAAAAATAAAGAAAAAATACCTCGTTTTAAATATTCAGATGCGAGAAGAAGGAACTTTATTATTTCATTTGACTTCTACAGGACAAAAACATTTTTTTTGTTTTCCCTTCCTCGTAGCGCCTTAATTTTTCTTCAAGATGTTCCACAAGCTGCAAGAATGATAAATATTTTATCAACATTACGAACATTTCTGCTAATCTTTTTTTACTATTTGTACATTCTATTTGAAAATATTTCCATTTTAAATAAAAAGTGGTTTTTGCGTACTTTTAAAGTTCGTAGAAATTAAAAAATTAATAGAATTTTAATTAACTTACGAATACAAGGACGACACGCGGACGGAGGACATGGACCCGTTGTTGGAACTGTAGAATTACAATAAAATAATTAAAGATTTTAGAAGCGCTTACAAGTGCTTTCATTTTTGTTACTTACTTCGACACGTATTGGAAGGAGGACATGGTGGCGAACAAGGCGGAAGAGGAACAAGAGTTCCTGGTGGAATGTAGCTGGAAGATAAAAATAATAACTTTTATAAAACAAATAACTAGCATAAATCTAAAAAATATTTGAAAGTAAATTCAAACTCTATTTACATAGCATGTTTTAAAATTTGTCTAAATTTATTTACAAAACAGTTTTATTAGCTTTAGTTTCATACCTTAAATTATAAGTTGTATTATCTTCTAAAGGAGTTGTGGGTGGATGATAATAATTTTTACTAGCCCAAGTTTTTTCAACTTGATCAGCAGATTCCACAGGTTGATAACTAAGACGCATTGTCGTCTCAGCATCCAAGGGAACATCAGATGGTTGATACATTCTAACTGGTTTATAAGACTTATTTGGAACCAATGATTTCAAGTTATTCGGTATGAATGACAATCTATTTGTCGTGCAACCTGCAAAAAAATTTATGTTAATATCCATCGAAGACATTATTCTATAATATGTCAAATTAGACATCGAATTAAACACCCACGTTATGAAAATTTCCAAGAACTTTATTGTCAAGCAAGAAAAAAACCACCATATATAAAAATATCAAAGAAAATACGACAAAGGAAAGGAAATGATTAATTCATATTTCATGTCAAGAAGGATGAATTCTCACTTTTATTTTGAAAGAGAAAAGGATTGATGCGCGATGAATAATTAGGCAAAACTTGAATCATGAAGATAAACAATGTTATGTGGGAGTGAGAGAATTTTCGCAACAATTGTGAAATAAATTCTCTGGGAATCTATTCGTATATTATTACAGGATTTCTGTAGAGGTGCAATGTTATAAATGCCAAGTCTTTGTACAATCAAAGTACAATTAGTATTTATTTGATAAATTTTAGTTTAGTCCAAAATAAACTAATTTAGAAAATCCCTTTCGATTTTGACCTCCAGTAACAAATTGAAGACAATAATTAAAAGCTATAATCAGCTTATTAAAATATGTAAATCAAAGAGAAAAAGGCAAAGGTTGAAAAATACAATAATTCTTTCCATTAAGAAGTTAATTAAGGATTTTAATTTAGCAAAAAAGTTTATGTTCTTTATCTGGGCAAAAATTTATAACTAGTGTTGCTCAAGAGTTATTCACCTTAAAATAAAATTTTTAAATTGCGTCTTTCCCATATGGGTTAATGATTGGATTGGAATATCAAAGCCTATATAAAATACAAGCAATGTAAAAGTGAGTAATCCGGAGGCAATGATCTTTTAACCGCGAAATGAAAGTCGTAAAAAGTTATCTTAAATGCGATTGCGAGTAAGTATGAACGGAGTGAAGAGCAGTAGAAAAACCCTCTCAATTTACTTCTTCTATATATGTAAATCTTATTTATCTAACTAGCAATCCTAGCCATTTTTATCACAGATTGCATAGTATAGAATTCATAATACACACTTACATTCGAGAGGTAATGGCGAAAACGTAAGATTGTCCTCGGGTCGAAAACCAGTACCGGGAAGATTGTATTTCCATGTGTAATCGTGTTTTTGTGTCGTTACATCCTGCATTGGTCCTCTACCAAGTAAATCTCGAGTGCATGGTACCATTTTTGCTTCCGGTTTTACGCACCAGTTGCCTAAGTAGCTCAACTAATAAGAACAAAGAAAAAATAATTATAAAAAATAACATAGTTTAACATAGCAATCTTTTTTCAGGAATCTAATAAGGATGACTATTTAAATTTGTTTGTAAAATAAATTTATAATGAATATTTCAATATCTAATACGTAATTCTAAATAATGTGATTACGCGAAAATTAAGAAGAAAGATATGAGATAAAAGAAATACTCTGTGTGTGGTGTCGAGGGAAAGTGGACAACGTGAGAAAACTATGTTTTCCGGTTGCTTTATCGGATCCGGTTTGTCACCACCGCATCCAAAGAAACTCAGTTTGTAAGTCGTGTTGTCGTCGAAACAGCAGGAGGCATTCAACAAATTATCTGATTCCTTTAAAGTAAAGGGTTTTCTAGGCTTCTCACAATTGGGCCAATAACTCAATTTATAAGTTGTACAGCCTTCCATCGGAGTAACTGGCGGATGATATTCTTTTTTCATATTCCATGGTTGATCCTCCTGAAATTTATTTTTAAATTTTATTAAATAAGAGAGCCTTCAACAAAATTTGAATTTAAATTAAAATTCCACTTAATTTGTATACAAATTTAGTTTTAAAAGAAATATAATTTTCTATTTAATATGAGAAAGCTAATTAAGAGGATTTGTATTTGAAATTTATATTCATATTTATTACCTTCATAGGCATTTGGGTAGGCCAATAACTTAATCTGTAAGTGGTGCATCCTTCCATGGGTACATCAGACTTTTCGTATTTCTTAATTGGTTTGTAGGACTGAACAGGTACGAGACACGTAGAATTATAATAACTCAATCTATATGTTGTATCATCTGCAAAAATATTACATAATTCATTACGAATTATTAATAATATATATATATAAATAAATTTGTTTTTTAAATTACCTGACATTGATGCACAAGGACAATACAAATTCTGTCGTGTTTTCATTGTTTCAGTCTTTGGTATAGTTTTCCATGTGTAATCGTGTTTTTGAGTGGTAACATCTTGCATTGGTCCTCTGCCTAACAATTGTCTTTGACAGGGTACCATTTTGGTTTCCGGTTGTACACACCAATTTCCTAAGTAACTCAACTGAAAATTATATTTAATAAATTTAAAATAATCATTAGCAAAATATAATTATATTAGGAATATAATAAATCAAAGATTTCTCACTCTATGCGTAGTTTCATCAGAAATAGGACCATCTCCAACTGTTAAACAATCATCAGGACGAAAAGGCTCAACAGGATGACTAGGACCTTCCCAAAACGATAATCTATAAGTGGTGTTGTCCTCCATCGGCACATCCGGTTTCCAATAATACTAAAATAATATAATAAAACGAAAATATTATAATTTGATTTCATTTCCATTAATTGAATATTTCTTACTTTGATAGGTGCGTAAGATTTTGGAACATCCGGTTGAACGTATTTCTATAAAACAATAAAAATTCAAAATGAATTAATTCAATCTTAAATTTATTAATTATTAATAACTACTCAAATTCGAATTTACATACGTAACATTTTGCCTGAGGAGCACAACAACAACAACAGTTACAACTTGCATCGTGTCCTAACTGAAATAAATAAATTTCACATCAAGAATTGTTTTACTAAAGTTACAAAATAAACTTCCTTGTGTTCTTACCCGAATTTTATTTTTTGCTTCAATAATCGACAGTGGTCTCTCACGCTTTGTGCTAAATAGAAAATAAATCTTATAAATAAGAAATTAAACAAATTAAATTAAATTAAATTCACCCAAACTCTAGCCTCAAATTGTAATATAATTAAAAGAATAAAATATTTTAACTTACGGTTCCGGTGGACAAATCTGCATGATTTCAATGAAAAATGACTGAAAATATTCTAAAAAATTTACAATTTAGAACTATTAAATGGATTGTAAAATTTTGACAAACGTCCCAAGTGACAGAAAACCAGTAACTAAAACAATAGAAGAATCAAAATGATTAAAGCGAAGTGAACGGGAAACTTTGTTTACTAAATTAATTTGAAATTTATATAGATAAAATAAAGAGCAAGAATGGTTTCTCCCACCAACAAAAAATGTCCATCGAATTTGTAGAAAATAATGGTTTATTCATCGCGGTGAATTAAGAGTACAACGGTTTATTGTATGATATTTGCTGCATTGTAAAAAGTCATAATGTACCTTAAATTTTACTCTCTTGTTCACATTCAGTATCAACGAAAACACTAATTCCTTATTCTAAAAAAACTTCCATTTCGAAAACAATAAATTATATATAAATGAATTTTGAAAAATAATTTAGTACTTTGCAAAAGAAACTTTTAAAAAGTTCACAAAAACACTTAAATCATAAAAAAAAGTCCATGAGACAAAAACAAAATAAATTAGCAGATAATCTTAATTTTGTTTAAAGAGATCTAAATTTAAATCATTTTAATTTTAAGTATCAAAAGTCTGCGACTTTATCGCATTTTACCCTGCATAATGAATCTTGAATTTTAAAAAAATTCGACATCTTTTCAAGTTTATAGCGACTCTAATTTAGTCGTCTAGAATTACGAAAATAATTCCTAGAGTTAAGATTATCTAAAATTAGGGGTAAGAGCGTCATTTGCTTCTACTTGTGTCAGACAGCATATTTCGAAGTTATAAATAAATGTTCATATATAAATAATAAATAAAACTACCACTTTCGTTTCGGTGAATCATTCACTACCCCATTCATAAAAATAAGTATTGACACACAACGAATAACACAATATGAAAATGCTTCTTGACGTTAATGAGTCTGATGTTTTCTGTGAGATATTTCTTAATAGAGACGCATTTAAAGTGGCAGTAATAATGCGAAACGATTTTGACATTTAAGCTAAAGTTAGGCCGAACTTTTGTGCAATTTGTGGTGAATGGGTTGTCGCCACTGCGAGTAAAAATGGCAAGTCAGCGGCATCTAGATCTAGAGAATTCTTCAGGTTATTCACATTTACATCACAAGGATTGACAGTCATCAGCATTTCTGCCAAAGTTTCACTTCTCAACCACATCTCCCGCAATCGACTCTCCAAAAGTCTAACACACTGAAATTAAATTGAATTAAGTTAAATTAAGTTAAAATAAAAAATATGACCAGATACCAGAAAAAAATTGTGAAATACTTACATGTTCTGGAGATCGATACTTTTTCCATATATACATAAAGGCTTCTAGCATATTGGCAACAAGTCGAGACATTCCGATTGGAAGAGGCGGATTATGGAGAGGCGAATTATTAGACAAAAGTCCAATTTGCCACGTATCGAGATCAGCTAAAATGCAAAGAGCTTCAGCAACTGGTTGATCCACCAAAGGAAATTTAGCATTAATTTCCACCTCTTCTCTCATCGGACGCCACCATTCCTTCTTTTCCTGATCATTGATCACCTCGTTTTCATCCTTGTTTTTTTTCCTCGACTTCTTCTTTTTAACCAGACCCTGCATTACTAATCCCCAAGTATATCCCGATCCAAAAACTTCAGAAAACGAATTTTTACTCTCATTAATCTGCACCTTTCTACTTATCAAAGTGCTCGTAAATCCTACATTTTCGTTCGTTTTTTTCTTTCCTAAAGGAATTTTATTAGAACGTGGCATCGGTAGTTCAATTACATTACTTGCTTCCAACAAAGCTTCAAGACTATTCGAAGGCAATGCACACATTCCTTCATTACCTCCAGAATTACCACAACTGCGAAGAACCTCAGTAGCGTTTGTAGGAGTTTCAAGATGAAGTTTACTATTCTCATAACTTTGCGAGGATGCGTAATTATTTCTACTACATTTTAAACAAAAGCCTAAGGATCCACTCGAAGCTGTTTCTGGAGGAGGTTGCATATTTTTAGAAGACTCTGGAAAATTCCTTTGGATAATTTTTCTTAAAACACCTTCTGGAAGATCGGCGGATGTGCTTGGAACCCTCGTAAATGTAAAGGCACATTGGCATTTACATCCAGGACGTAATCTTGACTTAAGAGGTTTTTCCTCTTCTCCTAATGTGAAATAAACCTGGGATTGTTCGCTTGAATTAAAGAAATCGACATTTGAAGGATGAGAGAGAGCATCTCCCAAATTACCAAAATTTAGTTTACTCATCTCGCTCATTTGATCCCTTTGAAGGGAATCAAGTTTCGCTTCCATAAAAGCTTCATCCACCTCGTAGTCAAATTTCTTCTCTAATTCTTGTAACGCAGTTCCTTGATGCAAACTTGAATCTTTCCCAAGTTCAGAAGAAGATATTTCACTAACTATTATCTTCACTTTGCTGGTAGCGCTGCTTTTTTCTTCAATCGTATCCTTTGAATACAAATCAAACTCCACTTTCGGAGGATCAATAACCAAAGTGTCAAGATTTTTCTGCAGAGTGTTGCTTCTTTTTAATTTCGTGTCCAATGGCTCGATTTTTTTCCGGTCTTCGCAAGTTCCAGGATCAGGGGAATCGCACTTCGTAGAATCGACTCTTCGTTTCGACATCTTTCCATGAGCTTCTAGCCTTGAATTGTTAGAAATGCAGGGTTTAAATAATGAAGGATGTTTCAGTTTCACTTGGTCTAGAAGAACTATCGCCTCTTGGACGTCTTGCTGGGAAGAAGAGCGACATTCGTACTGTTTTCTTACGATTCCACTGCGGATGAAATAAGTTAAAAAAGTCAGAATAGAGTTGATTATATCTGCCTTGTCTGGATCTCCAGCGATCACGGTGTGAACGACCTTTACTGGATTTCCTAAAGCGCCGTATAAATCTCCGAGTTGGGCCCACAAAGGATTGCAAGGATATTGCTTCCGCAGCTTTTCTACCATTTGGCAATTGAAACCTGAAAGAACTGTGTGAACCCAACCAAGGTGATGAGTCAAAACGGCAGTTACCAACGTACTCAGGAAACTGAAAGAATATTTTAATAGTATTTTTGTAATTATTTTACATAATTGTAAATTTTTAATTTTATGAATTATATGGGCTGTGGATTCTTCTTGATAGCTTACAAGTTTGTGGACTTGGTGTCGATGTTTTCAAGAAGTTGGCACATTTCCTGGAGTCCGTGGTGTATTATGTTGATTCTCTGTTCTTTAGGGAATGTAGTATTCAGCATTGCATCGTGCCACAACAATGGGGTAGTGGAGTTGGCAGAATCCATGAGGAGACGTAATAACCAAATCGTGCAACAGGATGATGCCCGGTGCAATCGAGTTATCAGTCCCTTCCCTTTAACATTGTCCTGGCCTTTGTTGGAATCAGTACAAGAAAGACGTAATCGATCCAGCATTCCCTCTAGCAGGGCCGCATGTTCTAAGAGCCTTGTCTCCATTTCTCTAAATAAGTAAAGAGATTTTTCGTAATTCAAGATAACATTATTTTAAAATACTTCTGTCCAACCGAAACTAAATAATATAATCTGAGTTAAGATTGTTTACTTCTCATGGCCTCGTGTAAGTTGAATCAGCATAGCAAGTCCGAGTCTCGTTTTGTGTCGGCGACTGTGATTTTCTTGTTCATTTGTATTATCGCCATAGTGTCCAAATAAATCATCCGACTCCGAACGACTCAAGGAAGTTGATATTGCTCTTATCCATCTTCTTCGAAGGCTGGATAGACTGCTACCAACTCCTGAGGAGCTGTTGCTGTCGAGTGAATGAGCACCTAATGAGAATATTTGAAAAATTAGAAGGCATGCTTCTTTTTAATAAAGGTTATTATTAGTTAAAGATAAAATTATTTGTTTAACTTACTACCGAGAGGAAGAGTTACATCTATGTCCCATCCACTTCCTGTACTTGAACAGGTCGAGTTTTTTCTGAGCTCTGGACAGAGATTGTTTCCTGATAAATTTCCAGAACTGGGCCGAGAGTCTATGATAAAATAAAACGCTTACATTTGTTAAGAATTACATAACATAAATTAATTTAATAGGTACAATTTCAAATTTTACGTACAATGTGTTCGCATGCTGCCATTGCTGGAATTTGAGTCAATATTGTTAGTGTGTGCTTCTTCTAAATTTTTCTCACTAAAAAGAAATCAAATGCCTATTATTTATTGATTCAGTGTCGTTGTTTTCGTTATATGAATATTTGTTTCAGAAAAATCACCTTTGTCTGCAAACGCTATGTTCTGATGCTGGGAAGACTTTGGTACTCATAATACATGCAGGTGAATTTATTGCATGGATCTAAATAAAAATATACACAAAATAAAATTTGAAGGACATTACAACTTTAGGAACTTTAAATTAACAGGTTCAGAAATATTAAAATTTCAAATCACCTTAAATGATGGTCCTCTGTATGTCATAGCTACTGTGCCAAAGACCATTTCGCTTAATAAACTCACATCGTCGCAAGCGAGCTTCTCGTGCTGTGAATCAAAAATAAAATTATAAATAAAATATTAGAATAAGATAATTTTTTTTAATTCAATATTTCTATTAATGGAAAATACCTCGCAAACGCCGTTCACTTTTTCTGTTGAAGATTTGCATCTTTTGTCTGTATCACTCTTAAATATGGAGCAAAATGAAGGAGAAGTTTTGGACTCCGACTTTTCTACAGTCAAGGAATCGAAAAGAAGTTTCCTTCCACGCCACTCACACTCACGAAATAATAATATTCGTACTTGATCAGTTCCGAAGTGTAACAATGTCCTGCGAATTTATTTATTTACTATTAATTCTATCCTTTATATTATCAAACAATTTATTTTTGTAAATTAATGATAAACCCACATTTACTTTTTTTAATTCTTAAAACTGAAACTGATAATTTAAATTCAAAGTATGAAATAGGTACCACACCTCAATTTCTAAAGTTTAATTTATTTTAATCATTTTTTATAATAATCGCTCTTATTTTTTTTTAATATAGTTTTTACCTATATCTCTAGACTTGAAGAAGTAGAACAAATAAAACTTATTTCTGAAAGACAGCACTTATAAGTAAAAATAAAAGAAATCTGTAATTTTAAGAACTTTTAATTTCTTGATAAGTAATTGTTGCGCAAAAATCTCAATATAGGTCACGAGTTGTCAATTGGTCTTGATTTTGATTTGAATTAATAAAAGAGTGACCAATAATGGAAAAAGATAAGATAGCAGTGACATTGAAATACATAATAAATTTGTTTATAATTTTTAAACCGACTTCGCTATTCAACTCTAGTTTGCCTAAAAACTAAATGAATTTTCTGCTTTCAACTATAACAACAAATAATGAATTTAAGATCTATAATATGTATCAGAAAAAGCGCCACATCTTTTGTTTTTTAAGTAGCAAAATCTTTATCGAATTCATTCACAATGATCACCATGATTGAAATTAACAGAATCTTGACAGTTCATTGATTTTATCAACAGGTTACAATAAGAAGTTAGGTTAGAACAGTCTGGTTAGAATTGCATTGAATGGATTGAATGAGCCAATCCATTCATACCGTATTACATACAACCAGATACAACTTTCTTCGCTTTCGCAATATATAGATATACAACATTTGATTATTTGAAAGCGTAGTTTTATAGTTTTCCATATTTTCGATCAAAATAAACACAGTCAAATGTAAAAAGTAATGAAATATAATGCAAAATGATTGAAAACTTTGAAAAACAAAGGGAAAAGAAAAACTAGGAGAAAAATGGAAAACGGTTCTGATCTGGGCTAATAATTCTCACCTATCGTTGGCCCCAATCCCAATATTTAGCGGCGAGTTACTTTCCACAACACTCTGCTTGTTGAAACTTTTTCTCGACGACAACAGTTTAGTGATCAAAGACATCATAAGTCGACAAAAGAATGAACAAATTTATGCATTTCCCGTCCAACGCCGATTTACTCCCTATCATTTCACACGAAACTGCACCATACATATTCATGAGTTGTAAGACGACTGTAAATAAAGTCACGTGCGGTAGAGTCATATGATTTCACGAGATATCGTTGCTTTTCAGATAATTTAGTTAATTACGCTTGTTTCAGATAAAAGTCTATAGACAAAATATCTTTGCTATAGATGATTTCTATTATTATCTAACCGTCGCGAATTCCAATCTCTGTCGGTAAACGTATAGTCAAGAGCTCGCTCTTATCGACGAATTCAAAAAAGCGCGCGAAGAGTTTGAAATGTAAAGACTGTAATCCTTTAAAACTGAACTTTTTAAATAATTGTAAGCATCTAAAATTCTATTTAAGAGACTTTTGTATTTGAAAATAATTTGAATAAGAATTTTTTATTAACAAATTAAGTTATTCAGTTCATCTCTGGGACTTCTTCTAAGTGGAACGTCTTCATCCACGTTTTTTCGCATTTTATCAGCAAGTATAAATCGATGAATATACGCGGTATCCTCTGTCGAATCAGTGGCTCGAGAAACCTTGAAAGCTTTCTTGACATAATTCTTACTTGACATGGGCAAATATACGGGAAACTCGATACTAAAAGTGATCAATAGATCGCCTCGTTCCTTCGGATTATGTACGATTGGCAAACCTTCTCCTTGCACTCGCTTCTGATAATCCGGTCTATTTTGAAAAAAGGCAATGAAATTAGTTCATTATTTTTTAAATTAATATTAACTTTTTAAATTATAAATATAAGTCACTGATATTATTTTTAAGCACTTTGATCTGTTTTACAGATTTTTAAAAGATATATGTATAAGATTATAATTATGTTTTTAAATAATTTTAAGTTTTTAATATTAATTAATTTAATTTGACGTACGTAATGACAGACGTAATTGGAACACGCAAAATTCGATCATCGATTGTATTCACTGTAACTGTTAATCCAGTCAAAGCTTCTTGCAAAAAGACATTAACAGTCATAATAAGATTGGCCCCATCTCTCTTGAATATATCATGAGGACGATCCTCCGTAATGAAAATGACGTCAGCTATACCGATTTATACTATTAGTTCATATAAAATACATACAAAAAATTCTTAAAAGAAAAAAAAAATAAAAGAATAATTTTAAAAAATATAATTAAATACTATAAATTGGAATAAAGTCGATTTCATTTTCAAACAATAATTTAGTTGATTAAAAATTCCCTTTAAAATATTCTATATTATTATAAAATAAATTCACCAGGTATTTTAGTTGGTCCTTGGTCGCCTTCTTCAGGGAACACAATTTTAGTTTCTGCTGGTAATCCAGGCTTAATAGGTATTGTAAGAATTTTTTCCCTCAATTCTGATTTGGATTTGTCATCTCCCACTAAGATCAGTCTTTGTATTTTCATTTTTTTCAATCCCCCAAAAAATACCTACATCATTAATTTAAAAAAAAGTAAATGTTTAAAGTCGCTTTTTTGAATTGAATTTTAAAATATGCAAATATAATATAAAATGAAAAATTGTCGATGCTTCAGACAGAATTAAGTATCTACTGATATGCAGAAAGTAAAAATTTATAAGTGACAGAATGAACCTCAGATAGAGTCAAGTATAAGGGCTTAATTAAGGGCTCTTCTTTGCACTTGATTCCACGTCCTTCCGAAGTCTCATAAAGGGGCAAAGGATTTTCAAGGATATTCAATAAATCAGCATATGGGCTCGCCGTTCCAAAAAATTCCCTTTTAGTTTAAAAAATTAATTTTTAATACTTATTCAAAAATTTCAAATAATTTCCGACATCTGGAAACTCCAATGGTTCTGTTTCATTAATTGAATTATTAATTCTGACGCATTAATTGGTTTTAATACTTGAAAATAAGTAAAGAGATGTATTATAATATTTAATCCACATGTAATATTTATTCTAGATCTTTCTCTAATTTATCAAGCATACGAACCCTTTTAGTACGGAAGAGAACCATTGAGGGTTTTAAATCCTGATAATGATTGTAACAGGAATTTTGTGTGATAAAAAGGGAGATTAGATAAAATTAGATTTTTGTAAAGGGATGAATTTGGAATTTTAGAATTTTAGAATTTAGATTACGACTATATTGACCTGTAGGTTTTTAATGGTTCCCCATGGAAAACGTAGGGTTGTATATAGTCTTCTGGCCCTGGCACACCTCTCTTTAAACCTTCCTCGCCATACTGATCATAAACTGTCCGTCTGAGAGGATCCGACAGGACGTCGTATGCTTCTGCAATCAAACCGAAAACAACCTCGAAGCTTTTATCTTTTTGCCTCGCAGGATTATATTGAATGGCCAAACGTCTAAATCTGAAAGAAGAATTCACCGCTTATTTTATGACAACAGTCCTTCTTGAGATCAAAATAGATATTACTTTTGTGATCCAATTCAAACTCCCTATTACTCGAGTATTTTCTCAATATCCTTTAAAAAAGAAAATATATCCAAGTAGGAAAAATTTAATAGAAATTTTACTATTCAATATTTATATTAATATTTAACATTAATGTTTAACAAAAATGATTTTTCTTTAAAAATTGAAAGATAAATTTTCTGAGCGTGTAGTCTAATTTTCAAAAGCATCTGAAAAAATCGGTTACTATAGTTTAATTAAGTTCGTAGTTTATATCATGTCATTTCCGTAATTATAGAGTTGGAGACGAAAGGCGTGTCACAGTAAACTTTCGAATTAATTAATGAATTGCCCTTTAGGTTTTAGGGTCAAAGGAAAATTGCGATTAAACACGAAGTCCTCATTCTAGATGAAATGTATTCGTCTGAAATTTTAATAAATAAGAGGACAGTGCAAAAAAAATTGCCCTAAAAAATACGATATGTAATTAGTTCAAAGAAGCGGCGTAACTAGAAAGAGATGATCTTGTAAAAAATGTTGAAATTATGAAAATAAATTAATGAAGAATATTTATAAATGAAAAATAAATATAATTATAATTATTTATTGATTTATGTATAAAAAAGCTCACGCTTTCTGAATATCCGTAATTTCACAGTCCTTTTTCAAATTCATAACACCATAATAATCAATGCCTTTCGGACATTTACATGAAGCTATATGTTCCATTTTATTGCAAATAAATTTTAATTCCACGGTTTTTATTTTTCAATTCGAAAAAAATAAGAATAATATTTAAAATTCTCAAAAATAGTAGGTCAGTATTTTTTAAGGTTAACAAGAATGCTGTAAAAAACGTGAATATAGCAAATTTTGGCGCTGATGATAATATATGCTTTCAATTGTTTTGCGATCGTCAGTTCTTATAACAGTCGTCTCACCAAGCGTTGATCTCATGTCGAACCACTTTTAATTCACTCAAGACAAACGGATTTGACATAGTTCACATTTTTTCAACAACCGCTATCTTCAACGTAAAATATAATGCTTTTGTAATTAATAATGTTCCCTTTTTATAAACGCTATTGTTAAAGTTAACCAATCTCGTTGCATAGAGGATCACGCCAGTTTATTTTGTGAAGAATGGAGTCGTACGATATCGTTAAAAATTTCATCAGAAAAGGTAAATGAAAAGCGTTTGTCAAAATGAAAATTTTTTTTAAAGTTTATATAATTATTTGAATTTCCAGAAATAGTTCCTAATTAATTTACTTCAAATTTTAAATATTATTTCCAAAGTTTAATTTTATTTTCGATCCATGATTTTAAAAAGGGAAAATAAGTATCTCTCATAGATAGCTTCTATTCCTTATTTTATTTTCACTTAATTGTTGAAAATATTTAATAATCTAGATTAATTTATTATTAATAATTTACTCCAAATAATAGTATATTTATCGCTGAATTAATTCGGGAATGATTTATATCGCAATAAACATGTAATTAATAATTTTATTCAAGCAGTCAAATTTTGAAGGAAATATGACTGGTCAACATTGATTACTTTTGCTATGCTTTTTTAAATGTTGTAAAACGTTTCTGGATTTCTGGAGAAAAAATATTTATAGCAAAATGTAAAAAAATCGTATATTGGTATAAATGTGTTTGTGTGGTACACATACATTTAAATAACCGGCTATCTACTGGGCGGAATTTAAGGAATGCGGGGAATTGTCCTTGATTTTATTTTCGATAATTTTGATGCGAGAAGTGCATTTCTGGTTTGGAAAAAAAATTTTCCGTATAATCAATTAAAATATTTTTATTCAACATTTAAAAATCCTGTAAAATTTCCTGAAAATCCTTAAACTTTTCTGAATTTTTTTTTAAATCCCTTAAATATTTTTAAAATCATTTAAAATCTTTCGAAATTCGCTAAAATCAATTGAAATTTCTTTGAAATCCTAAAACTTTTTTGAATTCCTTAAAAATTCCTGGAAATTTCGTTTAAATTCCCTTGAAATTCCTTAAAATCACTTAAAATTTCTTGAAATCTTTTAATTCCATGTTTAATTCCAGTTTCTGAATTAAAATTGAAGTTCTTAAAAATTATTAAAAAATGCGGGAATTATCCGAAAATTTCGTGGACAAAATTTAGTAGACACCCTGAATATGCACATATCGCGCAACTGAAATCAAATTTCGTATCACATACATTTCTTATACATACATGTATCAATTTTATTGATCGCAGCATCTCAAATCCGGGCGGAAACATCAGAGGAATCTAGCACCTCTGGCGCGTCAAAAGGCCGCCGTACTGCAATTGCTCATGCCCAAGTACAGACCACCAACTGCAATGTCAGCACCCCCACTTCGAATGCATCTCCACCGGATCAGCTGATCGGTGTTTTGACGGAGAGAAACGGAAACGTAAACAATGGCAATAGGGCAACAAAGAGGCAACAAATAACCCTTGAACCAAAAGCTAAGGTACCTCGAAAACAGGAACTCTCTACAAACTATGTTCAGGTGCAAGTACACCGGCAGATACCAATCGACCGCAACCACACCGCCGGAAAATGCGCAAGCAATGTCCCGGGAAAACAGAAAATTCCCAGGCCTGCAAATGCCTTTATGCTATTTGCAAATGAGTGGAGGAAAAAACTGGCTCTACAAAATCCCAGAGAATCCAACAAGGACATCAGCGTTAGGCTAGTCTCTTTCTTTTCTTAATAAAAATTGTTATAAATAATTCCTCTAGTTTTCGAGAAAGTCAAATTTCACTTGAAATCTAGAAATATTCAATTTCATATAAAATTCGAAGCTTACAAGCATCTGTTCTAATGCTTCCAACAATAAGAGATGTAACAAAGCGGTTACATCAACGACACTTGTAAATCTCAAACAATATATGAGATTTCCTTTGACTCAATAATAGTTCATTTCCCTTTGAAGAAACTGCTTCAAACGACAAGAAACCTTTGCGCTTTTGAGAAACAAAAGGTTACGTTTACTCGGAAAAGCTGTGTTACTGGCACCCTTTTGTTTTTCAAAGTAATACGTAACAACCCCTCTTTAATTTGAATAGCTCATTGTAATCCTGTTTTCCAATCAAATTATCAATTTTCCTTTGATAAATGATTATTTTAATATTATTAATTTAATACACTCGCAGGTTGGGAGTTCTCTGGAAGAATATGTCAAAGGACGTCAAGGAAAGGTATTTCGCTTTGTCAAGAGAAGTTGATGCAGAGCACAAGAGAAAATATCCTGGTAAATCAAACATTTTAATTTATTTATTCCTTTCTTCAAATGTATTTATTTCCGTCCATGAAGCTCAACGAATTTATATTTGCGAGCAACTGATTCCCCACATGTTTCTGAAAAATCTTTTGACGAGCCATTGATTCTGAATCGATAGTAAGTATGGAAAATCATTGATTCCTCCAGTGGATTCCATTCCTCTCGTCAATGGAACAGTCCTCGCGTGATATTTTATTGAAATACTTTTTTCATGAATGCATCTGGATTCATGAGGCGAGAAGTTGTCAAAGGCATAGGTCGCTCTTGTGCCGTTCAACATTTTTAACCACTTCACCAATGCAGACCAAAATCAATATCAGTCTCGGCTAAGGCGTGTACAAGGTAAAGCTCGCAGACAGACACGATTCTTTCGAAACGTTGATTCGTCTGGTGACGCATGTAAACCAGATTAAATCGATGGGACCACCGCTGAAAATTACTTTCACGTGATTAGTCTCCGTTGCAGCCTCACGAAGGCGATGAAGGGAATCGATTGGAGTAATTACGGCAAGCTTGACACTCTCCTCAACTTGATACGAGTCATCGACTCTGCGCGATACTGAAAACGCTATCGATCCCACTTTGATGCAAACTTTTCTACTATGAAAAGAACGCTCTTTCCATTGCATCGCTATTCTTACTCCATCAAACATTTTACCATTTTATTTTTATTGTTTTATTTTATTCACCTATGTTAAAATTTTAAGAAAGGTAGACAAACTCATTTTTTGCATCAAATTTTACCTAACGAACTGATTCGAGAAAAATGACTAACTCTGTAGAACCAGAATTAATAGTCTCAAGAATTTTCAGCAACCCCTCTTTGAAGACCCTTACGCTATCGTCAAGAGTTAATTACCGTGTTGTCAACAGGGGTGAAATTGATCAAAAGGATTGAAATGAATCGGTCGTTTTATTGCAGTGAAATGTCGTCTATTTGTTTCTTATCAAAAAGACTCAAGATACATTTTATTCAAGATGACTAAAAAGTTCTGAACGTTCAAATGAACGAATTTTTGTGTTGATTGTATTTTAAACAAGAAAAAGTTTTAAAATATTGATTCATTTGCATTGAAAATAACTCTGTATGAAAGAAACTTGTAATGTTTATTGTTATTTTTATAGGTGGAACAGAATTTCTGGATAAAATAGAATTGGGAAAAGATATTTCGTTCATTTAAACGTTCAAAACTTATGGCACATTATTCAAGCACAAAAAATATAATAATACTTTTTGGTATTGCAAAAATAAACTCATTCAACAAAGTACTCATCCAATAGTTACAAAAACATTTTCAATCCCCTTGCCCTCGTTCCTACAAATGTATCAATATCGCTCAAATGTGCCTAACTTCCCTCGTACTACATCAATACTCGTATGACCTCGCTAACCCAATTTACGACTTCATCCCAGCTGTATTATCACTAGGACCCCCAAGAACGCCAAATTTTCCAATCATCTCCAAGAAACTTTCTTAGATGTCTTCACTTCTAGAATCTCAGAACCGGTAACAATACCCTGGTAACATAAGCAACTTCGATCAGTATAAAGAACATTGGGTCGGTTGACAGGGTGTGACGAAGGGGGAGTAAAAGAGGAGTAAAGGGGAAGGGTTGAGAAAGGAGGTTTAGCGGGGGCGGTGGGGTATTTGAGGGCACCAAGGGGGTCGAGGGAGGGAATATTCTCGCGGAGGTTGCCGGGTGAGTGACGGGGGTCGGGGACCAGAGGTATTGATTGCGACGCGACTCCACGGTTCTGCCACGCACCTTTCTCTCTCTCTCTCCATCTCTCGACCCTCTCCTTTTCTCTCTCTCACATGCACGCGTTCATCCACCGGGGAATAATACTCCACGGACATGTGCACCTGCTCCTGCATCGACATCCTCGCCAATACTGGTTCTCGCTCAACCCAACACCCTCAAAGAAAGCAAACTGTCCGCAAAAGAAGGATCGAGCAGACGGATGATACCTTAGATACAAGTCCATATTATTTGATGAAAAAAGTCAGCGAGCGGGATCAAGAATGGATCAGATTGAAGAATTTGTAGATGTAGAGGGTCAGCTCATGCTTTTTCATCTATCTTTTCGAAAACTGCAATTATTTGGAAGAGAAATCATCATCAAAGATCATCATAAACTATTTCTAAGAACCATCACATCATGGCAGAAATCATAAACAACTTTAACAGACATTTTTTGGAAGAATAGCTGCAATTACTTGCATTTACTGGCAAACATTTATAATCACATGCAATCGTGGAAACACTCGACTAGTAATTCTATAATGATTATCATTTGTAGCAACCACTACTTAAATATCGATCATCAGCAAAAGCAAAAAAAAAGATCTATATCAATCTGCGACCTTTAAATCCATCAATATCTGTTCAGAAAGCACATTCCATAAGTTTCACTCCATCTCGACCTCTCAACCCAAAGGAGCCTTCCACCATAAAATCCCTACCTAAATGTCAAAATCGGTGTCTTCCATACTATGTGAGAGTATCGATTTTGCATTCATGGGATGAAAGATTCTAGAGACGATTTCCAAGCCTCACATGAACTTTTCATCGACCTCGAATGAAGAGATCACCTGTATATCACATCATGAAACTGCAGTTTATAGACAATCAAGGGACTCGGGACCATTAACCCTTCTTGATGTAATAGGTCATCTAATTCAATGATCACAAAGCGAATAGACCATTATACATACAGGTCAAGGGATAACGAATTGTCCAGGGAATAGAGATCAGTATCCCTAGGGTTTGGGAGAGTAATAGAGAAATATTGAAGCGAGAACCAATCCTGTCATATTAATTAATTCTCTAAGGAACGCTAATGACTGGTATAATTGCTAGGGATATAGAGTGGATTATTGGAGGATACTTTAGGATTAGAAGAGGGTATTAGAACTATTGATCAAAGATCGAGTTTCTCTATGATACTCAAATAACATATGGCAGATAGTAAATCTAGATGTAGGGCAATATTCATTGGTCGAGAAATAACGACTATACCTTCTGAACAATTATTGTGAAATGCACTGGTCATAATGTCAGTACATTAAATGAATTAGTGAATAAAGATGGGTTCATTATTCTCATTAGAAAATTCAGTCAGTCAATCCTCTTTAAGCTCTTTTTTACGTAAGGATCAGGATAATCTGCAAAAGATTTAATGAGAAGTCAACAAATTCAGTCACCTGAAGAATCATTTATAATATGACTGATCGGAATGAAGAACTTTTCTGATAAACCTTTCTGAAGAACTTTTCTGATGATCCTTTCTGAAGAACTTTTCTGAAGAACTTTTCCGTCAACTGCTAAAATCTCAAGTCCGTCCAAAATGATGAATCTTCCTCGATCCTTATTTTTTCTGGTACTTCTCATGTCTGGGTAGGATGGATATAGAGGGTTTTACACGGGTGCCGAGATATACAATATACATATAGACTGTGTATTGATATAGGTGGGTGGTGTCGGGTGGACAGCGCAGCAGGCGCTAGGCGCTAGCGCCTAGCGTCTACCGCCGATACGCGAGAGTTTTCATCGAACAAGAAGCGCGACGGCGCGCCACAACGTAACCTCTCTTCACCCTCTCTCTTTTTCTCTCCCTCACACATATTCTATCCCAGGAGACTCTCCTTTTCCCTCAATTCCTCATCTCCCTCTCACATCAATCCACCCACATCTTTCCACTCTCTCCCTCAGTATCCGTCTCTGTCGCTCGCTTATCCGCTCTCGCGTTCTATATAGAGCGAACTCGAGCACTATATAGCTTCCACAGCAAGTGTGTCCCTCTCGTCGTGCTGTCCTCCGCATTGTGTACCCACCGACCTTCGACAACGCGCGGTATCGTGTGCGGTGTCCTCCTAGCTGATTTGTTGGACCAAGTTGGCACCTCATGAAACCACTTCATGGAGAGATCAAAAAGTAAATTGATTCGAGTGTTGTGAGTTTCATTCGGACGAGAACAGACGAGGTTCTGGAATCTGGTGAAGATTTTGATGTCAGGGTTGGATTTTGGGAGTAGGATAAATCTCTTGCATCAGGAGAGTTTTGGTATCAAGGTGCTGTTTTGGAATCAAGAGTTTTTAAGTCAGAAGAAGTCAAAAGAGGATTGTGAAACCAGATTAAATTTCTTGTATCAAAACAAGAACCAGCAACCAGAAAAACATTCATCAGAATATTTTGAGAAGAATCTCGTACCAGGAAAACGTTGTCGAGCCAGGAATAAGTTTACAAACCCATATCATAGCTTTCCAAATTGACTTTTGAAATGAGGATAAGGGTCTGAGGTAAAATATTTAGATAGTGTATCAAGAGGGTCGATGAGGTTTGTTTGGTGCGCAGCCACGTGAGAAGTAAAGAGTATACACATCAACATCGCCATGGCAATCAGCATGGCACGTCGAGATCGACGTCCCCAGGTGCAATTCCGACCTGAAAACTGCAGCGGATTGGAAAATTATACCTAGTATTCAGTCAACGTAATCTCGATTTAGTAAATAGTTCAAAATGAACTCCTTTTGTGATTACTTGATGGGTCGCCGACACTGCAGGGTCTTCCGGAAGGGCCTTCCTCGTGCCCGGTCGTCTCAACGAGGTCTTCCTGGGTCGTTGATGTGCGACCAGTACAGATATTGACTATATCAAGTTGCCAACTTCTGGTTCTTCCATTTAGAAGATTTTCTCCACTACTCAAGTGGGAATTAGAAATTCTAGAAGATATAAGGTCTAAGATATAGTGAAAGAGTGTAAAGGGGTAGGAAATATTTAGAAGATAGGAAGATGTTGATTCTAGTCTGTTGATGAAGATCTGGGCAATAGAAGGAAACATACAGAAGAGTACAGAAAGGTTCAAAAAGATTCAGAAAGGTTCAGAAGATTTTAAAGAAGTGCATCAGGTACAGAAAAGATAGAGACAATGGATTGTTGCAACTACGTGCAGCCTTACACGGGGGCCGGACACTTTTATCAGCAACATCACTTCAGTTATGAAAACATGAATGCTTACGCGGCCTACGGTGCGGCTCCAGTTTCCAATGCGATCGAAGCAAACGTGAGATACAACAGGCTGCCACCTGCATATCCCACAGGTAGATGCTACATTGCTGTCTATTTAACGCGTCGCGTAACTCTTGACATGCAAGAATTTAAGTCTCATTAGCGTCGCATGAACCCACAATGTTGATGAACGCATGCCTGCTCTCACGTTGACGCATCACGTGTCTCACGATACCGTATGTCACAAAAGGAATCATAAGCAATACCTTCATTCGATGCCATTCCCTAAATCATAACATAATCATAATATAATTATAACATATACCCTAAAAGAAAACTTGTTCAAGTTCTAGCAGTTACTACCTCAATCAGAATATCACATCTTGTGAAATACTGGTACAATATATCCAGTTATCTTCAATAAGAAGTCTATATCGGAAGTTACTATTTTTGCTATTTCTATATAAAAGAAATTGACAAAAACAATAAGAATTGTTTTTGTCAGTTTCTTTTATATAAATGGAAAAAAAGTTATATTACTGAGAGTTGTAATATAAATAAAAATAACGGGTAGAGACTTAAAATTCACAAATGTCAGTTTCTTTAGAATCAATAAGATTCTCTGAAGCTTCTTATCGTAGCGCTTTTTCATACGTAAAACGGATTTCCCTCCGGTATTGATTTTTCTCCGCATCCTGTTAAACTCAATTATCTAACGAGTGAACGCTTCATCGACATTACACCGTGAAAAACTTTGACCGCAGGCTATCGTCTATTTTATAATGTAAATTAATAGACGATAATCGATTCTGATTTTAAAAACGTTAAAGATTAAAGTAACAGATTGACTTTTTCGATGGAATTTTTTTTAAATCAAATTTCTAAATCATGTTTAATTAATTCCATCAAAGCAACACTAATTTTCCTTCAATTATTTAATATTCAATTATTAATATTAATATTCGAATAAAATATTTTTATATTTATTTATCTTTAATGTTCATTTTTAGATCCTTGATATTTAATATGAAAAAATCTATAGGGATGATCTATGAAAGAAAAAATTTATTGAGAAACTTTTTACGGTCAATTTATGAAGTCTCAAAGTTACGAGATGTGAATATATTCGTGAGATTCGTTGGCGAAGAAGAAAAGTTCAAAGGTCAAAGGTCAAGATGGCACAACTTAGGCCGTTATTAGAATAACAATGATCGTTTATATCGTTTCCAGTTCACGAAAACCTCTATTTATCTTTCTTGTTATCACCTCTCTGAACACATTTTCACCCTCAACGAGGTTTCCTCGTTTGCTCGTTTACACCACACACTCAACCATTGGTTACAATGACGGTTCCGAAATCAAAGGCTCGTTCTGTATTTGAAATCGTTTAAAATGATTTTAGAAATATTTTATCGAGACTCAAGGTCAAAATTTCATGTCCAATTTCTATCAAAGTATATATTCAGTTACGTAAAGTATTAAGTTATACTATTTATCAAATTATTATTTATTAATAATAAATATGTCATTATGTCAATATTATGATATAATTAAAATAATAAGGTGCAATTGCATTGAATTATATCTCATTTTATATATGCACCATAAAACGTGAAACATGTAATAACGAGAATGCCATGCCAGTAGTAAAAGTTTAAATTGAGTCAGACAAAGCTGCAGTTTGTTATTCATAATCTTATGACTGTTTTGTCATTTCTCTCTTTGAAATACGTGATGAGAATTTAGACATGAAAATAATCAAATCAGTGAAATTTCAGTAAATACAGTCACTGATATTCAGTGAACTCTTACTGCTTCAAATATAACCAGATGAGATAATATAAGAAGTATAATTTTAAAGTATTGCAGAAAATTTTCTAAAAATCCCATAAAAAGTAACACTGTCCACTAGCTTCTCATTTAAGAAAAAAAATCGTGATATTATATATAATTTAATTTATCACAAGAATATGTTGACAGTGTATCATCTAAAATTTCTTCTAATTAATAAACTCTTGAAAACTTGAGACATTTAACTTAGACATGCTACAAAATTTCAAAGAATATGTCTTCATAATTCCTACAATATCTTCATATACTTGGAAAATCTGCTCCTCATACTTCTATTAAATTATTAAAGCACTTCTGTAGATTTAAATTCAATTTTCCTCCCCTATATCCCATGCATAATGCAAGTATTTTGAACTAAACCCTTTTCCAAGTGCAGACTCACGCTACACGTGTCACAACAAGTGCAGAGCGTTGCAAGAACGCAATCGATTATCGATTGGTCAAACGTTGTGCTAATTGATTGCAGATTACGTCTACAACCCGAAGGAGGCCAGACTACGGAAAGCGATGCGCGAACAGAGCCGAGAGCTATCTAGACAGACCATCCTGCAAACAGCAATAGCCTCTACAACTGGATCAGCTACAGGAACAGGTCCTGGTGGCAACGGGGGTGGAAACATGGCTATCTCGTCATCCGGGAATTTCTTGAATCATCCGATGGCCTGCGCATCACCCACTGCAGCTGCAGTTGCGGCCGCGTCCTCGTTACCGGGCAGCCCCTCGATCAACGCAAATCGAATCATCAGCCCTTGGTTTCCGGTTGGTCACGGCGCGGCAACGAATCACCTAAAGCCCATTCTCACGCCCAGGGTACGAAATCGATAAACTCGTCGCATCGGACTGCTACCTTTCAACAAAAAACTAGCTTCAACGCTATTTAAAAACCTCTCTCATGGTCCCGGGACCATGATTACTTCCTCTCCAACTTCCATAAAAAATCCTTTTTGAGAGATGTTGCAACGAAAGCGTCAATCAATAAAATTTCATTTGTTCCGATTCATTTAAATGGAATTGAAGCTATTTTTTGTCAGAATTTACAGGAAAAAAGTTAGGAAACTGATAGGAGCCTACTTTTAAATTTTAGTAATGCTCGGAATCACTTATAGTATTTGCAGGAATTATCTGTTAATATTACTAATTGTAAGTAATATAATAGAATTTATGATATATAAGAAAATAATTATAGGTAATGGGAGCCCATCGGACTTTAGATAAAACCAAGGAAGTGATTCGGAAACAAATAGAGTGTGCGGCCTCAGGAGGATTTCCGGGTTCTGGTTATGGTGATTTTGTTTCCCATGGAACACCAGCTTCCGCAAATCCGAATACTAATCAAGAAGGGAACGATTATTGCGTAATGGGCGAATTTCCTGATGGACAAAAGTGGCATCCTTATCAGGTTGAAAAATAAGTTACATATTTCATCCTAATTGTGGAAAATTTCCTAATTACGTAATTTCTTACAGAATGGCACGAATGCTTATCACTCGAGAGGAGCGCCAATGTCTAAAATTAACAATTTACATCGGAATATGCAGAATCCCCATCCAGGACATTGGACTCAGTTTTGCGGAGTGCCTCTACGTGAGTTTCACTTATACTAACAAACTAACACACGCGCATTTATTTTATTTTACTTCTTATAACTTTAAGTCATTCAGAAGCCAATCGGATTTAAAACAATAATGCATAATAATAATTTTCGAGATATTTCGTTTACACCACTTTTTTAGAGGAATTTCAAGAGATTTTTAGGAATTCTAAGAGAATTCAAGAGGATTTTATGATTTCTTTCTAGGGTTAAAGGATATAAAGGGATTTTAAATGTTATCGTCGAATTTTAAGGAATTTCAAGAAGTTTCTAGGCATTTTAAGAGATTTTCACAAATTTTAACGAAATTCAAAAGATTTTTATAATTTTTAAAACATTTTACAGAATTGAAGGATTTTAAAGTTTTTCGAGGAATTTCATTGATAAGAAATTTCAAAATATTATGATTTTAAAAAAATTTCTTAGGATTCAAAAGGATTTTCAAGTTTGTCATGAAATTTTAATGGATTTCAAGAGATTTTTCTGAATTTTAAAAAATATTGTAGAATTTTTAAGGATTTCATGGAACTTAATGAGATTTCTAATTCTAATGACTTGCATATATCAATTCCATATTCCACTTATTCATTAATAAATCATTACAGCTCAGAACGCTATGATTCGTGGTCCAAGGCACGTGGTCTTTCTACAAGATCAGCAGAATCAACATTGCGTCTTTCCTGAAGAAATGCAACATCCTTATGGGGCGAATAAAATCGACATTAATCATAGGCTACATGCATCGTATCCTCAGCCGGAACACCAAGTAATTAAATCATTACTTTCTAACATATTTCTATGAAATTTGAATTTCGTAATCTCAAAAAAAAATATCCCAAAAAATTTCTTAATCATAATTATTATTCCCAGCAGGAAAAGCCTTCGCTCTCTTCTCCGCTGAATATTTCTCCACTTCAAGAAGAGGGAAAATGTGTGAACGAAGCTTCCAGGTGGAGTGGTTCGACCCCCACGTCTGGCACTTCAGAACCATCGATTTCCAACAATCTGGTTGCAAATTCCTCTCGACAAGAGCCAGAATCCTATCAAAAAGAGGATCAAGAAAACGATCAGGTTGAGGAAAGTCCTCAACACTCTCAACAGTATGTGGAAAGAAGTGAGGCGAAGCAGCAAAAAATGAGCTTCAAGCAACCCCTGCCTGGTTTTCATCAAGCCTTTGGCTCTACTGAAATCGGCAGGTTCTCTAGATCCGAGTTCTTCGCAAACATGGTTGGCGAAAACAGCAATGTAAGTGTAAATATAAATAATGATCGAAGTTGTGGTGATGACGAGGGCGTCAATTTAACGTCGCGTTTGTCCACCATTGACGACCATAAACATGGAGGTGGTGTTTCCGAAATTAATAGCAATTGTCCCAATCCTAATTTGGCCAATAGCAGTGGCAACTCGGCTAATAATTTCGGAAACCTCACTCTGGCTTCTTACTACAATGAGGCCAAAAGTCCAGCTGCGGTGGCACCACGCTGGCACAGTCCATGTATGAGCACGATAGGTAGCGAAATTTAATTAAGAGGATAGACCATTACAATTATTAGGCGCAGTGTCGGATACTCTCTGTGTTTCTGGGTGCAGTTATTCCGCGTGGGTTCCAAAATTAATGATCTCTTACTGTTGTTATGAATTAATTATCTAAATTTAATCTATATTAAAACTATGAAAAGTGATTAATTACTAGGACTTTTAAAATCATAAAATTATGCCAAATAACAGTACAAAAAATCACAGATTAGTTCAAAAAATTGTAATAATACATAATTCAAATCTTTTCTAAAATATGTGATTCCAAATTGTATTTAAAAATTTTATAAAACTCAGTCAGCGACACTTTTTAAAAGTCTTCGACTTAGAACTTGAGTAAAAGACAGATCATAAACTTGTGCCAAATTAAATACGAAATTAACAATTTTTGATACTTTACAATTATACAATTATTTCATCATTTCTTAACCTTTTTGTACTATGTATAATTATTATTAGAAGGTCTATGTGTTAAAAGTGGCCCCTCGTGAAATAACTGCTTCCAAATTCAGGTGCATTTTTGAAAGTATACTACCCGACACTGATTAAATGACTACTTATAAAGGCGACAATTAATAGGTTACATATTATTAATGTTCTTTTGTGAAAACATGGCTCCCTCCTATTTCGAGAATGAATATCCAGAAAACGTGAGACTGAGGAGAAAGAAATGAGCGGCAACGATATGCAGTCGTTAAATTTCAATTGGTTATCAAAATTGTGCCTTTCGATGGACTGGATATATTAAGTATTATTACATTAATTAAAGTAACTGAGTAAACCAGTAAGGTAGAAAATGTCGTTACTTTAGCGACTCAGTAATAGGAGACAAACTTTTTTTATTTTTTTTTTTAACTCTTAGAATTTTTCATTCAGACAAAAACTATCTAACGAATCTCGAAATGTTTAGTTGTCTTTACTCGAATTTAAAAGAATTACTAAACAATATTTTCTATTATTATTTATACTCTAAAATACCAGCAGAGGTTTAATTTTTTATTTTAAAGAATCTCTTATTACTGTCTTCTGTCCCAAAAATTATTATACACCAATCTCGTCGTTCTCGTCTTACCAGTAGATATTCGTACTAATCTATTTAGTATTTATTCAATTGTAAGAAAGGCGTTCATTGATTCGCAGAACGAAAAGGAAAGTGAATGAGGGTGCCTTATAAAATTAAAAAATAAAGAACAAAAAATTAATTAAGTTCGGTCTACGACAATACAGTCGCAAAATGCCTTCCAAAAAATGACCTGTGTGTCAAACAAAGAAAAAGTTCATATATCACACCTTCATTCGCCAACCTATTCGATTATATAATAATAATATAATATAAAAAATAATAAATAATATATAAACGCGAGCCCGTCTGATTCACGAGCCTGCAAGCCAAAACGAACGATAGATGAATAGACCGATATCTGTTTACAAAAAAATATATATATAAATATATAAATATTATATATAAATATATCTATACACAATGGAGGTAGAAGAGACGCAGGAAGAGAAATATTGAAAAATTATTAACAGATAACTTATTATCTACTTAACTACTTTTAAAATCAAAAACATTCCCGACGATACATGCGAACACAATATTTTTTAAGGGCATGTGGTAATTACCATAAGAGTAAATTTAATTTCGTCAATTTTACGCTTTCAATAATATGATTATATTTTGTGCTAAAACTAGGTCATTTACTTCCGTTTCGCACAGACAGAGGTAAATTACCTAGTTTCAGGAAAAATATTTGTTACTGCGAACGTAAAGTTGGCGAAACTAAATTATTCTTATGGTAAAGTATCGCATGTCCCTTAGAAAATCAAAACCAAAAAAAGTGCAGTAAGAAAAAATCCGAAATCCAGAGCATTCTACGTGTTAACAATTTTATTATTGTTAATAGGTTACTAATATTTATTATCAAAGGATTAAATATGTGATAAAAGAATATAAATTATTTAGTAGATATCTAGGTCCATATTATACATAAATGTTATTATGAGCATAGAGAAAAAAAGGACAGGTCTCAGGCAGGAAAACTGCCTTTTTACTTTATTTCATCAAGGCTATCTCTATATAAATTACCTATATTAGATATACAATATATCTGTAATAATGTAACGACGATGGTTTACGATAATTCACGCTGTACAACCCATCCTGTACCTATAATGGGACCAACGTTTTTATTTCACTTCATCATTTCATTATTATTAATCATCACCTGATAGCTTTTCTCGTTTCATTTTCCTACAAACTTTGTAATTTATTTTAAAACTTTTAATGATAAATTACTTTTAGAATTGTTTTGTTAATGTTTGGAATGAGTTCCAAAGTTTTCGGGAATGAAACAGAGAAATATGACCCAGATACTCAAATGGTTCGATTTCATCACCTTTTCCAAAAAGTGACCAATTTACAAAAGAGAAACAGATTTTATCGTCACATCGAAATTTGCATATTTCGAATCTCTTGCTCCAGATATTTTTAGTGTTTTAAAGAAGTTCCTCGTCTTCTTGCTTTATATGCCAAAGATTAAAGATAACGTATAATGCCGAGGATTCGTCGATAAAATCTGTATCACTAGAAAATTTTCTCGCAAGGAAAATACTGCATTTTGAAGAAAAAATAGAAACATGTTATTTTAAGAGACTTTAGTATCATACTTTTAACCCACGATTATAAAACTTAAAATGGAAAAACCGGTTATGAATCCACAGTTTCCGACCCTTTTTCAGAATTGATCTTTTAAACATAATTTCCAAATTATGAACCTGAGAAAAAAAGTCGCGGTAATGTCGCAAAAATACACAATCCTCGAAAAATTAGAAAAGATCATAATTCAAAATAATGCTTTGAATCCTTGCAATTAAATTAAAACAGCAGCGAATTTTTCATTGCAATTTTGAATCTGATGCAGACTTTAGGATGAAAAAAGTTTTTGATCTCGCTCGATATACAAGATCGTCATGCTAATCATTGTCCTACTGTGATTAAATCGGATTTTAGTAAAGATTATTATATTATATTATTTTATTAGACGATCACACGCGTCCGATAGAACATTATTTAGGATTCTGTGACTCGATTATCCTAAAATATGGTCGAGTAAAGACAAAATTTAATTCAAAAGATTGTGCGTGTATGAAAAATGTCGCTTTAGTGGAAAGATTGAATTTGATTTGAATTTTTTTAAATTACTAAAATTAATTTTTGAAAAATTATGATGAGTCTAAATCGTCGTTGAAGCGAATCTGTTGTGAAGCTGTTTCTCGTCTCGGCGAGGTTTGAATGTTAATTAATAATATTAAATTATAATAATTAATTAATAATTATGAACGTTAATAAAAACGTTGAAAGGTGCGCGAATTGAGTGATGTTTCGAAAGTCAGTGAAAAAGTGATCAATTTTGTTTAGTTTTAGTACTGACTATAGATTGTTGGTAATTTCACTTAAAAAAGATGCCCTTGACTACAAAAAATATTCTTTTTTTTTTTTTTCGTTTTTTGTTTTGTTTTGTACGACAAAGTAAATAATGTGTAAAAGAAAAATGTAACGAAATACCAACTAGTTATAGATTTGTGAAACTAACGTTTAATTCTAAGGGTGTAACTTTTTTAGTTCCTATGAAAAATCAATAGCCAGAAGCATTAAAGCAAAATAAGCATAATCCGTAAGACTTTAGAAAGATTTGAACTTTCATATTGTAAAAATCAAATCTGAGAACGCCAATAGATTTTTTGAACCTGCTTTATATTTCACAGAGAACTTCCATCGACATTATTATCATGAATCAGTGAATCTCCACAAAATGACTCCAAATAAGTTGATTTTTCATTTTACAGGGTAGCGGCGAATTAAGAAATTACTAAAATCAAACGTTTAAAAATTGTGTAGATTTATCGTCACCCTGTATATGAGTACATATCAAATGCATATTAAACCCCAGGGGTTAGATTCAAATGTTATTCCTTTTACGATGTTTATTTGAATTTTATTCAACAGATAGCCCAGGTTTTAATGAATATTCCTCAGAAGTTGTATCTTCTTCGATCGTTATTATAAATCGCTACCACTTTTAAAAATATGCAAGTTATATCACTAATCAGTGTTCACTCTAATTCGACAAATTTTGATTTATCGAATTAGAGAAGAAAATTCCTCTTGTGGAAATTCAAGGTATAATTATATTATAATGTAGGAGAGCATATAGGGAAGAATAAAATTCATATAATTTTTATCATAATAAATATTACAACTAAATTGCATTTTAAAGACTTTCCAAGGTACTATCATTTAAAAAATTGTATTATTTAATTCACACATATTGATTCTGATTCTTCCTGTGCTCTGCTCTAAAATAATAAAATTGAGAATTTTATTTTGCGCTTTTAATGTTCGATCCGTTAGTGTGAAACGATTGTGGGTAACGTTGAAGAAAATAAACGTTTATATGATAAACCATCGTCCAATTATATATTGATTAAATTGTCGAATTTTTTTCCTCAGCTGATCCCGGAAGCTTTTCTGACCAATCCCGGTTTCCCATTTGTTCCAAAATCCCAAAACTTCATAGGAAATTCGACATTACTTCGGAATAAAACAGATGAAGAGATTTTGCAAAAAATTATGGCTGAGGATTGTTTATGGCTGACCCCAGGAATTCCGGTTTCCAGCATCTCCGAAAATGCCTCCGTAAGTTATTAGTTTCGCATTAATTTCTATTGTACTTTTTCTATACGATTTTTTTTAATTTACTAATTAATTATTTTGTTAATTAAACAAAAAAAAAAATAGAATTATGCTGCTTTCCTGGACTATTCTCATCGAGTCAGACAAGACTGGCTTCAAGCCCAAGATCTAAAAATCGCATTTTTGGACCAGCCACCAGCGTTTGTATTCCACGAAAACGATAAAGTAGACACAAAAAATAATTGCGTTTCCTGCAAATGTGTCAAATTAAATAATAAAAAAGAAGAAAGTGCCTCTAGTAGTGACTCGGAAGGTTTGGATCTTCGACTTGCGGAAAATTTAAAAACTCAAAACGATGAATCGGACGAAGATGTGTAGAAAAAAAACCCTAATTTCCAATCAGGAGTTTGAAATACGTTTGCTTTTTTTAATATTATAATGAAAAGGAAAAAACATTTTTTTACTATTTAATTTTCGTTTTTTGTTAGTGATGTAACTTCAGTGGTCGGTAAGAAATTGGAGGATTATTATTTAGTTATATCAGACTGGTTATATCTATTTGTACGGTTTATATTGAAGAGAAAATAATTTAGAAGATTATAATAATACTAATGAGATGTTATGTATCCGTTTTACGTAATGCATAAAAATAAAATATTATTTCGAATTATAAAAATGGTCTTTTATATATTCAACATTTGAACCACCATTATAACGATAAAAACATATTTAAAAGTTTTAATGAAGCTGAATTAAGTTCTCTTAATTGGTACTGGTCGGTTTGTGTCTGAGAAATAAAAAATAGAAATTTTCTATGAGAGGAGAGCAGTAGCTGGAAATGCGCGGCAAGCAGAGGCGGAAAAAGGAAAAAGGAAAAAAGGTGAGATAAGAGCTACTAATGGTAGCTAGTCAAATGATGGATAGATGTCATAAAAATTCTTAAGTTAATCAATGTTTACTGTTAAGACTGTTAAGGGATTCTCCGGGATTTTACAACACCTGCCGACGGAAGGAGAGATGGGTGGCCGACGGTGGTTTGCATTTATGGGTTTATTTTATGTCTACTGGGGATTTATGTTATTATATTTGAAGGATGTTGCCGACTATTGAGACATCTACCGCGGATATGTACATTACTTTACCATAAAGAAACTATTCGAATTTTGTCTTATTTAATAGAAAATTTTGACAATTTTGCATATAATTTATATCTGAATTAGAATTTTTTAAAAAATACATTAAAAAAACACTAAGAATTTAAATAGATTTAAAAAATTACAAAGCATTTAATTTTGAGAAAATTATACAAATTTTATATTATTTGTAACAAAAAAGTTTTCGAAATTTTATAAATTGACTCCTTTGAATGTTTATTTAAGTTAAGCAGATGATATTCGAAAAAAGTTACATGAGGCGACGTATTCAGAACGAGTCTGTTTTTGAGCAAGTTTAAAAAAATGGCTCAAGCAAATAACATATGTGGAAAGAAAAGATATACTGCAAACACGATGGCTCTCGTCAAATATTCATAATACAACTGCTATTCCATCTACAGCACACTTGTTGATTTTTTTGATTTAGCTTGAAACGCATTTTGGATTCAGGATCCATACTCTGTATGAACCGTGTCGGCTATTTCGTAAGAATTTAAGTTTTTAAATTTTAATGACCGGAGAAATAACAATGCAACAGTAAATATATCATTGAATGTTAAAAAGCTATTTTTAAGTGGCCTCGAAATTCTATAAGTCACGTCTAATATTTCTTAATAAAATTTCTTTATAACAAATCATCATAATTTTTACTACTTCAGGAATAACTCTCGAATATAATAATATAATATTTTGCAATACCTTCTTGCAGAATTAACATATACCTTTAATGCTTTTGCCTTGATTTTTTACTAATTTGAAAAAAGAAGTGTTAATGTGTTTTGGTAAATTTTGTGCAATAAATTGAATTAAAGTCATTGAATACCAATATATTAGTGTTTCTCTTCTACACAAACATAAATTCAAAATTTCAGAAAACTTTGATGATTAATTTCCAGCAGAATTAACTTGCGAAAAATGAAGGGTTACATGCAATAACCGATTATAGAATTTTAGCACTCGATTTAGATGGCCCCTGAGAGCTTTAAAAAATTTTTTTTATAATGAGGAATAAAAGATAAGCAAGAAAATTTCCGATTTAAATATGTGTTTTAAAAATCGAAATTTGAAAAAAAATTTTAAAGGCTCTCAGGGGTCAACTAAACCGAGCCCTAAAATTCTATAAACGGGTATTGCATGTAATTATCATTCTAGAATAATTTAGGAACTTTCATTATCTCTGATACAAGTCAAAGCTTTCCTAAAACCAAAGACTTAATTTTTTCGAAATAAATCACTGATCAGGGCTATCGTTCCTATTTTTATCAAAATATCGGACTCAATGAAGAATGATTGAAATCCTTACCTTTAGATTCTACAAAACCCTTAAGCATTTATCTCCTATTGCTGAATTCGAACAAAACCACATATGCCTTTTCAACATCCCCAGATTTCACCCCAGTCCCCAGATCTTCATAAAAAATTCCTCATAATAAATCACACTGCATCTAAATCACTTCATTATCAAAGAAACACTTAAAAATTAACTATACCCCAACCAATCATGAATAATATTAAATACAGTAAAAATTTAAAAAAAAAAAAGAATCACCAACTAAAAACCCCAACAGTGTCCAGGAATCAACTGAAAAAGAATCTAATCCGCACCAAGTCGAGCTTATAACTGCATCTCAGAAAATCCGTGAAAATCGCTATCACTTCGCAGATTCTTCCGGGGTGGTTCAGCTTCTGGCTCTGCATCCGTTTTGTTATAGCATCGTGTGGTAAACCCATAGAAAAATATTGGGGTCCACATGGGCGGTCGCACGATACAAAAGACTGATTCAAAGTAAACAATTTCTCTTCCAGGAATTCTGGCTACCATTATTGGCAAGGCACAAACTGGAAGGCGTGTCTTCAGTTCAACCAAATGGGCCCAAATCCAATCCTCTCTTACTACCGGAAGCCCCAGAGTATCCACCAATGGTAGAATAGCTCGGCCATCTTTTTACCATAAGCAATCCTAATTAAGACTGATTATCGCCTAGCTGTGGAGAAGTGGGCAGCCAATTGATGGTATGACTCCGAGGATCTGGAGGATGCTAGTCCGAAGTATTCTTCACCAGCTAGTGCGAAATATCGCGCCCAAGTGTTACAAGCAGAAAGCACAAGAGTGCGGACATAATAATCAAAATCTATAACGTGCGATTTGCCAGGTTTGGTGCGCTGCGGGAGTGTAAAGTGTATTGTATACCCTCACCTGCAAGGTATATAATTACTTTGTTTAGCCAAGTGTTAGTGGCGGCGCCCCGCCGATTAAATCGCTTCTAATTCATAAATTCATCAAAAAAAAAGAGGAGAGTGCGCATGCGCGATCTATAGATCTGCGCTTAAGATCGCGCGTGGGGTGGCTACTTGAATTTGAATTTGTGTATTTGAATTTGAATTTAAAATTTTGAAAGATTCAGGGATGCAGTCTTCTTCGGCGAATGGTGAAAATTCGCCACGATCAGTTGGATGCTGCGAACACGAGAGGGATGAAAGGGATGAGAGAAGTGAGAGACCAACGAGTGCACAACAGTCTGGATCTAATAATAATCAAGCGCTTTCGCTTTCGCTTGAGGATAGGGAATTGTGGACCAGATTTCAGTGCATTACGAATGAAATGATAGTCACCAAGAATGGAAGGTGATTAGATTTCAAAAGAAAATGTAATAGTTATGGTTTAATTAAGATTTGGTTCATTTCTGTGGATCGTCGCTCTTGTATTCTGAGCAATCAATGGTTATTCGCTGAAATTACACATATTCCACTGATTTTCGAGTGGAAAAAGTTACTGTACTATTTTCTACTGTAAAATTAAAGAAAACTAGTGAAATTTCAGGTATAATAATAAAATACCAATAAAGTATCAATAAAATAATTGCTACATTCATAAGATAATAATTAATGAAATATATAGAGATATTAATTTAAATCTGATCTACATGCGAGACGTATTTGAAAAAGTTAAAATTTTACATCATGGACAATTTTTGGCAACAGAATGAAACGAAATTATAATAAAGAGAAACAAACTATTTTCTGAGTGTAAAAAACGCTTCCGGACAATGATTACGTGGTGTTCAGAATTAAAAATGATAAAAACTCTTTCTATTACTTCGAAATGATTTCGTCAGACATGAGAACACGTGTATAAATTGCTATTAAAAAGTAAAACTGTCTACACTAAAATAAAATTCTAAAAACATCACTCTCCATTCATAACCACAAGAAATCCAGTTATTTATCGTTTTAACTCCCCCAATTAAGATCTTAATTCAATAAATGTCGGAAGGTGACTGGACCACGTGTCTCTATCCTACCGAAAATCAAGTTTTCTTACAAATAAAGACCTAAAAGCGTGACCATGTAACAATAATGCAGCGCAATAAACTTTTATGGCAGGACACTTCGAAACCTTTGTGAAAATGCCGCTTTACGTGTTCTTCTTCTATTGCCTATAGTTTAGACTTCAGATTTCTATACAATATTTTTAAAAAATCTTTAAAGTCTACTGCAAGTTATGACAAAAATCTATGCAAAATAATTTAAACAAAATAGATGTAAAGTATAAAAAGCTTTTATGCAATACATTTATGATTATCAATTTTGCAATTGAAATATTAAATATTAAAATTAAAATTAAAGATCTTTGGCAATTTAAGTGAGAATTCGTTATAAATATTATTAATTATAATAATTTCCTATTTTACAGAAGAATGTTTCCTGTAGTTAAAGTAGTAGCTCGCGGGTTGGAGCCGGCGGCAATGTATACCTTACTTCTAGAATTCGTACAAATTGATCCTCACAGGTAAGCGTTTTACAAAAAATTGGATTTGACGACTATTAAGAATTTTTAATACAATTTTCTATGAATTACTTTTGTAGTCCACGATATTAATACTATAAAAGGTACTAAACTTTTTACCCGAATAATTATTTTCGGTTAGAGAACATTATTAAGAATATATTCAAACATTTTTAAAGAACTGTTTGAAACTTTTTAAATCAGCCAAATGAGTTTCATTTATGCAAATGTGTGTGATCAATGTGTGTGAAAGCACTAATAACTAGTAATTAACATGTAGCCACTGGCTTTGCTTCTTCTTTTGGCGGTAAGGAATATATACGAGCATATAGTTTCATTCTAAACGAATTATGGCCATTATTTTTAGCTCAGATTCTTGCTCATACGTGCAAATAACTATGACTGTGAAAGGTTCAGGGCTAAAATTTATACAGATAAAGAAATAATTAAGATTTGTTCCACTTGGAATTTTTCTATTTGAAGAGCCCACCGCAATAATTTTTCTATATGCTCTCTAATTCTTGACGATAAAAAGTTAAGAAACATGAAAGCAAAAAATACTCATTTTAAAGAGATTTGTATAATATTTTTCTTTCCAGGTGGAAGTATGTAAATGGGGAATGGGTACCGGGTGGAAAAGCAGAGGTTGCACCACCTAATCCTATTTATATTCACCCCGAAAGTCCAAATTTTGGTGCTCATTGGATGAAGGAAGCAGTGTCGTTTGCAAAAGTGAAACTAACAAATAAATCCAACGGAAATGGGCAAATAATGCTGAATTCGTTACACAAGTATGAACCACGAGTTCATTTAGTCCGAGTGGGCGCAGAAGAACAAAGAACGGTACGATACCTTATCTAAAAATCTATTTGCTTATCCCATCCTATTCATAAATTTAGAAAAAGAAGAAATATAATTTTTCAATTTCAAATAAAGATCAAAATTTAAATGGAGAAACTAAATTTGCTTCTAAAATTAGTAACATATGCACTTAAAAGTGGCGAAAAGTTACTGTTAGAAAAATTGTTTCAAATAAAAATCGACAAAGCTGGAGGAAATGTTGGCAAAGTTTCGAACATGTAAAATAGTTTCAATAGTCCAAATTATATATTTTGCTAATTAGATATTTTGCTAATTCAAACAGTTAAGTTTCATTAGCGGCCTCTATCTGATTTTCTTAATTAAAATTGTACTTACATTCGCGAGTCTATCCCATTGAGAGATCCAAGTTTCAAGGTATTAGGGTTGTAATTAGCATTCACAGTCGAAAAAAATAGTACACCTGAAAATTCAGAAAAGAAGTCAGTATCCAATAATCAAGGAATAAATTATTTCAACTTGAATACAGCAAAATATTAAAATTCATACAAAATATTGAAAATTTCTTTCCGTTTGAAAAAAAAGTTCGCAATTATTACTTTTTTTTCTGAATTTACAGCCTTGGATTGTGAAATTGAACAATTTAACACGCTTACACTATTTTGCAATTTGAAAATTTCATGTATAAAAGTATTCAAAACTTTATTTCGTTTTGAAAAACATTATATATGTTTGTTAATAATTTTTTAGACATGTCCATGGGACATGCCCCTGGCATTATGCAATTTAACAAATCTAACCTATTTTTGCAATTTGCAACTTTGCTATAAACAATATTATTCATGACCTCGCGCTGTTTCTACTTACTACTTTCAAAAAGTGGAGTGAAGTGGAGAGCTGTAATGCAAGTTGTTCAAAACAACCAAAACTTCTAAAATTCTACCTCGAAAACTCTGCACTAGTAAATATTTTATCGGTTTCCCGCGCAATAAAGAATTTTTTAGTCACAGATTCGAGAATCTTTTAGAACCACACAGGTCGCTAAAAACGTCTAAAACTCCCGAAAATATCTGCTAAAGCCATGCTACTCACGAATTTTCCCACCAAAATGCGAATTTTTTCCGATTTTCGAACGAAATTTAATAAGAAATAGGAGTTTTCGATCTCTTCAAAGCTGTACTAACCGCCATTGTTATATGGAAGATCGAGCCCGAAATGGTTGAAAGTAAAAAATTGTTTAAAAAAACACAAATATGTCGATTTACCAAAATTTTTGAAAAATATTGAACACTGTCCACTTATAAATGAAAATTCGACCCGGCCCTAGTGATAAATGCTAAAAATCCCATATTTTTAAGTTGAAAACCCGCACAGATTAACGCAACGGTTTCGATCTCATGAAGCACCATTTCAAACTGCCAAATTCGCCAAGTCAGCTAATCAATTGAGTTCCTAATTTTAAGTTTTAAATTCGCCTATTTTAATCTTTAGATTATTTAAACTTCTAAGCTCTAAGTTAATTAAGAAACCGATTTAAAATAAGTAAATTTTACCTTCATGTTTATTATAACAAAATAAAATGAAGTATATAAAAAGAATCAGAATGTTGATTCACGTAGTTGCACATACATGGCGGGTAAATTCAAATGTACTAGACTAGATGTTTCTATATTGTTTAGAGTTTCTAAGCAGTTTTCAATAAGAATATTTAACATGAATAAAATATTTAACAATTAATAAAAATCCAGTAAAATTACTTTAAAGAATGGATCCAGATATTTACAGAAATTCTTAACTAATTCTATTATTATTAGTGTTATTAGAATAGATATAATTTATTGACTAAAAGTTTGATGCACTTATTTCAAATTTATTTAATTCTGTTTAACTTCAAATTCTTTCTTACTATATTATTAATTCTTTATTTAAAAAATGTAATCTGATTTTTTAAGCTCTAAAGTTCTTCACTGTACGGAAAAAAATTTGAAACTGTACATTTCTGTGTAGGTTCTCACTTACAGATTTCCGGAAACTCAGTTCATAGCGGTAACAGCCTACCAGAACGAAGAGGTAACAAGCTTAAAAATTAAATACAACCCGTTTGCGAAAGCATTCCTGGATGCGAAAGAAAGACCAACGGATCCACAGTCTTATCCGCAATGTAAGCTATTTAGAATTTTTGAATCTCTTTAAATATTTATATTTCTATTTAACTTTTTAATTAAACCTCATCTTTAAAAAAGACTCTTCAAATATTTATTTTAGAATTTAAATTTTTTATCATTATGAGTTTATCGACAATTTTATTTGTTAATTTATATGAAGAGAATGTTCAGATTTTTTTTAAATTTAAATTTCAATACTAATGTACCCTTTACTTCTGACTATAATAGAGAAATGTATTAGTAAAAGAGCGTGCATTACCATTTGCGCAACTCATTATCACGTCTCTAAACTGCGATTATAGATGCTGGAGCTTGGTTTCTTCCGCAACCAACGATGGGATATGAGTACAATCCGTCGATTACTGTTTGCCAAAGTCAGGTATCCAGTTCTTCGAATAGTCTATCCAATTCCTGTACCATTTCCTCGGCAAACCACAAAGGAACTTGTCGGTCAGCTCCTTATACTCTAAGACACAAATACATGCAAGATGGTTAGTACAATTTTATAAAAAAGAGAATCTTAATAATACTAATTACATTAGTTTAGAAAGGAAGAATGTTTTCCATTGAAGAGATACAAATCTAAATTTTAAACTTGGAAACTGACAAAACTTGAATGACAAAACTTTGAAAATTATATAAATTTTCAAATGATCTAAATTGAATTTTAAACTCAAATGTTTACCAAATTTCAGAACAGCACATGGATCCCTATAGTCCAGTGCCAATTTTGCATTCAGCAGCCTATGTCGCAGCAACTGGATGGTCCCCTAGGAGTCCAGAGCATATTTCAACTCTAAATTCATCCTTAGCTCCGGAGTGGCCTTCATCTCCATCCTCATCTCCAACCTCTCCTTCATCAAGTTCCTATCCACATTCAGCTCTTGGTAGACATGGTTGTATCACAACAACAGCAGCAACAACAGCAGCTTGTACCCTATATGTCCCATCAATCCCTTCAGGCTGTAATCCTTCTCCACATGAACAAAATCACTGTTCAGATTCTTCTGTTTGGCTACATCCTTCCACCGTTTCGGATCAAATCCAGCAACAACAACAGCAACAACAACAATCCTATTTAAACCTGAACCTCCACTTGCATCATCAAATTTCCACATATCCTGGAGGATCTCCTAGTTTGCATCAGTCTCTTCATCCTACAGGAAATTCACCCGGAATTTCGATTCCACCTTCTCATGAATACTCACAGGTCAGATTATTTAAAATATAGTTGATTATGAAACTCATTACGATTTATTTTATAATTGAATTAAATCTAAATAAAATTTTGACAATCGCTTTACCTTAGATATTAATTGCATTTTGATCCACAGGATTATCATCATCAAAACCACTCAGCACATCAGCATCATCAAATCCAGTTGCTGCATCTTCAACCTCACAGTGAGACAGCATCTCCTTCTGAAAGTGAATATGAAACCCCGAAAGATCATCATGAGATTTCTTACCCACATCAAAATAATCCAGAGGAGGTCGAAATATCAAATGAAGGAGAACGTCGCTTCATCACGACTGTGATCGACCATCGACATAATAATCATCATCAACATGATCCCTCAACTGATGATCATCAAACTGCAGGATGGACTCCACTAACACCACCTCCTGCTCCTCAAACCACTGCCATTTGACTCATAGTTCTCTTCTGCTATCGGATTTGTTTTAACGTGATAATGAACTTTTAGCGTGTTTTAATTTGCAAGACTAGAGTGCAAGAAAGTTATTATAATCAAGTAGGAAATAGATATTTGATAGATCGTAAGTTTTCAAGCCTCAAAAAATTTACGCCTTGGAAGAATTCCGTCCATGATAAAAATCAGGAAATAGGTTTATAACTTTATATATAAATGTCAAATTCAATTTATTAAAATACGAATCTTTCTAATCTTTTTGTAAATACAAAAATTTTAAGGCATTGAAGTATCTATAAACAATAAAAATTGTTATAAAATCATGTATTGAAGTATTATCTGAAGATATTTGAGAATAAAATCTAATAAACTGAAAAAGACTTTGTATTTTAAAATTATTAAAACATTACTGTTTGTTGAATCTCTTATTAAGTTAGATGACTCGTTTGTGGTATATCGTTACATTATTGGAAAATTTTTGAGGTTGATTTAGAAAATGTGTATTTTTAAAGCTATAAATGTACACATGTAACTGTGATGCAAGCTGTGATGCACACAATGCTGATTGTTAGTTTACCTTAATTCCCATTAAACTTCCAAAAAACAAATTAATAAAATTATTTATCATTGGGATAAATCTATATTATATATTGTATTTAACCGAACCAATGATTACCCATACACTCTCTCGTCCATGTAGTTTGGCACACCCAACACCATTGATATCCACATCCTGCTCTTGTGCATACCATGTGCATACATCCACCTAAAATATTATAAAATATAGTTATTACGTTATTAGGTATGGTACATTGGCTTGTGCCTGCTTCTAAAAGCTTTGAATATATGATCATGATCAAGTATTTACAGTAAAGTAAGATAAGGAATGACAACAGCACACGGTAAATTATTATTTAAATAACAAATAAATAATTTATACGTACCATCTCTTTCGGTAGGAGTTCTACACTTAGGACAAGGTTTCGTCGAAATCTTTATCATCTTTTTGCTTGCTTCGTCCCATTTGGCCTGAAATTAAAGTAAATGGTATTTACAAATTGAACCTGAAACCTAGAACTTTAAAAGAAATTATGAATCCATACATCTTTCGCTTTCAAAGGATCTACAACATAACCACTGGACCCAAAATTAGAACTTGAAGATGTAGGTTGAGGTTCGCATTCGCCAACGTGATAGCCTTGTAAACATTTTCTACAGAAGACAAACTGTGTGAAGAAGATAAGATTATTTAAGTTATAGGTATAGCAAATTTACAAAAAATGTAAGTACATATTTCAGTTTTCGGACTTACTCCACAGCCTCCAATACATTGCACTTTACGGCATTCTTCCTCGGTGTATCCATTTTCCACCGTTGGTGGAATTATTCCCATTCCACAATCTGGTTGTGGACATAATAATCCTCCTTCGCGAAGAACGTATTCCTCTGTTCCAAATCTTTGATATTGTTGATACTAAAACAAAACGTTCCCTATATTAACCGTTAAAATATTTCAAAGTGGAAACCATACTAATTTAATTTCATCTTGTTTAAAATTAAAAAGAAATAATCTTATTTCAATTTCAATCATCAAGTCTTCAGGAATAAATAATTTATCTTAAAAAGCACCTGCTGATCTGGCAAGATATGAAAATGGTGCACTTCCGGAATAAAAGAATTCTGACATCCAGCAGGACAAGGTAAAGTATAATATCCTCTCACATTATCAAATTGAAATTGTCTTTCACGGAGTCTAGATGCACAATAATCTCGAAAACAATCTAGACATGTAACATGACCAGCTTCACAAGGAAAAACCAAAACAGTGTCCCTAAAAATAATGTAATAAAGATTATTATCGTAATTTTGGTAAATCAATATTTCTAATAAAAAATAATTAAATACCTAATGTCTGTACAAGCCAGACAGGGAATTTTCGCTAAATTTGGCTTGATGAGATACAAAGGCACTGCTTCGTCAGTTTCTCCTAAGCTAGGGTGCTTAGCACATTTAAAATAAAAATCTGCGTAAAGCACTTGTGATTCAGTCTCGTCGGTTGGAGAAACTTGACGTTCGCAAAAATCATTTTCGCAGTGGATAGTTATCCTATGTGGCAATAAAACATCTGGCCAACATTGTGGATCTCTATCGACAGTAACTGCTCCACTTCCACAAGTAGCACACTTTACTCTCAATTTTCCAGCTTGCACTGATTTACAAGGCGATGAACAGTAAACATAAAAATGTGCCCGAATTTTCTCTTGTTCTATAGACAAAATATAGTTGATATAATACATTAAAAACTATCCTAAGTTAATAATAATTAATCTTCGTTTGATTTAGAAGTTTTTTTATGACAACCTTCTGAAGTTGAAGATTCCAATTCGCCTGATTCGTCTAGAGGCAAATCAGATAATGTTTCATTCAGAGGTTTACTTCCACTATCGTTTAATTCTGAACTTTCAGAAGTTGATTCTTCAATTGTTGAAGAGGTGTTAAGTTTGCTAATTCTCTGATGAGGAGCCCGTACTGCGTGCAAAATACTTTGTTGTCCTAAATCACATTCCTGGAAGACATTAAAAATTAGATAAATGCTCTAAAAGTAATCATTTTAAATAAAAGAATGACATACTATATTTCAGGAAAAATAAAATTATTATAGTGTCAATATTAATACAACAGAAATAAAAATGTTAAGAAAGTTTGACTCTTGACTTTTGGCTTAATTGTTTGATTTTGATAGGTTATGTTGACTTCGGACGTAACCTAGAAAACTTCATATAATAATGAAGCGAATAAAGCCTTTTCCGCAAAAAATTTATAGGAAATTACCTCTATAGTCGTTGAATTATGTAATTCCTTTCCAGCGAAAATAATTTTGATCTCTTCCGCAGGCATTCCCATTCTTTCTGCGACAATTTCCTTCACATTTTTTATATTGCATTTTGGATTCAAATCAACAGGAAGTGTTTTACCCGTATTAGTTTTCACATAAATACTCAATGAATTAGAAATTCTTTTTTTACCGAACCAGATGATTTCCAACATACTGATGAACGCATTTCTAATTAGATCAAACAAAAAACTCATATTTCATCCTTGATTGATTGTTGTAGAATTCGAAATTCAAATGTATATTTTATTATGAAGCCAAAAGTATTGTTTATCGTAATTAAAATCCTTAACTCACAAGAATTAGTTGAATGTTCTTTAACGAAAATAAATAAGAATCAAGTCTTATTTTAGTACATATATTAATAGATTAATAAAAATTTGCGTATTTAGTATGCATGGTGTTTATATATTTTATTTTTAACCGCCATTTTTAAATAACTCTGTGTCGGAGCGTCGGTAACATGATTTTCTTTCTTATCTAGTTCACTCAGTCGATAAAGATAACAATTTAAAAAATTTTTTCAAAGAAAATTCGCGGAATATTTGTATCGGGGAATTTACTAATCTATAAACTGAATTTAACAAAAAATTTGTAAGGCTTTTTATTTTTTTTTTTAAATTGCAGCAGAAAATATTTTAGGGTCTGAAATGCATTCCGTCGTACTTTGATGTAGAGCTGATAATCATTTTTTCAAATTATAATATACGTATGTATGTATACATATACATATGTATGTATGTATGTAATTTTTTCAAATTTTAATTTATTCAAAACTTACTATTTTTGAATGTTTAAAAATGTTCAATTAAAAAAATAGGTATTCTTCAATTGCAATTATAAATCTATTAAAATCTACACAAGCTATTAAACTACAGTAAATTGCTTTAAAAATATGTAATTTATTTCTGCTAGTTAATATCAGGATGTGAGTTATTTTTGCACTTGAAATCGATAGGATGAGTCATGTCAACAGCATGCCCACCCCAGTTGTAGCGTTATCAATTACTGTCGGACAATAAAGGGGCTCAGGTTTAAACTCCTTCGTACTTTTCCCCTCTCAATATTCGAGTGCGTTGTTCATATATGTAAATTAAAGCGTATGAAACATTGCTACCTATCAGACTGAATTTGTCCCGGTGAGTCAGAAGTCTACCTAAATAATTAAATCAGTTTCCTTAAATCACAATTTGTCATCACAGACAATTTTTAAAAATGTTACAAAATTGCCCTAAATAACTTTTGAAGTAGGCAGCCAGAAATACAACAAAGTATAGAAAAAACACCCTCTTGAAGGGAGGTTTATAATTTATAATCTTCTAAAACATTAATTACTATTAAATAATTAAATTTTTTCTACAAATAACATAAAGTATAAATATCTCGAAAGTACAGGGATACGATTCTTAAGAATATTTTTAAATTGTTCAACTGTCCCACAAAAACTTTTACTCTTTTGTCATCCATTTTTCATTCGTCACAAACTTTTTCAAACGTAATTAAAATTAGTGAAGTCTGATTAAAATCAAGTCTCTGAGGCTCTGAGATATATTTTTGGCGTTTTCGAGATAAAAAAAGCAGAAATCTTTGGGAGGTCGTTTGTTGAGTGCCACCCTCCACCAGGTTGGAATTTGTTAGCTCGCTTTCGGCGCAGTCAGCCAGTCAGTCAGTAGTCAGTACACGCGCGCCTGTCTTTGCGAGTGGACGTATTTTTGTCAGGTAGATTATTATTAACCATTGAATGAAAAAAAAACCACCCCTTCAAAGAAAAAAAGCGACTGACAGTTCTACGAATCACTAGAGGACTTTTTGTGAAGCCCAAACAAAATCGTTTCCGTGGTTGACAGGAAATTTCTCCTGTTTTTTTTTGCAAAGATAACAACAATTTTCTGGGATCTCTCGTGCAACGCGGAATTCAATCGATAAGTACCTCGCATGCTCGAAGGTCCTCTTCTCCTCCAAGTGCAGAGAAAAGTGTGACGCGTTTTGTATTCGACCTTGACCTTAAACGGGAAGAGAATAAAGATGCCTGCGGACGCTGAGCTTAGCACCCTTCTTAACAGGCGCCAAAAGATTAACGAGGAACTCGAAGAAGGCAAGGAGGTCAAGAAACAATACAAATTTGTCAATGTTTACACCGAATTTCATGAACTCACGAGACGAGAGATTAAACAGTACGAACAAACTTTCAACAGGTGAGTTTTTTTTTATTTGTCATGGGAATTGGAATTTTGTAAACAAGAACGCTATATATCTTAATTCTTTTTATGAAGATGCATTTGGTTGATTTGAAAGTTTTAAAATATTCAGGGTTCTCCTTTCTATTTTCTGTGTAGAAAAATACTTTGCAGAGTTTGCTAGATTCAAATTAAGGGAATATTGGAAATTTTAAAAAGTTTTCGAACAGGTGTCATAACCTTAAAATTTTGTCAGCAAGGTTGTCTTTTTGACACATGGCGGTTTTGACTTTTATCCTTTTACTTGTTTTTTTTTTAAATTTCCATACCTAGAGATTGAAGAAAGTATGCAGACAATGAATTTTGGATTCATTAATATTTTATGTAAAGAATTTTAATACTGAATCAATTTTTATCATCTAACGATAAGAATAAGTATTTAGACATTTTTTAATTTATCATTTTATGATAAATTTTTGAATGTATATGTATAAGACTTTAAGAAACATTTAAAATTAACACTCATGCAATAAACAATGAGTCAAAGATTGAGAGTAAACTAAACTTTAAAGACTTTGTTTTACTGGAAAAATAATATTGAGGAAGAATATTGATTAAAAAATTATAAATTTAAATAGAGGGACTTTTTAATTTTATGATTTATTTATGTTCATATATTTCAACTAATAAAAATATTTTTTACAGACAAGTCAAAGAATTCTGGTATTTTATATTGCCTATTATATTGGATTAAACTGGCAAGTGAATTTTTTTTTTAAAAGAGAAATGTGGAAATTAGTGAGAATATTTTCTCAAACTATTATAGACACAAAGTAACTCTTCATTAAATGAAACTATAAAACCTGTAAAAAGTCGAAGTTGGCCAGGCTTTCAAGGGGGACCATATATGGTAACAGAAACTCGTTTGTTAATGTTTATGGAGACATGCATAATCTCGATCGAGATAACTTTCCACATTTCAAGGCCTTCAGTTCCTTTATGTTTATGTCACTTCAGTTGGTGACAGATCCTGAAAGAGGCTGAATTCCACTCGATTCATAGTTCTCTATTAAATGATAAGATTTCATTTTCTAATCAAAATAACGACCGAGCATCCACTTTTACTTTTGGTTCAATATAAAAAATAGCGAAAATTACGAAAAGAAATTCAAAATTAATTTAAGAAAAACAAAGTACTTCGAATAAAATATGTCTAGTATTAAAAATAAAAGACTTACTATTACAAAATGATACCTCAGGTTTGAAAACGTGAATAGGTAAATTCTTATCTTATCAGAACTCGCGTAAGCATACTTAATTATATTTCATAAGCAAGTAGCCTCATACCTGCAAGTAGCAAAAAATTCGAATAAAAACAAAAGTCATTATTCTGCATTACATGCATTGGTAAAGTTCTAGTAAGAAGCTAGTCTCTAATTTTTTTTTATAACATACAAGATCTCTTGCAATCTAATATTTAATTAATTAAACTGCAAAGAAAAAATTAAGAATACGAGAAAATCGACAGGATATAAAAGTTTAAATAAAGGAAAAAATGAACTAGGAAATTTATAATTCTATTAGACAACGATTGAGAGTCACTGGTTCAAGGATCAAACCAGAAGTAAAAGTCTCTGGTCGTAATTGCTCTATTTTTATGGTCGCATTTGGGTTTCAAGGAGCTGCAATAGCTGTTCATAAATTTGTATGTATTTCTGAATGTAAATACAAGTATTTTATGAGTTTTGGGACTTAGTCCTTAATCACATCTTTAGATTTGAAAAATTATTGCCAGAAAGAGCAATACTACTTTCCATAAAGGTTCTTTACAATTCTCAAATTTGAAAATTTACAGCACTTGAAAATATACATTTTATTATCTTCGCTAAAGATGAATTTGAAACAAAATTACCACCCAAATAATGCACTCAAAACTTTCTCTAGTTTCGGAAGAAAATATTATAGTGAGGGTATTTTTTATTACGGTGTTAGTTTAAAAATCATCTTTACGTTTGCAGTAATAAATATTTTTCACTAAAATTAATAGGCTATTTACCTCCGTCTGTACGAAACGGAGGTAAATCTGGTTTAGTATAAAAATATTTATTATATTGCGAGCGTAGAATTTGCGGAGTGAATTATCAATTTTAAGGTCTTGCATTAAATCAATTTTCAATATTTGAAGCCCTTCAGCCGTGTCTATTTAAAATGATAAAATAATTTAGATAATCATATTATGAATACATATGTATAATTATAAATTATTCAATTTCGGTGACCTATCAGTCATTTTGGAAAATTTCTATAAAAGGAAGCTGAATATTGAATAAAATTAACTTGACGAATTGACTCATTAAATTAATGAATTTTTCATTAGCGTGGAGGTATGTATGTAGAATCTTATTTTGGAGATCATGGAAGGTTCTTCAGGGCATCGTGCTTTTGCAGGGTTCAAGAACCTTCTGGTCCAGAAATACTCAGAAATTCTGAGGTGATTCTGACATTAATAATGCACTTCAGTCATTGCAATGAACGGAAATACAAACTTCCTTTTAATATTTAATTATCCAGAGCGCGGAAATTTCACATCTGATCCTCATATCAAAAATATCAATCAGTTTATAACAGAGGAGACAAAACTTGTATAAAATCTAAAATAGAAGCATCAATCAACGTCAAGCAAAGAAATATTATGAATAAATTATTTCGACTTATGGCCAAGAGTTTATCAAATTCAGATTTGGGACTGATAATTATTTTAATTTTTCTTTTATTTTCACTAGGTTCAGAAGAAGGATAGAGCAACTCTAAAAAATGGAGAATAATTAAAAACTCTGTAACAAGAATTTGTATTGAAATTTGGACACGTTTTTTCCGATAACTGGCGACAAAATTATTACTGGCGCGTCCTGTACTGATATTACTGGGCACGAAGCAGTGTTTCACTGGCATTATACATTAGGTATACCTGACCATCGCCCACCTACCAACCCGCATTGTTAGACTCACCGCCATGGGTTCAAAATACACTCCTCACAGAAAAGCGAGTACGAAAAAAAAAGAAAAAAAAAAGAAAGAAAAAAAAAGAAAAGATTAGAGAAAGGAGAAAAAGACCAAGAGAGAAAGAAAGAGAGCCTCTGACGAAGACTCAGACACGGTCGAAATCGTGACCCTCTCTTGCCCCAAGGCGGCTTCTAAAAATCTAAAAAAAGGCTAAAATTGTTGCGAAATTACACTCGCGACCCATTTGCGAAATTCCTTATAACTCACATCTGTCGTTTCGGGTGTTCCACATTTTTTGTGACCAATTTCGTAAACCGAGCTAATTATAAAAAATCTCCTTTCCAGACGGTACTTTTTAAAAATTTGAGTTGAGGAACATTTTTTTGGTAAATATATTTTTTGGGCTGACTTATAGGTGTTGGAGCCAAGTTCCAATCTAAAAACTCGATTTCTTCATTTTACTTAACAAATTTTAAAATTGGAATTTTAAAGTTAGATTTTGAATTCTTCGTTTTATAGAAAAAGTATCGAAACTAAATATTTTTTCTCTCTGTACACAGTCTTATATTTGAAAAAAGATTAGTGCTACAGAGTGAAAAAATATTTATCTATAATTTTCGTTGAGTTAAATGGAGAATGGAATTTTGAGCTTAACACTTGAATCCAACGCCCTTATTTCAACTTTTGTTGAGGGTCAAACATTTTTTAAATAGATATAGTAGTTGAATAAAATCTAACTTTACGATAAGAAAAAGTATAAAAATGAAAGATTGAAACTACATATGCACCTGGAAATCAGTACTTTGCTCTTCTTGAACACGGTAATTGAACGATGTGGCACGTGAGCACTAATGTGAGTCACGAACATAAATCGTTGATCCCGACCTACGCAACACAACGCAAAACTAAACAGATTTATAATTTATATGTGCAATTGTTCATTGTAATTGTTTCACGCGAGTCATTGGCTTCCAATTGTTTCCGGTTCTTTATCAACATGACACGAAACATGAACTTTAAAAAAATGAGCAGCCGCAAAGCCACTTCCGTTTTTCCATTCAGACGTACATTTCCGCCTTTATATAAAACGCCAGGTGTGCAAACACTCAACTTCGATCTGAAACGTTTTCAGAATTTCGATTTTTTTATTCTCTCTCAGACTTATGATATCATTAATTCGTTACACAAATTTTTCGAAAAAAAAAAACGAATTGCAGAGTGTAAATATATTTTTTCAAAATTTTAATAAGAAATTTAATACCTTTACATAATTAAGAAATCTCTTAAAATCTATGAAATTTTTTCAAAATACTTTACAAGCTCTGCAAATCTTTAAAATCTTTGAAATCCCTTGAAATTTCTTAAAATCGCTTGAAATAATTAATAATCTGAATTCGTTATCCTTTCGTTTATTTTTCCGAGAAAAAAATTTTATATATGAAACATTTTAGTCGTGATAAGTGCTATGCGATGAATGCGATGATAATCCAGGAGTTATTGTCCTCTCGGCAATTGATAAACAATCCGGTACGATTTTCCTCAGCATCATGTCTACTCATGGGATGTAGTTTTATCTTTAGGACATTTCCTGTCTAGTGTGACCACATTTAAAGCTAAACTCACCTTTTACGTGAAATATAATTTCATCTTGAAATTTAATCTCTTCATATATATATCGTATCACGCAGTAATTTATGTTTTATAAAATTAACTTAGAGAGTTTCTAACTTTATTTAATGTTGTGATGTGCCGGTTAAAAGCACGCGACGTCAATTCATACCGACCTTCACGAATAAACTATTACAATAAATCAAACTGGTATCACGAACTATCTAATGGGAGAATGTTATGTTAGAGAGAGAAGCCTCTTTGATTTACAGACTTATTATTATGGGAACCGTACATTTTAACAGTTGCCTTTCGTTTAAAGACAACTAGGAATCAGAAAACCTAAAATTACATTTTGCCCTATAGAATATATAGTTTTATCATTTCGCTAATTTTTATTCTAAAAAATAAGTTAATTTTAAATCAAAGAAACTTGAGAACCACTGAAACTAAACTTGCCAGTCTGCATTGTGAGTCGGCGAATACATTGTAACCCAAACCGCAAAAAGTTTTGCGACGTGTCACATTTACTTGACCAGTATAGAAAGAGAATTCTGGTTTTAGTCAAAAAAAATAATATGTTTTTTATGTGCACAATCCACAAGTTCCTTCCTTTTAAAATGCATCGTGCAATCCACTGTGATCGTAAACTTTCTACCAGAAAAACGGTTTCTCCCCTATATATCACTTTCCCTATTTTTACGACCCGTCAAAGTGGAAATGGCAATTTTGAAAATTGGCCAGATCCTTTTTTTTATCGAGATTTATATAAAAAAAGTAGTCAATTTCCCTTATACTCTCATTTTCCGTATGTTCGATGTATGAACTAATATTTACTTTTATCAGAAGCTTTTTTAACTTTTTTAAAAATATATATTTTAATTAAAGATCTTCAATTTGGCATGTTAAACACAATTTCATTAATTCTACGCTGCAATGCCATATTCTATTATATCAGTTACGCTGATTCCGTTATGAAATAATTAGGCCATTAAAATTTACATAACTTAGTCGTTCTAAAAGCATTAATATTTTCTATATTTAAATATAAAAAATTCAAGTCACGAGCATTGAAGCTATGTAAGAACATTCCTCTATCCGTTTATATGTCGAGTACCACATTAAAATTCTTTTCGCATGTATGCCCACAACACAAGATTCGAATAGGCGTGTTTCTTGACGTTTTCTGGGCACAGGAGCCAGACTTTTATTATACATTTCTTTGAAAAGTGAACAAAAAATTATGCGAGGAATGTCTTTCAGCAATTTCAAGAATACAATAACAAAACAATAATTAGACTTCTTAATTCATTTTACACACTGAACTTCAATAGACCAACATATTTTCCTCGATATTTTCTTTAGATACGAATATTTGTCATTATCACTTATCTACTGTATTGATAAGTCTAATCTAAGTCAGAAACCTATTTCAACTATTTTTATGCTTCACATTATTCGCAGATATATAAAAAATCCAAAAATCAATAATACTAAAAATTAGTGTAATTATATTGCAATCGGGGATAAATTTCTAGTCAACATTTAATCAACGTTGATTTCAGTTGTAGAAGAATTAAATTGGTTTCTCTCACTTTAATTTATAAACGCCGGTCTTGCGTTAACTCAATCACTATCATTTACCATCATTACGATGCATTTTATTCTAACTTCTATTCAGGAATACTCAGAATCGTAATTGCAAAATCATTTCTTATTTGAAGCTATTGAAGTTCTAAGTAGAAAATTAAAGAAGAAACGAGCCAATAATGAAATATAAAACCATAGAAATTAACTTTCGAATTAACTATAAATATAATGTTTACATTTTAAAAAATTGCTAAAGAAGTTTCAATGGCAAGTAGACAATTATATTTTTCTTTTTGTACATGGAAAATAGAAATTATAGTGAATGAGTCATTACTTTAGAGAAAAGTCCTTTCATTCTCAGAGTTCCTAACGGGTGATCTGTTTATTAGCATTTACTTTACAATGGTAATTAAGCACGTGTCGTTCCCGATTTAAATTTAATATCAGTTCTTTGCATATTTTCTCTTATATAAATTCAGTGCTGTTAGGTTTAAAGGTTTAGCTCTAAAATCTCAAACTTAACAATATAAAGATGAGGAATTATAATTATAATATATCCATATTATAATTATAATTCCTCATTTTTCTTTTCCTTTCCATATTTTGACGCAGAATTAAGTTGGGAGGCTGAAAGGAAAAGACTATATGTTCATGAGAAGGAGAACTTGTATTAGTACACATTGGGCAAAAATAGAAGCAGTCGTATCAACACGATTAACACCCACGAGGAATCTTGCTGAAGGTTCGACAATATTTTCCAGGATTCAGTTTAACTCACTGCGTAACGTGTGAAATGATATTTTGCTTCTATTTCTGCCGCAATCTGGGGGATTCGAATTTTACAAGAGAGCAATCAATAAAATCTTTAGCACAAAAAAATGAAGTCTAAAATAAAAATCTCTCTATTTTCCTTCTTTATTCAATATGCATAAAAATTCTCTTTCATTTTTCTCTTAGATTCGAGGAGGAGAATGTAAAGTATTACTAGGGTGCCCAAAAGAAATTGATTTTTCAATTTCGCAAAGTTATTCGGCTTGGTGAAAAAATACTGGCACAAGTTTTATTTTAATTTTTAAAAAAATTGTATTAAACAATAGTTCATTGAAAATTGAAATCAAAAATTACATTTAATTACATTAAATTACATTACTATTACATCCTTCAATAATTGGGGCTGAAAGTGGGTAAATAGGTTCGCTTAAACATAGATGTCTGGATTAAATTGTTGTGTAATGTTATATGCTGGCATGAATATGGCACCGAGGGAAACTTAAGAGCACTATAATTCTATAACGTTTGTGTGAAAAGGGCGAATGGATAAGAAATCAGATGCAATGATCGCGGTATTGCAACTTCAAGGAATCGTTTTTTGTCGATTTCTCGACTTTATACACTTTTCTCATTGAACGCGCATTAAATGTGCATCCGTTATCTTTAACTGCTTGTTTCTTGCAGCGAAATCTAAGTTTATTTGCGCTTAATATGTAAGAAACATAATCTAGTTATTATTTACTCTCAAGAAAGGATCTTTATTTACAGTTCCCTGAAATATTAATATTTCTCATTGATGTATGAAAATTAAAACCTTAAAAATAATAAGGAATCTGGCAGTGTTCAAATTGTAAAAAAATATTCAGCCTTTTCTACAAATTTATCGCCAATTTTACAGACACTTGTAAATTACTTAAAGTAAATATCTCTTTCCTCAATTTTCTAATTAACTTGCCCTAAAATTTCACGAAAGGCCAAGCTCTTAAAAAATCATAACTCGTATACAGTGTACCATTAAAATTAATATGATTGACGTCAATTTTTGAATTGACTGACTCGAATGGTTCTTCTAAAATTATTTTTATAACTTTCTTGGAAAAAGTTACTTTTACCTGTTATTACGTTGGATAAGTGGAGTCTGTGGCTCGTTTTTTATTACCTTTCGAGGAAGGAAAGAATATGAGGTGCTCGTTGATTTTCACAATAACACCCTTGTTTCCACTTTTTGCTTGGTCGTTCAATGTTAAATGTGTTTTTCGCGATTCAGAGAAACGCGGCGACAGCTATTCTCACACGAGCCTTTCATTATTAGAAAGAAATTAAAGCAGGCAGTGCAATAGTAAGACTTGGCACGTTCCTTGTTCACTGCTGCTTTTGCTTAATTTTTCTTTTCTTACAGCACCTGCTCGACATACATTTCCGTCTGGAAATAATTTACAAAAAGCTGTAATTAGAGAGTGTAGAGACCTTTTTGCCTCTAAGTAAGAATGAAGGAAACAAAAAAAGAAGTCACGAGTTTTAATCAATAATTGAACTTTATTTTATTATTAATTTTACTGGCATTTATTCATAAATATGTCGAATTTTATAGCTTTTTTTATTGGAATTCAATATACCAGGGTTTCTCCACGCATAAAAGTCTCGTATTGGGTTTCCATATTCAATAGTATTCAATAATTGTGAAGCACACAAAAGGTTGAAAGGTTATTGTCTGTAATAAATCAATCCATTTATATATGTAATTAATAAAAAAAAAAAACATATTTTAGTCGTATTCAATCCAACCCGGTTTGAATTGATTTTAGACTCTAAATATAGATTCGAAGCAGTTAATTGTTTCAAAGAATACTAAAATCTTCATTTTCTTTTAGGTAATTTAGATTTTTTTAATAATGTAGATTTTTATAATTTACCTTTTTTAATGAAACTGCCAAGTTCGCACTAAAGCAATCTTAAAGGTCGAGGTCGAGAAAGCGCCTTCGGAGAAACAAGTTTAATCGATTGAACAAATATATGTGTGAGCCAATGGAACGAGATTTGCAAGTATCACATTGATTACGTTTTCGAAAAAAAAATTTACTACATATATAGGTCACTGAAATTCGTGCCAAGCACATTTACAAAATATTAGGTAAATTTTTAATTTTTACGTAAAATACCATCAAATTAGTGAATTCCTCAATTAAAAGCGAATTTATTTTATATCTTGTATCTCGTATAACTGAACCAAATTTGCAAATTAACAAAGGGAAATCTATCTCCTAATGAAATTTAGATTCAAAAGAAAGTCTGCATATAAATCATGCCATGAGTGTGGGTGTGGGTATTCGGTATTGTTAATGACTGTACTAAACGAATGTACAATCCACTTCAATTGCAAATAACAATTAGACGAGATTTACCCACATACATGTATATATAGTTATATATTCGCTAGAGCGAATTACTTATATACTGCATTCTCTCTCTATATGTATATAAACATTATACACTAATACAATAACAAAGAGATACAGCTATGCATAAAGATGGGGTAACACAGAATTAGTTCAGGCACATGTTAGTATATATCGCCTTATCTGTAACCAGGATTTCACGGTGGCATAAATGAAATAATCAGAGATTAAAATCAACTCTTATAAGCAGATTCATCATAACTAATTAACATGGACTTTCATTAATATTATCGATATTCCGTAGCTGTCGGATGTAGGCGTTTGTCTTGATTATAATTAATCGACCGCATAAAAGAGCTGAGACTCACGTCTGAATGGATTGGAAAGGATCAAGTCCATCGAGCGATCAAGTTTCAAACGTTTAGGTGCAGACATGTGGACACGATAAGCTCGACAAACCCGATTTAACATTTTTCCTCCCTTTAGCATTTGCTGTTCTGATTTTTAATTTCATTAAAGCCTTTCTTTTTACTTTGCACACTTATCTTCTTACAACTTACAATTACACTCGCTATTTTTAGTTATTTCCTTTAGGATTATATTTGTTTGGATATATGGTATTTTTTTATCGCTAAGTGCATTGTTGAGAATAAAAAGTGCTGATTAAGACGTTTACATAATTTCGTAATTTGTGTATATCTCAATTTGATGATCCTTTCCTCCCACGGGTCACGAAATGAATTGTGAGTACAATTAAATATAATGATAGTGCCCATTGTTGCAGGGTTCAACTCGTACAATGAATAATGACATCCACTCAGTTGTCCCCATATAAAATGTTGTTGACAATGTACATACTAATGCAGAAATTTGTTTAAAATATCTATATATACACATCATTTTAGTCATTTTAGGCATTCACATTGCCTCTTGTTTGAAATTGTAATGTAAATTTACATTCTTTTGTATACAAAACGGGGACAAAATAATCGTTTAAAAATGCAGTTAGTGTTGCAATATTATAAATATTATTCGCTTGAGAAGATAAGAAAAGCCTCATTAGTTAATTATGAAAGAGGGACATTTCTGAGTCGATGATAATTTATTATAGATCTTTTATGTAGACTTCTATATTCATTTATCAATTTTAGTCAATATATTGATTTGTATGCAAATCATTTGTGTCCTTTTAATTTAACAGAATACAAACTTCAAAATATTAGTGATTGAAGTTTAGACAATATAAGAAAATAAGAGACAAGTCTTAAATTTATATCGCTTATGAGACGATTGCTCAGTCCATCGATAATTTATTATCCTCTGCTCTAATCAATTTAATTACCATGATTGCTTCGCGAGAAATTTCTCCCTGGACTGAAGAGCTTCTTCAGTAAATGGGTAAATGAAAGCAAAACAGGTACTAAATATTAATTCGAATAATTTACACATGAAATAATAATAGCCATTACACCTCGGTTTTCTCTTCCGCCATATGTTGTTGTTGACAATAATCAATGGAGAAACTTCTTTTTATTTTTAACTATTATACAGTCATCACAGATCGACACCTATTCAGAGTGATAATTCAGAGTTTAAAATTAAATAAGTTACAATTGAAAGCTCTCGAATTTGAACGATTATTCAAATATTAAAAATTGAATAGTTTAAAATTTTATGCCATTGTTTTGATTTGAAAAAAAAAATACTATAAAAAGTCTCTTTATCGTGGGATGGAATACGCATATGAGTTCTTGAATGAAACTTGCACGTGAGTGATTATACGGTCTTATAAGGTTGGAAGGTTGGAAGTCTGTGCTTCCTCCTTTTTAGGTCAGCTTGGACTTTCGTGTCTAATGAAAGCGAGTTCTGAGGAATGCGACAAGTCACAAAGAATCACAATCGATTCCAAAACATGTTTAACTTCTTCCTTCATAGCCTTTATAGCTTTTACTTTTGCTGCGAAAAAGGCATTGAGGAAAGCGCAATCACTCACTGTCAAGATGACATTGGCAAATCTCCACTTTTATTTGATATTCTCGCAAATTCATGAGAAATTTCGATATCAGACCTATTTCTTGAGTACTTTTTATATATATATATATTTTTTAAGAAAGTTGGACGTAAATTTTTACTGGCAAAGATGACATTTTTTGATGGGCTGTGTATGTTTAATTTTAATAATTATTATTAAACCCAATTATGCAGAGTTATATTAAAAGTGTTTCATTTTAAGTTTTTAAGAGTTTCTTTCCAAGGATTCTGACCTAAATTTTTTTCTTGAATTTAATTAAGATTTATGTGGAATTTTCCTTTAATTAAATTAATCTTATCCAATTAAATTGGTAGAAGAAAGCGGTTCAATCGTTTAATTAATTTGATTATATATGTCGTGTCTTAAAATATTTAATTACTATTAATATATAATATCTTTTTTTAATGGAACTGGTTTTAAAAGTTCATGGTTTATTAAGTAAGGAAATCCTTGATAATTTCGTAATTAAAAAGTCTTGTAAAATGAACAATAGAGTAGCGAAATTAGAGGGAAAGAATGTAGTATTTCAAGCAAATGATCCATGTCGTGAAGGATAAAAAAATCACATCATGTTGAAATGCTAGTGAAACACCTTCTCACGCTCGATCGCATAACGTCCTTAGCACAATAATAATAGTAAAATCACATATATATGTATCTTGAGAACCCTTCACTTGATTCATAACACTTGTAAAGAAATAAAAAAGAAATTCACAATAAGAGAATTTGAAATTTTCAATACATTTATTTTTAAATATTTTTTCTGTTGAATTCGAAAATTATTTAATACTTTTAAATAAAATTGAGTTTTATTAAAGGGCGCTCTAAAAAAATGAACTCTACTAAGTTATACAGTGAAGCCTTAAACAGACTTGGATTGAAGTCTCTGCGAAAGATTATCTGTCAATCCAATATTCAATCACATTATTGAAAAAAATATTAAGCTAATAAATGTAATAAGTTAATAATTTGTATTATGAATTATGCATTATTATTAGTATTTTTATCTTTGTAAAAACATTACAGCTTTTTAAATATATTTAAAATACTCTAAAATTGAAGTGGTACAAAAACTATCACCAGTATCTTAAAATTTTAATCAACCTCATCTCAATCAGGTCGCAGAAAATTGGGTTTTTCAAATTAGTCAACTGATGAGGAAGAGCTGTCAATAATTTCCATCTAAAATCAAATTTCATGCCGGCGATCAAACTGTGAATCATTTCCTGGTCACTTAATCAGTTCTTAATGGGAAATCACTTCGGTATCTTGAGATTATATTAGCACTGAATTATTGACCTCATTACCTTTCTGCCAATCGAGATGAAATCTCTAATTATCCTAAACATCTACTTCTATAAAATTGTCATTTTAGAAATTAAAAAAAAAAATTTATGTTATTATGACAATCGGGAAAAGGAAAATCGATTTGAAAGCGATTTCCTCAATTTGTCATTCCGAACGAATTGCTACTTTGTCTGTGACTTTCATGCGTGAAAATGCCAACGTAGTTATTGTAATGATCGTTGCACAATTTACCGTTTTACAAGCGAAGTGCACCCGCAATTCGCTCTCCCTTTCATTTATCTCGATGTTGTTACGTTCGACGACTTTTGAAATCTCAAGTGGAAACAACACAAGCACCTCACGATGTGATATTTTTATTCTAGATCAGATTGAACGTTTCCTGCTACATCATACAAGCGAAAAATAATATTTTTTAAGATAGTATCTACGTATAAAGTCCCTTTATATTTATTTCATAAATTAATTCATCATCGAATCAACCTAATTATTTATGATCCTAATTTTATTTGTCACCTTCTCAAAGTTGATGAAAAATATTTAATAAATTTAAATAGCAGCCTGTCTTTCAAATTAATATTAATTATTATTTACACTATAATGATAAAACTAATGATTTCATATTTTTCAGATTTGATGATGGACGGGACGGTTTCCTAGACTTGGCAGAACTAAAACGCATGATGGAAGTTCTTGGTGCACCTCAAACACACCTTGGACTTAAAGCCATGATAAAAGAAGTCGACGAAGATGGTGACGGTCGAATCTCCTTCCGCGAGGTGATTACTATTAACGAGTTGAAGAAACTAATAGTTTTTTCCCTAAGAATATTTTGGCAATTGTGCAGATTTAAATTTCAAAGCCCTTTAATTTAAATACTGGGGTAACTGAACTTTTAAAGAAGTCTCTTATAACTTATAACTTATAACTTATAAAATTTAAAAATATATGCTGAATTCATTGACGTCATGTATAAATATTAGCAAACGTGATTTCTTGTAGATGTATATGAAAATATAGCCAGTTCATGTGAATAAATGAGCAAACCTGGAAGAAAACGTGACTGCTAAGATATGCGTGTGTATGATTCACTCGATAATGTTTATTTCTTTTCCCGTTTAACTTGTCTTACTCACTACGTAGTATGACGACGATTCATTTCCTCGTATCAAATCTAAGCGTATCATAATTTAGAGACCTGGTATTGACGTATTCTGGATTTCTCTAGATTCTAAAGACTTAATATATCAATGTCAAGTAGTTTATCGTCAAAATATTCACGCATTTAGGCATTCGAAATGACTTTCTTTTGAAAAATAGATTTAGTTGTAAAATTCAAAATTCATTTAAAAAAAATTAAATCTCTCGTCAATTTCTTTTCCGTTTTAAGGAAAATGATTTAAATTTTGAAAATAGGCAACGAATCATATTAGAACTTCAAGTACATCAAAAATTGCAAACTATTTTTATTTTTGAAACTATCAACAAATCTTAGAAGTCTTCTTATTTTAAATGACATTTATTAGAAATTTTGGTTTGATAAAATTGCAATTAGAAGACCTGAATTTTGGATCTATAATTCCAGCTTATTTTTAATTTAACATTATAAATTTTTTACAGTTTCTTCTGATTTATCGCAAAGCACGAGCAGGTGAATTGGAACAAGATTCTGGTCTTGGACAACTTGCACGTTTGACGGAAGTCGACGTTGATGCAGTTGGAGTCACAGGCGCTAAGAACTTCTTCGAAGCCAAGGTAACCACCAGTAATTCATACAAAATCTTAAAATACCTTCTACTAATCTTCTATCGTAAAAGTACATACTAACAATTAACATAAAAGTTCAAATTAATTTGAAGCTTGGATGACAATGAAATATTCTTATTCCAGATCGAACAATTACGTAAAGCAAGTAAATTCGAGGATGAGATTCGAATGGAACAGGAAGAGCGAAAACGCGAAGAGGAAGAAAAAGCTACAAGACGGCAACAGTTCCGGGAAAAGGCGGCTTTGTTTGGCAAGAATTGAAGGAAGAAAGTCTAAATTCTCAAATTTTCTCTGTCTATTCTCGGCACTTCCGATTTGTTGCGTTAATGTCGAGAAAATAGTCGCATTGTTACGGAGTATGTAATTCTAAAGTTTAAATGCTAAAAGATCATTGCTAATTGATTAATTCCTAAATAGAATAATCTTTATGTGAGAAATATTTTAAACAACGAAATATTGTCAAGCTGAACTCCGGGCGATGTTTATCTATTTTACATGCCCTGTTACAAATTTCTATCTCTACTGAATTCTCTACGAATTGCATGCTATCAATTAAAGATGGAGATATAAAATCTCGTCTAGAAAATCCCATTCTGAAGTCTCAGTAGAAACTTTATGTACGAATACATATAGAATTAGATTTTAGTCAATTTGTTAGTTTAATAATATTTTAGGAAAATTATCTGGATTTTTGTGGAGTTTTGCTTTAAGGAAGGAGAGTCAATTGAAGATTTTACGATATGTTTAGAATGATTTCTTACATTTTATTGCGATAGAGCTCAAACATTTTATACAGGCGCACGACTGATGTAATTTTAAATTTTAGGTAACCTTTGACATTATTTGGGTTAATCTTAAAACACATACGAAGCGGGAAATTGATTAAAGTTCTAAGATAAGATCTGTTAAGATAGTATATACTGTTAAAACATTTGTGTAACGTGTAAATATAAGAGAATGTGTCTTATTTTAGTAGGTAGCTCTTTAGCGAATTCTTTGATAATTTTCGTTATCGTTGCATTGCACGTCTTGAAAAATGAATATTGTGATAGTTCATATAGCGCGCATAGTTCATAGCCAATCTCTTTTTGTAAAAATTTCCCTTATTCGTATAAATACAGCGCTTGATTTTGTGAAGAAAGTTTTTACTCGGTTTATGTTTTATGTATAAAATAAAATTTTTAAAGTCAATGTGAATACTTCATAATTTAAAAGATCCATTAGGGTAAAAACCACAGGCTATTTAAAAAAGATTTAATTTCTTTGGAGTGTTAAAGTACTTTAAAACTTTTTTGCGTGAAAAAAATTGAAGAGCGTTCTCACTAAAATCGAATTTACCAGAATTTTGAGGAGACGAATTTTTGTAATTGTTGTGCATTGAGATTTCTTCTTCATTTTCTGTATCGTCTATCGAGGAAGGCCATTCTGGACTTGAAATGTCTTCCAAAGAAAATGTCGGCAACTCGTTGATAATCCTTTGAAATTCCTCTTCTCTATTATTTTCTGAAGTTTTTCTCGTCCTCATTTGACTGATTAATTTTCGAGGAGACGGAAAGTATTCTTTCTTTTTCCTGCGAGTGAAGAAGTTCGATTTTGCGACTTGCATGTTAAATCTTGTAAACAAATTTTTTGAATATTGTTTCGAATTAAAACTCTGATCGTAAATCATTTTCTTTTCCTGTGAGCAATTTTTTGTTTTGGATGGAAGAATATCAAGAATCTCAAAAGACTCGTCAGAAGTTAGATTGGGATTTGCTTTTTGACAATCAAAACTCATATCTAGTAGAGAATCCCATGAAGGGCACCCTTCATTTTCTATATTTTCGTCATTATTAGGAAGATTGTTCATAATCCAATTTAATTGCATTCCAGTATGGGACATCAGAGAATTATCCTGTAGAGACAGTCCTGTAGACCAAATGGAATTTTCGATTCTTTCCATACAGAAGGACATTCCTGATAAATTTACACGATTTATAGAATTTCCAATAGAGTTTGAGAAAGTTGTATCTCTTATCTGACTTATCTCTTGCATCTCAGATTCTTTGTAATCTTTATAATGAATATTACTGCCAGCAATAATAAACGATTGACGAGACGTAAATTCCTCTGAGTCTTCGAGTGTGTGGTTTAAAACCGATGAATATTCATTCAATATTTGTTGCAAATCGATAGAACATTCTGTTTCTAAGAAAGCATTAGATGAAGCACTTGTGGATGAAAGAAAATAACTTTCTGTTAAAGTTTGGTTCTTCGAATCCGATACATCCATATTGATATGGTTTTTACTTCTCAACCAGAGAAAGAGCTAGACAACAATAAACTTGTCAATATTGATTTTAAATTTCAGGAACTTTAATTATAAGTAAAATATTTACATAAAAAATACATATGTTAAATTAAATATAAGAAATGTAAAACTTACTGGCAATGTAGGAGCTCCTCAATAATTTTCACGAGAAAAATAAGGCAATGTATATTGATATTAAATGAATTCAATTCAATTGATTCAAGCAAGAGGTCATCTAGCAATGAAGAACCAAAACAAAGGGAAAATCGATGTTAATTATAAACTTAATATTAAAATGTAAAAATAAAAGATTAAAACCGAGTATAAAAAGTATTTTCGAAGTAAATCATCAATTTATACATTTTTCCAATTATTTTTATTCGGTAAAAATAATTATTGATTTAAAGCTAGATTCTAGAATACAAAAATATTTTTAAAAATTTTCAAAATTACCGGTTTTTGTCATTTCCGCTTTTTAACCGGAAACAGTGCTCCCAATGCGGGCCCCAGGTTCTACTGCGCATGCGTCTCGTTCGGCATCTAATTGGTTCCTATTCGCGCGCAGTTTAAAATTGTACAGTATTTTTAAATGCGCGCGAATAGCAACCAATCGGATGCCGAGTGCGAGACATGCGCAGTAGAGTTCGGGGTCGTGTTGGGAACGCTGACCGGAAATGAAATGACATAAATACGCATGCGCCCTCACCTGACGATTTTGTGTCAACATAACCTAAATTGGGTATATGTAATTTTGTGATTTTGTTTAACCGGTTTAACCTATCACAATCACACAATACGTAAGTTTTATTTATCATTTTTTCTTTTGAAATTTTAACACCTATAATAGCGAAACCCTTACAATCGATTCATAAACAAAAAAAACTTACAGAATACATACAATAATTGACAAGTAAATTTTTGGCGTTGACAGGGTAATTTGCTCCAAAAAAATGGCACGTCAACCCAATAAAGAACTAACAAAGGCATTTGGGGAGCTCCAGGAGAAAAAAATCGACACAAGTCAGAAGTTAAAATTAGCTGATGCACAAATCGAATCTCTAAGACGCACAAAACAACGAGCGGAATTAACTATCAAGGAGGTAACTTTACTTCCACCCAACACGAAAACATACGAATCCGTGGGTAGAATGTTTCTCCTCGACGATATTTCAAGCATTAAAGATGGTTTGGAAAAGCGAACGAAAAATGCTGAAGAAAAGATCAAGACCCTGGAGAACAATAAAAACTACTTGCAGAAGAGCTTGAAGGAGAGTGAAGATAACCTCAGAGAAATGATCCAGCAGACAAAAAACCAGGAGACTTCTGGTTAAAGAATATGAGAATATTTCGTTTGAGGCAATAATTCTTTCGTTTTTGTTATGTCTTACTTTACTACCATTTCATATTGTATTTACATTGTAATTTATTACACGTTTATTCATTAATATTTAACAGAATAAAAACAGAATCATTTTTAGTAAAGGATTGAGTTATTTTATTTAAATTTATTCCACCCTTTTCTTTTAAGTTTCATTATTAGTTTTCTAATTCTAGTATGTTCCTCAATTTACCTTCAGATCAAAATTAAATTCAATAATTACTATAATAAATTTATTTCAACGCTAAGAATCTTATGAGATACACTAATTTTAATAAAATCCCTACTCTTTCTTCTCTATTTTCTAAACGTCCTATAAATCAAAACTACTCATAAATTATACAAAATAAAATCCTAATTTTAAAGTAAAAAAGTTATTTAGATTTTTCTCGCTTTTTAATAATCTAATGCAGGGTTATTTCGAATACTTCTTTCAGTTTAACACTTATATTTCAGAGTTTCCAGTGCAACACATTGTGTATGTACAGTTTTGTAGGTGAGAAATAAAAATTAAGTCAGAACGCACCGAATAGTCTAAATTCATTTATGGATATCGCTGCATTTTTTCAAGAACGAATACTAGAAGACGTAAAAGTCGGAGAGAAGTTCTCGAAAAAGTGTGAATGAAAATGCATCATAAAAAATTCCCGCTACCTTTACATTAACTTTACACGTTACAGAGAAATGATTCGTCGCATCGATGGACTAAGAGCTCTAAGCATTCGGAAGTCTGCCTCATTTTTATTTTCATTACTTTAATCAATTAATTATAAAAGAATACATCTCCGTATTAAAGTCCAAATTAAAAAACATGAAAAATTAATCAGCACTTATAAATTCTCCTTCATAAGCGCTAGCTGAACTCCCTTCAAATTCTGATGGAATTTCTAAGAGTCAGGACTTTTTAAAATTCATTCTTGACATTCATTTTGCACAAAAATTTGTGCTTCCTCTCGTGGCAGGACCCTTGCATTATAATAGTGTTATTATTAGAATTCACTCGGACGCCCGATTCTAGCATCAGTCTTTAATTAAAATCATTCAAGGCTTTTTTTAAATAAACGCGCATTACATTCTTTGCTGCATCCGAGTGCCGAGCTATTGCTATAAAAACTCGTCGAATAAATTATATATCGACAGATCGTTCGAATGATTCGCATTTTATTGTAGAGTCCCAGCGAACGTGCGAGGCCTTAAATAAATTTAAGTAAAATGTACTTAGTTTTATTGTTGCTATCGTTATAATTATCAATATGCGAGACGTCGAACGTTAAAAGGATTTAAATCGTATCCTCTCGTCAAACACTCGAAAACGTGACCTGCATCATTGCTGCGCTGTTGACCCGCGTATACCGATACAAAACATGATACCTCACTGTTGTTCGACGACGAATGTACATATAATAAATACAAGAAAAGTATGTGATTTTTTTTTGTCTTTCTTAGCATACAATATTATATTTAGCGATTTTTTTTATTATTTTAAATCCTTATCTAGTGAAAATTCAGCTAGAAATTGTAATTTACGAAAAATAAAATTACAGCGCAAATAATTCGGGTGGGAATGTTGTCTGCGCCGTTGTGAGTTTTGCTTTTTTGAGCTTTTGCCACTCTGGTGTTCAAGTTCAAGCTAAAAATACACATGATAATTATCAGACAATTTTACTATTATATTTTGTACGATAATTAAAATTAAAAGATGCTAAAAAGTCTTAATTTCAAAATTCCTCATCACATACCCGTGAAACCTTGTGGTGGCTGTCCTGGCACAGAGTATTGTGGCCTAAAGTTTCCAAAGTTGGCTGCTCCGGCAAAAGTGGCTGGTATCTGACCACTGTTGAAACCTGCAGGGAATTGCTGAGCCAACAAAGCAGCCTGCCCAGACGGAGTGCTGCTGCCTCCTGGTGCCGTTGCTGCTAGACGACTAAGAATCGAACGTTCTGACATTTGAAGTCGTTGAGCAACTGGAGGGATTCTTGCTAAAGTAGCTGGCAAACGGCTCACGTCAGACTTCATATCAGACAGCAGCTCCTCCAACTGATTTAGCACCTATTTAAAACAAAAGTAAATATTAGTTTTAAGTCCAAATAAAATAATGAAGAAAGCAAGCTCTAAATTTTTTTATATATATATGTATCAGAAATTCAAAACCGACCTTATGTAGAACAGCATTTGCTGGTTTGTTACCAGCAAGACTCTCCTTGCTTAGGTGTTGATGGGACTCAGCAAGACATTCGACTTCGGCGAACCTCGCATTCAAACTCATCGCAGGATGGTTAGGATCTTGCGTTAAGTTCAAATACGCGGCGCGTCTCAGTTGTTCTTCGATTACCAATGCTTGCTCTAAAAGCTTAAAACGTCTGGCGAGGAACTTGTTTTTTATTTCCAGGAAGTTACCTTTGCCGACGTCCATCTTAAAGGGCTCATTGATGATCGCGAACCTGGAACAAAAATAGGAATATTTCATGAATCTCTAGCTTTTAAATGATTAAAATCATTATATTTTTTATCTTTTCAAATAAACTTCCTTCGAACTCAAATTACCTTATATCATTTTGAATGTCTTGCCAACGTCCATAACCGTGAGTTACGATACCAGCAAGGAGCCAATAATCGTGTCTTCGATGCCAGATTTCATATTCCCGACCAGGGACGGCGGCTTTTTCTTCATTTAGCCACAAAGTATGCAATTCTGTAAATCCTCCATCGGCTATATTGAACATAAACTTGCGTTTTGGTTTCACTTCCGTTTCGCTTTCCTTCGATTCTTTTTCTTTAGTGTCTTTTTCCTGAAAATGAAAAAAAAAGCCAAAACATTATTGTGTGATTACAGAATTTTAAAGAATTATGAAATAATTTAAATTATATAAACGCACTTCTTTCTTTTCGTTTTCTTCCTCATCATCTTTCACGATAACGACATCTTCCTCTGCATCTGGCTTAGGCTTAGCAACCGCATTTTCAGCCTTTTCTGACTTTTCTTCTGCCTTGGTAGGAGGTTTTTCGTCTTTTGGATTCTCTGATTTTTCCTTTTCTTTTTCCTTTTCCTTATCGCTTGATTCCATTTCTATATCTTCTTCCTGCTTCTTGGTTTCTTCGCCTTCTTTTTCTTTCTCCTTTTCCTTGTCTTTATCGGCAGAAGGTTCTTCATCTTCTTTAGTTTCCTTGGCGTCTTTGTCTTCTTCTTTTAAGTCCTTTGTTTCAGAAGTCTAAAGTAACGAAAAATAATTTTTTTTAATTTGTTTCTATTTAAAAAAATTAACCTTTTCAAAGGTAAGTCATAAGTTGTTTTATTTTTTTTTAAAGAATAAATGATAAGAGATTCAGAAAATAATAATAAATCCAAGAGTTAATTGAAACTTCTAACACATAATATTACATTTGTCCAAGTATCCGAAAATTAAGAAGAATTTAAAACATTTACTTCATTGTCTAAGAAAAATTATAATAATCACAAACTATGAAATTTAAATTATTCAAAATTTTCCCGCCTTTAAAATTTTCCCGCCAACTCTTTTGAGGTTAGAAACAATCATTATTTAAATAATGTACTTTACTTTATTAATTATTTCACCTAATAAAAACTCTTAGTAACAAATTATAAACCTTCCTTTTTATAAATTTAAAAATTTAAGGTCAAAATGATCCCATAAAATCAAATACACAAAAATTGAAAATTTGCGTTTGAATTTCAAATTGGCGATTTTCATTCTCCTTTCTGAAATCGAAACCAACACGTCGTGCTCGTAAATTTTAGGCCTAAAAGGCCAAATTTTTTTGTTTTTACAAAAAAATTAAGTTGATTCTTATTTCGGAATGATAGGCAGTCAGTAATTTATAATTATATTCGAGAAACTCGAGGTGAAAATGTAAAAATTCGCGAATTTTCAGTTTCGGAGTTAGTCGTTTCATTTCGCAATGGCGTTCATATTGAAAGGAGAATTTAGTTCGTGTGTTTTTGAAAGAAATTCGGGAAAATTACGAGGTATTAGAGCGAAATTTAAAAATCCAGTGATTTCTAAAGATATTTTTGAGTGTTCTGTGTTTTTTCATGAGTGAAAGGGTCAGTGCCATTTGGGATTATCAAGATCTACAGGATTTTTATGCAATTTTTAAGCACGATAGTTAAAGCTGTGCACCATATTTTACTGTTGTGAGTTTCTGATTTTTTATCAAATATTTCTTGACTTTTAAAGCTTTCAGTAGGAAAAGTTTACAACTTTTAATTATTATTCTTGGATGATTCGTTTTTATTCCAATTCTTTCGAATTTTGAAACCTGCAACACTATATGATTAAGCTCAAAAAATACAGAATGATTTTTTAATTCCAAAAGAAATCTGAGAATCAAGTTTTGACAAATAAACAGGCTCTATGTTTCTAATAATCATCGAATTTGAGAGGCTGTCAATTTTTGAAACTTAATACAACTCGGGACTCTTCTTTATTCTTTTTTTCTGATTTCTCTTAGAATCAACATCTTAAAAAAACAAGAATAATTCCAAATACAGAAAACAGATATTATTGAAATCTTACCTCTTTCTCGTTTGCTTCGTCCTTCTGTTCCTTGACTTCAGCCCCTTCCGCTGTCTTAGCTGTATCATTTACCACATTTGCAGCAACATTAGTTGGGGTCGGTGTCGCAGCAGGACTTGGACTCGGAGCATTAGAAGTCGCAGGAGTCGCACCACTGCTACTCGTTCCAGTCGCAGGTTCCGCACCAGGCTCTGCAGCCTTCACAGGTTCCACTGGTTTCCTAATCATTTCCGGCATCGAGTAATACCCATTAATATGCTCAAACTCTTGAACCTTCTTTCTGATCAAAGACATAACTCCAATTCTTGTTAAAACATGTTGTCTACTCAATCCCTCTCTCGGAACTCCATCAGCAAACGTTTCAGCATTGTCAGCACCAGGTTCGCAAAGATGACGCATAAAGAGCGAAACATAAGCTTTGAAATTTTTTTCTGATTTGCCCCTTAAATCCCTGACTAACCACTGAGAATTAAAAGCATCCTGAGGAGGCATTCCGTATCGCATAATAGCATTGAGGAAAGCTTTTCTCTGTCTTGCATTAAATCCCAAAACTTCGATGTTTCCATTAACTCTTGCAAGAAGTGGCGGTAGAGGTCTATCCTTCTCATCTCGTCTCTCCAAACGACGTCTGCTTCTGCGAGACAACAAATCTCCATCGCCCTTTTCGTCAAAGTCATCGTCCTCTTTATCATCATCACTTGGTGCGCTAAAGTCGCTGTTATAATCCGAGAGATTCTCTTGCCAAGGTTGATCATCCCTAGCTCCTTGATCTCCGGTTACTCCTCCATCATTATAATTCACCTGCTTTCGAACTCGTTTGCCCTTTCCAAGAGTTCTAGCAATATCTTCCTGCTGCTGTTCATAATGGTGTCTCAATAATTTAATCCAATAAGCAGGATCAGTATTTTCGGCTTCTTGCTTGATGATCTCCGTGTCGGCTTCTTCTTCATTCTCGCCATCCTTCGTCACGTAAGAGGCGACCTTGAAAGAGCTTAAGTACTCATTGGCCCAGCTTTCTTTCTGCTCGATACCCTCCTTGCTTCTGTCCAAAAGTTCGGCAACAGCCTTGTCATCGTAATGAATTGCCTCGTCTTCCTTACCCTCCTCTTCTTTGAACAACTCCTCTGTTCCGAATCTCAAGATATCGTCGAGTTCCTGTTTGCTGAAATTAGCACCTTTCCCACCCATTCCAGGACGCACAACCAAGTGCGTCAGCATCATTTTGCGTTTGGCGACTTGTGTAACCCGTTCTTCCACCGAGTTACGAGTGACAAATCGATAAATCATAACTTTGTTAGCCTGACCAATTCTGTGGGCCCTGCTGAACGCCTGAATGTCGTTATGGGGATTCCAATCGGAATCGTAGATTATCACAGTGTCAGCTGTTGCTAAATTGATTCCTAAACCTCCAGCGCGTGTTGAGAGCAAGAAGACAAATTGCTGGGCACCGGGAGCATTAAATCTATCTATAGCCTCTTGTCTTTGAGTACCAGTGATGTTTCCGTCAATACGTTCGTATTTATAGCCCTCGCCTTCCAAATAGTCTTCCAGGATATCCAACATTTTCGTCATCTGGGAGAAAATGAGGACTCTGTGTCCCTCATCTCGAAGCCTCTTCAGCATGTTGCTCAATAAGACAAGCTTTCCAGCAGCCTTGATCAAAGCTGAAGTCTCATAGTTACCATTTGGACCTGTCGGGGCTTCTTGGGAAGCAGCTGGGAAGAGATAAGGATGGTTACAACACTTCTTCAGATCCATCATAATATTCAGCAAAGAAACTTGCTGTCCTCCACCCTTCGGATTCAAAGCTTCATAGTTTCTAGTCAAAATATATTTATAGTACTTCTTCTGCATCGGAGACAATTCAACTCTCACGATGAATTCAGATTTGCTAGGCATGTTCTTCAACACGTCAGCCTTCAATCTCCGCAGCATGTGGGGTCCCAACATTTCGTGAAGTTTCTTCACCTGCTCTTCCTTCGAAATATCTGCAAATTCATTTTGGAAAGCAGAGAGGTCGTTGAATTTATCCCGACAAAGGAAGTTTAACAAGTGGAAGAGTTCCTCTAAGTTGTTTTGGAGAGGTGTACCAGTTAAGAGAAGTTTGTAGGCGATATTATAAGAAGCAAGAAGCCTGAAGAACTTGGACTGATTAGATTTGAGTCTGTGGGCCTCGTCGACGACGAGAACTGCCCAATCGATTGATCCGAGACAGGCTGAATCAATGGAAATCAATTCATAACTCGTCAAGAGCACGTTGAATTTTATATTCGCTGATCGGATTTTTGTCGCTCTACCACCTCGAGTTGCATTCTCTTCGAAGGCAAGTTCATTCTCTCGGATGACGATACGACTGTCTTTGTCACCGACGTAGGTGACACAGTAAAAATCAGGAGCCCAGGTCTCGAATTCTCTTTCCCAATTAATGATTGTAGAAAGCGGTACGGAAACAAGGAAAGGACCTTTACAGTGTCCTTCTTTGTAAAGAGAATAGAGGAAAGTGATGGTCTGAATCGTTTTTCCGAGACCCATCTCGTCGGCAAGGATTGTGTCAATACCTTGACCCCAAGAATACCTCAACCAGTTCAAACCTTCCAACTGGTAATGATGCAATTGACATCCTGTTGCATCTAGGTACTCAGGCTGTCTTTCGTACTTCTTCTTGAGATCTGTGGTTGGTTTATCAGGCGGTGGAGTATATCTTTTAGGTGCCTTCTCCTCGTCATCAATGATCTCTCGAGTCTTAGACTTCTTACCTTTGCCTTTCTTTCCCTTCCGAGAAGAAGATGTTCCATCTCCGCAGATCGCGTTTCTCAGATCCAAATAGTATTCAATTGCTTGTTTCAATCCAGGAATGTCCTCATTCTCGTCTTCCCAGGTCGCGAGATCGTAGCCTAATTCCCTCCACTTTACGAGATAAGTTGCTCTGCCGTCTCTTTGAAGCCTGTGGTTGATTACTCTGTGGACAATCAACCATTCAGGACGAACTCCGTATCGGTAGTAGCGTTCCTCCAGGTTGAATTCGTCCCTCTCTGCACAACCTTCTTGACATTGAAGCCTCTTGTAACGGCTGTCGCTCTCGTCGAGAGGTTCTTCGAGTTTTGGTGGCTCATCCATGTCGTACTTTCGTATGTAGTTCCTGAACATTAGTGGGTGGAACACGTCGAGTTGAAGTTCCGAAATCCAGTCGCAGTGCCAGTAGGACATCTCTGCCCATCTGACGAAAAATTCTCGCGTTTTGCGTTTCTTAGGAGCTGCTTTACTGGTTGAAGGTTCTTCCGAAGGTGTGTCTTCACATTCTTTCCATCTCCAGGTTAGAATCTTTGCGACTTTACCCATAATCGGAGGACAGGAACATCTTGGACACTTCCAATCCCCATCGGGAATTTCGGTTAGAGGAGGATTTAGACAGTGAATGTGGTATGCACTTGTGCAGCTGTCACAGCATAAAAGTTCGCCTCCGTCTTTGCAAATTCGACAAAACTCCATATGCTCGTCGTCATCTTCTGCAGCTCCTGATAGAAGTTTATAAACATTTTAGATATTGAAAACTGGAGATAGAATTTTTGTCGAGTGAAGATGAATTGGCTAAGTGTACTCATTGAAACTTTACACTTGCTTTATTTTAAATTGGACTTATTATTTATGTCATGGGAAAAAAGTAGTACCTTCTCCTTCGCAGTGAGGACAACTCCATTTTCCTTCGGGTGTTTCTTCTAATTCAGGTTCAAGACAAACAAGATGGTAAGCTCTTGGACAAGTGTCGCAAAGAATAATTTCACCACCTTGTTGACAAACTTCACAGTAATCCTGATGGTCAGTCTACGCAAAGAAAGACAAATTTCGGTCATTTCGGAGAACTTAAAATTATCAATTTTGAACCATAATGTGCACTTTGAAAATAAATAGCTAAGGAACAAGAAGTACATACTTGCTTGCTCCTTGAGCAGGGTTACTACAAATTTACATGAATTTTTCAAGTTTTTATACAATTTTTTTGAAAATTTTGAAAATCTTTCAGATTAGTAATTTTCTAGTAACTCTGCATAAACTATTTATAATTCAGTATATGCGACATATAATAAAAATAATACACAATAAATACTAATGCTTTTGAGGCAGAGCTAAGCAACAAAGGATATGCGTTCTGTATGTTTCATTATCATATTAAATATTTCTAAATTCCGGCTATAAGCACACGTATAAAATATCGGAAAACATGACAACAGAAATGTTCATGCATCTTTTATATAAATAATTAACATATATCAATATAGATATAGAGATATAGAGAAATCTAGAAGCTAAACGTGTCTTTCGAATAAATTAAAACCCAAAATCATTCATAATTAATAATGTAATGATTAGTAAGCAGAAGGAGTTTAATATCTCCACTTATCGGAGATTTGAAACCTGGATATGATAAATGATAACATAGCCATTGATTCCAAGCACACGTTTGAAACTGCAACGAACGCACAAGCCATAAGCAGCTTAACTCTACCTGGAGACTTTCCTCTCCATCCGGGAATTTTGAAGTAGTTTTTGTCTTCTTTTTCTTCTTGCTTTTATTTCCAATCTTTGTTTTTGCCTTTCTGCGAACTGGAGGATCTGCTGGTGGTTCAGCAGCTGCTTCCTCGGCACCTTTGGTACCTTCTTCATTTGTTGGCTCTTCTGCATCAGCTAGCATCTGTTCGAACTCGACATCTGAATCTCTATATGAACCAGCACTCGCACCTTCAACTTCCTCGTCCTGAAAATTTCAAATACAAAAGTTAATACATAAATATCAAAAATATCAAAAATAAATATCAAAAGTCAAATGTCTCAACCTTCAAATCAAGACTCTCAGGATCAAAGTATTTAATTAAAAATGTAAAATTAAATCTTTAAAATTATGACCGTGATATTTAAGTCCTGGATTTAAAAAGTTTATTAAAAAAGTTATAAAAATCAATGTAGAAAAATCACTCACAGAAATATTACTCACAGAGCTGCCACGTTTGCGTTTGCCAAGTTTGATTTTGAGCGTAGGAACTTTGGAAGCCTTTTTGCCCTTCTTGGCTCTCGAGCCTCGAGATTTTCGTTTGTAAAATTCGCTGTCTTCCTCGTCCTCTTCGTCATCGTCTTGTTCCTGTGCAGTAGCTCCACGACTCGACCTGGAGGTCTTACTTTCCTCTTCCAAGTTACCAGTCGAAGTTTCCGCTTCCGGTTGTGTGTGCGGGTTCATTTCAGAGAAATCTCTCCACTTGGCAGCGACCAACATCATGAGCTTTGATATTGGCACCTTGGGATTTTCTTTAGCTAAGAGAGGCCTAACATGCTGTTGAAACAGTTTGTACGTCGTTAAGTTTTGGAAATCCGCATCTGAATAGTCGATTTGTACGTCAGTTAAGCCGAAGGTGTTGCACACTTCTTCAATTGTGGGCATTCCTGTAGACGGCTCTTGGTTTTGAGCAGAAGTAGATGCATTATGGCTAGACGACTTTCTGGACGAGGACTTTCTACTCTTTTGATTACTCGCAAAATCGCTGTCCTCACCCGCTGCGTCTGCATTCTCTCCCCCACCGAAATCGCTTTCCTAGAAAAACAAAAATAAATTATTCATTATTTGCTTTTTAACAGAGCTCGTACAGTTATTATTGCAGAAAAAAATAGGAAAAATCGGGAATACTTTTTCAAAAATAGGCTTAATTTTTTCAAATTTTAGACATTTCGATTTCCGATTCCTGTAAACTTGATTGTAATGAAATTCGAATATTTTCAGATTAAATATTGAACCTTCTCAAATGTAAAAATAGGATAAATAAGGACCTAACTGTGTATTATGCAATGAGACTATTTTCCACATTCATTGAATTATAAATTTCTGTCTCACTTTGCAAGTTTCCTTTTCTCATTTTAATGAATTGAGCTTCTATGTACTTACGTCGCCAGAATCTGATTTTTTCTTTTTCTTTTTCTTTTTTCCCTTTTTGTCCTCACTTCTCGCTTTCCTCTTCTTTCCTTTCTTCTTTTTTCGTTCTTCCGGTTCGTAATCATCATCTTCCTCCTACAAATAAAAGGACAAATTTTAGAAAATAATGCAGAATTAGAATCGTTGTGGTTATTATGAAAAAAAAGTTTAATACATTTACCAGTCTCTGAGACTCTTCAGCGTCAGACGAACCATCTACAGCTTGACTAACATTCGGTACTGCACCGCTAGATTCTTCTAAATCGTCTTCTCCTGAAAACAAGAGATTTCTATATTAATATTGGAACCGAAAATTTATTTTCTGCAGTTAAAGCAACTTTTAAAATATTTTCTGTTCGATTTGAACAATAATCAATTTAATATTTGTATTCAGAAAATAATTCGCGTTGTAACTTTGGGACTAAAGGATAATAAAATGAATCAAGTACCGTTTACAAAGTAAACGAACAGGGACTGTATTCGAGATGAAAGAGATTTATCGATTCAAAACAAGATGTCCACTCGAGATTCTGTATAACTTGCAGAACTTTCCTGTTTTTTCGGCCCGATCATATAATTGCTTTCAAAAAATTTATTTTATTCAAACTTAAAACAGAAAAATTAGATTACATATTATAACTTTATTTTAAGATTTTGAAGCTGTTTTTATTTCAGAAATTTTGAAACATTTTATGAATGAGATTATAAAAAAAATGAAATGGAAGGTAATAGAAAAAATATTATTCTTTTTTAGTGCGAAATACTCTTGGAAGTCATGCTTATAAAAAGAGATGTATTAAATCTGTAGCTATAGCTCGCAAAAAGACCTGTTTTGAAACTAACATGATTTTGAATTATTTACAATTCCATTACAGCAGCTTAACTCTTATCTTTTTTTTTATTATTTGCTGCTGTTCTCATTAAAACGTAATCACGCGAGGTAACAACTTTTTGGAGCAATCAAGTCTTTTGAAAGGTATTTTCTAAAAAAATAAAATGCTCTCTTAAGGTTTCTAGACTCAAACAATTCTCAAACAGAAAATTACTCAAAAATCCTGAAGATAGTTCTATAAATAATACTTGAAATCAATGTAATCACTTTATGATCAAAATTAGATCAAAATTTCCTCGAAAAAACAAAAAAAAAAATATAATTAAACAAAAATTTATGAAAAATATGAATTGCAAATTCTAGATCAGCATCAACATTCCTGAAACTAAGGAGAAAATTCTCAGTGAGAACCGCGTCACGCAAACACGAAAGGATATAGTAATGATACACACATATAGGTGCACATGACATATATATATTACATATACAAATACAATTTTTATTCATAGAATAATTTATGAATTACGAAAACTCTCAAAGTTCCAATTAAACCAGAATTAAAAACTGACTTCAAAACCATTCCTCTAATTAAATTCCAGGAACCCAAAATCAAGATAACGCCTTCGAGAAAATAATTTATGAAAATACGAAAAATCGTCTCGGGCCTAATCCGCGTACGGTGAATGCTTTGTGCGAGTGTGCGGCCGCCATTTTCTTTGAAAGGGCACACCGAACTCTCGATATCTATCTTTTACGTTCATAATCTTATCGACACATCTTCCCCTATTTTTTAATTCAGCCAATCTTCAAATTCTCAAAAACGCCCAAAAACGAGAACAACCTTCTTCAATAAAATATGAGAATCAGAAACTAAGATCATCAACCGGCAATCAAATCCAAATACAAATGCGAGAAATGCTAAACATAAACGTACACAACGCTACCAGATGGCTGAACGCCGAGTACATTGCTCACACAAGCAAAAAACGTTTTTTTTTTTTTTTTTAATAATTTTATAAAATATTCCAATCTCCTTATTTTTTTTTCAAAAACTTAACATTCTCATTATGACAGTTTACTCTAAAAAAACAATTCTTCTAAAAAAAATACATTTCAGTCTCCTTAAACACAGGATAATTTAGATTTCCTCGTTACTTTTTGTTTTAAGTTCTCTGAAATTAAAATACAAATCCAAGATTAGCAACAATCAGTAATTAGTAAAACCCTTTTAGAGAAAAAAACACGTGAATATAGAAAAATGAACCTGCCATGTGATTGTTTTTTTTCTGGCACCGGCCAATGTAGATTTTTGCATCGTAATTATTGTTCACTTAATATCAGTACTATAGTTACAATGGTTACAATTTCAAATCGACTCTTGTGAAAAATCTGTCTAAAAAATTAACTACGAGTGCGTTTCTGATAAGTTAACCCTAAAATTTTGCCCAGAATACATCTTTGACAGTTAGGGGGGTTTTATTTTTCATGGAATGAATTTTGGCTGTTGAGTTGTTCACATTTTTTTGTAAATATTTGGGAAATTGGAGGTTTTTCCGCAAAGTGGTTGTGGCGAGCGGTGACGAAAAATTGCACGGGGCAATTGACATGGCAGCCATCTACGAAAAGCGCGCGTCCTGCGTGAGACTAAATTTCCGGTGAGACACTTACCTGCATAGTTTTCCTCGTTTTCCTCGTCGGAAGCCATTTTCACCAGCAGCTAAAAAGCCGGAAAAGTCACTCACTAAAATCGACGATCTTACGAGAATCAACACGGTAATTCCACATTAATTTACGTTTTCTACACTGGCCGCACTCGCACTTCTTCAGCGTGCAACTCTGCCTTCGTCGAGCACTTCTCCTCCGTCCCTACTCGAAATTTCTCCTCTTCTATATCCCCACCATAGACCAGCTGTTCCCCCTCACCCCGATTCCTCGTAAGCGTTCAGCTGGTGATTTGAAGCTTGAGGTTATATTACAAACGTAATTTTCGTTACTTTACCGGAAAATAAAAAGCGGAAATTTTGCACTATTTCCAGCTTTGCAGACTTTGCTATATAAATTGCTAGAATAAAAGGATTCAATTGCAATTCGAGTGAAGTGGTGGTTTATAATCAATTTTACCATTCTTTTTATTATTCTTTCTGCTGCATGCTTTCGTCCTTGAGGAAGTAATAATTGACAGAGGGGTAATGCACTTTATTTAGATCAAGAATATTCAATACTTTCTTTAAAAGTTCAAATCTTTAACGCTGAAATAATAGTTTTTTTCGGAAAATCATTTTTACTTTGTTGCTTCAAAATTCTTTTGTTTGTAAAGACGGAAGATGAAAAATTTCGGTCTAGTTTTGATGATAGATATCTCTCTGTCATCAAAAGAAGAATTGAATAACAATTGATTTGGAATTACTCTTGCAGAATTCAAGAGAATAAAAGAATTCAAGGTCAATTCAACTGAAAGCAGACAGTTATTCATTTTGCTATCAAGTTGAATTGACCTTGAATTCTTTTGTAAATTCTTTTGAGCTTTTGAATTCCGCAATTGTAACTCTAAGTCAATTTTTATATTATAAATTACATTTTTATATTTTAAATCGATAATTTCTGCTGTTTTAAAAAATAAATTAAAAAGAAGTTAAACAAAGATATAGAATTCAAAAAAATTTTACAGAATTTATGAACAACTGAACGTACGTACACCTGAATTTTTAATGATTATATAATAGCTCCTCTTTTTGTATATGAATATTGATATATGTGCACGCAGAAGAATTTATAAAAATATTTTATTTCTTAAATATACAAATTCTAAACCTTTTTGTAAAATTCTCCGTAACGTTTCCAAAAATTTACATAATACTTGGGAATTTGACATCCAGACTTCGTTCTCCCTAGATGCCAGAGTTAAAGGTTTTTCCCTTCCTACTACTATTTTTGCCCTCCTCTGCCCCTCACTTCTCATTTTTCGGGTAGCAAATCCCCACCAGGAAAAGTTTACTCCCTCTTTTTCCCTTTATCACTGGTAAATGTTCCCTTTCTTTTCTCTTTGCTTCTCCTTTCTGCACTTGTTCTTGGGGTGGCGATATTAAAAGATACAGATATTAAACTAAAATTTCCAAAAATTCTATAGAATAGCATTAAAAGTTCCAGAATGTTAAGTAACATTTTCAAAATTGCCTTATTTTCTTTAAAAAACTTTTTCCAAAGTAATTAACGACATTTATAATATTGTAATATTTAAATAATGCATCTTTCCCATTCTTTTCTTACTTTTTATTTTACTTCTGTAACTTAAAATAATAGTCAATGTTTAAAAAAGACTTGCATCTTTTAAATTTATTAATTTTTCGTCTTGACGAACGAAGCATATTAAATGACCAATACAATTACATATTTTCTGCAGAGCAGACTCGCTTCTGCACATGTATCCCTTTATTCAACCTGAATAAAATCAATACATCCCTTTTACTTCCGTTTTCATTAAATTAATGTGGACGCCAAACACTTCAAAAACAGTCACAAATATTAAAATTATTTTACGTTTTCTATTTTTTAATACTAACAACATTTTATTTAAAGTATATTGATAAATAGGAAATAATTTTTTAATTGTTAATATATATCAAATCAAGTAAATTTGCATTTACTATAAATGGTATATTTATAAATTTATCATAAGCAAGTTTGCAATCGTTACCAACTCTTTCAACGGAATATATGTTACCCAAAGGACAATGACATTTAATTTCTCAAACAGTTATCTATTTTTCTGGCTCTCAGTAGTCTACATTGTAACTGCTTTAAAATATTCACTCTCAATTTTATATTCAGAGAAAATTAATATTTATTTTTTAATATTTTCATACACAATTAAATCCAAAATAATTGTTGAAAATTCAAAATTAGTTATCAACTAATCTACTGTAAATAACAAATTCAAGCACAAGACAAATAAATACAAATAAAAAGTACTGGGTAGAGTGATTTGATCTCAAATCGAAAAAATTTCAAGAATTAGCATTTCGTAAATATTTTATTCATGATATTAAACAATATAGATCACAGTTACTGTACGAGATATATTAAGATACATAATGTGTAATTTAAACATATCGAATTTCATTATCTCACAGAGTTTCAGCATTCAGCATTAAAAATCTCTTCTTTTTGAGGTTCAGATTTTTTTTTCATTTCGCAAATATTTACATAGTTCGACTATGTATCTTTCATTTTCTTGTTTAAAATAAGAGGCTAGATATTCTTATGTTTTCTACTAAATATTCTACATTTATTAGGACTCATAATCTTTAATAATATTACGAAGGCGTCGTAAATAGTAACCATCGACCAAATTTTTAAAGAATTAAACTGTTAGCTTGAATGTTTGAAAAGGAATTATATATTCTGAGTTTTGTTACTGTTCATCCCAAATAAAGGGAATCCTGGGTAAATAGTATTTTTATTGAATTTTACTGAAAAGTGTAATATAATGAAGCTGACTAAAATTTCATGTATAATGGGTATCATTCATTCCTTTAATAACAAATTTCAAATCTAATATTGAGATAATAAACTACTGTGATTACGAATTAAGGACACATTAAATCTCACATTTACACAATTTTGTAATAGTAAGCTTCTAAGAAGCACTTAAAGATAATCTAATAATAAAACGATTAAAGTGAAATGATTTACAATAAAAACACTTCTTTAGTAATATTTTCCATGAAGGAAAAACATATCCTGATTCAATGTGGGGTTATCACAATTAAAAATTATGGAATGGTACATTTAGCTTTAAACTGTCTTTTCTTCTCTCTAAAAAATCATTTTGAGATATACTCTTTGTTCGATATTTGGATTTTATCTTACTAGTAATGTCGACAAAGCTGAAGTCTTATATTCGATACAACACGAAGCAAGTTCGCTAGAGGAACTTTGATTTTTATTATTAATATTATTAATACAATAGCTGTCGACTTGTCGCAATTATTTTTACATTGTAAATGGTGATTAGGTTTAAAAATCAACTTTATCTGGCACTGCCATTGGCATAGAGATAACTCTAAATTTAAGAAAGGCGATGAAATGCATTTAATTCACAGTAAAGAACCACTGTGCGTTGGAATCGATCTTCGGATGTTTTCTAATCTATCGGCAGTATGTAATTCTCTTTTGAAGATGGATTAAGTTAATTTCATTTTAATTAGACACAGTGTAGATCTTCTAACAATATTAAATCCACAAGAGGAGTTTGAAAATAATGAAATTGATAGTCTTTGTATTTTGATTTCTTAGAAATAAATCACGAATCTAAACCGTCCAATTGCACATTCTGAATAGGACTAGGATCTTAATTTTAAAGAATAATTGTAGATGAATAATAATCAGATCTCCTAAAAATATAAAACTTTTAAAACGTGAATAATTAAAAAACGTACATCTTCTAAACACTGGGAGTATTTTTCTACTCTCAAATTCAAATATTTCAAAGCAAAAATCAACAAGAGTTGGGAAAGAGATTTTGGACTTATAATAGGATTTTAACTTTATGTACTTTCTCAAATTATTATTTTTTTTATTCTCTTATTATATTTTTTAACGATGTTGGTTACGGGATAGAGTCATAGAGATACGAACCAATGAAATAATGATGATAAAAATATTGGACCAAGGTGTGTGGAAAATCTATCCATAATCAACGCTGAGAGCACTGAGTCCTTTCTTTTTAATGGCTTCGGCGACAGCTCTTTCGAGAAAGTCGTGTTCCTGGTCACTATCGTCTGTTTTGTTGTCAATCCAGTTTCTCTCAGCTCTCACTTCGACCTGATCAGCAGTTGCTGGTATAAAATCTGGTGCGGAAGAAGAGGATGTCGAGCTAGGAAAATTTTCAGGGACTGTTTGATTGAGAGAATAATTTGGGAAATCTTCGCTGGTAAAAAAGTTCACGACCTTGCTCGCTTTGCCTAAGAAAGGATTGGGTTGAGGAAGATTAGTTGAAGGTACCAGTCCATGATTACGAATAGCCATAGAGACAGCTGTGTCTTCCATTTCGTCTCCTCGAAAAGATCGCATCCAAGGATCTTCCAGGAAAAAGGTCCCAGCAGGTGCCATTATGTAGTGTTCCATTACTCGATTTATTGTATTGTCCACAAAGCCCTTGGCTACCTGAAAAGCCTGCCAACCTTTGAGTTTTTCCCTGGATAGTCTTTCTTCCTCGTCGAATTCTTGTGTTTCTTTTTTTTCGACTGGCCATTCATTTTCGACCCTTAGAGTCTGAAATTCAGAAGTTTGTTAGAAAAGATCCTATTGAAAAAATTTAAAACATTAGAAAAATAATTGTATTTCGCAAAAAAAAAAACAGGGTGGATTGAAAATTAAAAAGCTTTTAAAAATCAATATTCTATATTTTCGAGGTTTGAAGTATGTATTACAAAAATTATAATTGTTTTTAATTCCATCTTTTTCTAATAATACCTATTTATTTATTCAAAGTATGAAAACCTTGTTTTTCAATTTTTATGCTTTAGGTTTTGAATACTTTTTAATTTGAATACATTACTGAATTTTAAAATACTATAAGCTTATTATTATTATTTCCTTAAAAAGTATTATATTGCATATAAAATATATTTAAATTTAAAAAACTAATCTTTTCTAAACTAAATTTTTCTAAAAAAAAAAAACCATCATAAATGAAGCAAACAACAGACAAAATATAAATGCAAGTATATTCGTGCAAATGAAATATGCCTATCAAAACAAAATAATGAACTTAAAAGCCGATTGTTTACATTTCAAGTACAAAATAAATCAATTATCGAGCATATTGCTCCAATGTTGGAATTCAGTATAATCACTAATAAGAAGAAACATTTTCTCTCATGCTATATCAATGGTTTCAACCCTGACCTATTTACCTAAGAATTACGATCTCTATTTGTTAAAAGCAAAGGTCAACGACCCAACCAATTAGCTTGGTAGTAAACAATGGAGAAAAATGAAAGGAAATCACCGATTCTTCCTTGTGTTCGACACTCGTGACAAGACGAGTCCTCTGCCGTTTTGGAGGATCCGGTCGATCATGATCATCAGTATCCGACTCTTCGACGTCGGTTGCCATTCTTTCTATTTTGAAACTAATTAAAATGCACCCCTGATGTATTAACCTAAACGGTAATCACTCCAGTGACGTGAAAAAAATTAGCTAATAATGACAGTCGACCAAGCCCTTGAAATTCCTGAGAGCTCCCGTATTTTTCCTCTTTTTCTCGCTATCGATCATCCCTCGAGTCCTGATCTTTTCCCAAAATCATCTCCGTACATGAGGAGATCGCTCGATAAGAAAATAACTTGAAGATATCAGCGTTTCATTGCACAAAGAAATACATAATGAACAAATGTCAATACACACGCAAGGAGAACTTTGACAGCTCCAAAATGGCGTTCGGCGCAATCTGTTTCCTTTTAAACTAAACGGGCGTCGACGGGTCAACTTTTATTTCTAATTGCGTTAACCAATTTTTAAAAAATCGTGCGAAACCCCCAGAAAAACCCATCCCGGACGATTTTTTTCTGGAGAGGTTTTCAAACGTTGTTATTTATGTTTTTAATTTATAGCAAGATTACACATCAATTTCAAAATGGCGTGAACATGTGTTCGTGAAATTCCAACGTTTGACGTCCGCTCTTCGAAAGTATATTTGCAATTTGAATTTTCCGGTTTGTGTTATATCAAAGTGAAGTGAGGATTTTTTTCGAAATTGTGTTTGGAATGGCCGTGTGCGGCGAATATATCAGGAGTGAATTTCCTACAATTGATGATGATCTCTATCATTACGTGGAAGGTAATGAGTGGAACATAACCTCAAAATTAATTCCGAGCCGTGCCCTGTTTTCAATATTTCAACGAGGTTCATCATTTCAGGAATCCTCGACAGCTCCAAGGATGACTTCGAGGATGGGGATGAAGTTTATGAAGCTATTGGGGAAGTTTTACATGAGGTAGCCGAGAAATCAGAAATCGAGGTTAGGTCGGTAAATCGGTGTTATTTTTTCAATAAATTTTTTCCGACACTAATTGACTTTCAAGTACATTGATATTTACAAGGATTCTGTATAATATTAGTTTACTAGTTCTTGTGAAAGGAAGTTTTAGATTCAGCTGCAATCAAAGTTTATAAAGATATAAAGTATCGGAAAGTATATGCAGAGAAAATATAGTTTGTTAAACTTTCATTAAGTCCTGGGTCATTAAACATGTAAATCTTTATGGGAATATTAGAATTAAAAGACAGAAGAGTTTTTTTTGTCAGTTATTTGTTTTGGCATTTGTTTTCAAATTTATTGAGTAATAATGTTATAATATTGATATCGAATTGAAAAATTGAACATCTGGAACTGATGGAATTCACTTCCTTTTATTTTATGTATTGTTGATCAAAAATATAGGATTATAACAAATTTATTTAAATCTCTTCTAGGTTCAAAAACGTTTTACAAGCTAAAACATCTTCTATTAACACGTAATCTTGTAGTTTATTAACTTAATTAGAATTTATAAATTAGAAAATAAGACTGATTTATAATCTACCATTTTTTATTCCTCTTTATTTAGGCAAATATGCGAAAATTTACTCAAAATGCTAAAAGGAGGGTCGCATGGAGCCAAAAATGGTTCAAACGACAGAAGAAACGGTGTAAATAAAGTTTTGAATGCCCCAGTTCATTTGGGAGCAATGGCAGCAACATTAGAAGCTCAAGTTGATCAAATTAAAAGTATTTGGGTTACCACACGAGATGATGGAATGGTAATTTAACCCCCTTCATTCTTTAAAGATTTTTTAAAGTATGTTAGCTTTCGTTCGAAACTAAATAAGTCACACGAAATTAATGTCGTGGACACTCTTAGCGACTAAATCTGACTAAATTATAGAAGTTTTCAAACTTTAAATTATTAAAAATGCAAATGGCTCTAAGATTGTATTAAAATAAATTCACTAGTTGAACGAAGTCATCATCTACATATTTAATGTTATTTTACATGATATTACATTTGCAGAAAGTAGACGCCAAGAAGTTAGAAAAGGCTGAAGCAAAATTACAACAAAAGCAAGAGAAACGAGTTGGTATTGATCAGACAGCAGCAAAAATTGTCAACAGTACTGTTCCAGTTTTAGAGACTGCAAGTGCTAGCCAAATGATGAGTAAAAAAGACAGCAGAATGGAAACAAAAGGAACAACAAATAAGACTACAGACATAAGAATAGAAAACTTTGACGTAGCTTATGGAGATAGGGTGTTATTGCAGGGAGCAGATTTGACTCTTGCTTTTGGTAGACGTTATGGTCTTATTGGTCGAAACGGTTTAGGCAAAACTACTTTACTACGAATGATATCTAGCAAACAACTTCGAATTCCTTCACACGTGAGAATCTTGCACGTGGAGCAAGAAGTAGCAGGAGATGAAACCTCAGCTCTTGAATCTGTATTAGAAAGCGATTATGAACGAAGCGCATTACTTAGCCGTGAAGCGGAATTGCAGGCAGCGATTGCAAAAGACGAAGGAAAATCTGGAGACTTGGGAGAAGAGTTGTCTCGAGTATATGAATCGATGCAGCTCGCAGAAGTAGAGAAAGCACCTGCTAGGGCAAGCACAATTCTCTCAGGTCTTGGTTTTTCGGTTGAGAGACAAGCTTGGCCCACCAAATCATTTTCTGGTGGATGGAGGATGCGCCTCGCGCTTGCAAGGGCGCTTTTCTCCAAACCTGATTTGTTACTTCTTGATGAACCTACAAACATGTTGGATATCAAAGCCATTCTCTGGCTCGAAAAATATCTTCAGTCGTGGCCTACAACTTTACTTGTTGTTTCTCACGATCGTAATTTCTTAGACACGGTATGAAGTTTTTTCAATTATATTCTATTGATATTTAGTTTGATTATTATAGGATACATTTTTATTGACTTTTAATACGTCAATTTTTATATTGTAGGTTCCAACTGATATTCTGTACTTGAAGGCCCAAAAGATAGAAGCTTATCGTGGTAATTATGAACAGTTTGCGAGAACGAAAGGAGAACGCGAAAGAAATCAACAAAGAGAATTTGAAGCTCAACAAGCGAAGCGTGCTCATGTTCAAGAATTCATCGACCGGTTTCGTTACAATGCCAATCGTGCCTCTAGTGTTCAGAGTAAAATAAAAATGCTTGAGAAACTGTAAGTTTTTCTACCTACCTATTTACTTAAAATAAAAAATATCTTTAAACTTTTCTTTATGTATTTCTCCATGATTTTAATTTACAGACCAGAATTGAAACCAATGGAGAAGGAAGGAGAAGTGACCTTACGATTTCCAGACGTGGAGCCCCTCAGTCCTCCAATTCTTCAATTGAACGAAGTTTATTTCCGATATAATGAGGGAAATTATATATTATCTAATGTCAATCTGACAGCCAGTTTAGAGTCACGAATCTGCATTGTGGGAGAAAATGGAGCTGGAAAAACGACGTTACTCAAACTTATTACGGGAACTTTGAGCCCTTCACGTGGAACTGTTCATGTTCATCGAAATTTAAAATTTGGATACTTTAGCCAGCATCACGTCGATCAACTTGATATGCGAGTCTGTCCAGTTGAGCTGTTGCAGAATCATTTCCCAGGTATAATATCTATCCAAATAATTATTTAATTTTGTCTTAAATGTTTCAGAATATAAAGATTATTTTTTGAATTAAAGGCAAACCAATTGAGGAATACAGAAGGATGCTAGGTAGTTTTGGTATTAGTGGTGATTTAGCTCTCCAGAATATAAATTCTCTCTCTGGAGGTCAAAAATCGAGAGTTGCATTTGCTCTAATGTGTGCTGCTATGCCTAATTTCCTTGTCCTTGACGAACCGACGAATCATCTTGATATAGAATCTATCGAGGCGTTGGGAAAAGCACTAAATGCTTGTCAAGTAAGTACATTTTAAGTTTAGTTCCTAAAATGTGAATATGAATCGCCATCATGTTATAATTAAACAATATTAACATTTATTTATCAGGCTGGTGTTATACTGGTATCTCACGACGAAAGACTTATTCGCATGGTTTGCAAAGAATTATGGGTCTGTGGGGGAGGTTCAGTCAAATGTATAGAAGGCGGATTTGATGAATATCGTAAAATCATAGAAAAGGAATTGGAGGCGTAAATGACGTGCTTTATTGCACCCACCACTAACATAAGTTAAACAGTTATAAATCGATTTTTATAACAAGAGAAGGACTTCGATTTTGATGATAATACATGGGCCGATAAATTGAAACGAATATCATATTACTGTTGCGTACATCTAATTTAATAAATAAAGCATAATTGTTAGCTCGTCTCTTATTTCTTATACATACATTCCAACAACATACTGTCATCTTTATATAAAAGGATGACATGAGAAAAATAACTTTCAATAGTTAAACGATCCGTTATCTTCTCATTTGATGATTTTCTAAAAAGGAAGATGAACAACAACAGAAAAAATTATATAATGTACTATATTTTCAACAATATTACAAGATTATGCACACACATTTGAATCGTGTCTTTTGAATTACATTAAAACATGTAAGACAGGAAATTAGAGCATAATAGAAATGTTTGGTACTAGTGTTTAACATATTAAATTGTTATAAGATAAAAAAAAAAGATATACACGAAATCTAAAGTACGAAATGTGTTAATACTTTAACGAAAGACTTGTAATGTCTTTTGACAAATTATTATTTAGGATTTTCGGTAATTTTGATTATTTACGTTTACAAATCGAATGAAAAAAAAATGCTATCTCATAGAAATGTAACGTGTATCATATTTCGCATCTTGCATAGTAAATCTTCGCTCTCAGTGCACAGAGTGCATAACAATATAGGCAGAAAGGTTGTCTTGAAACGTAGACCGGAAGATCATTTTCCCTCGTCCGAAAGACACTTTCACCTTTCCAAACATTATTTAGTCCAAAATGATTGAATGATTTTATGCCGAAACTCAAATTTGCGTAATTCTTCATTTTTTACACAGGAGATGAATCAATTTTGATATGACGAAATGACGTAGATATGTATTAGGACTTAGAAAGATTGAATTAATAGCAGTTAATAGTATTCATAAAAACTTGAACTCTGAATTTGTCTAGTTCACGAAATAATTTTCGATTCAAAATTGAGCTAATAATTATAACAAAAAAAACTTTAAGTACCAAAAAGTTTCATACTTGAATATAAAATTTGGAGCACTTGAAAAGTTTAAATGCTTTCCAATTTCATTCTTTGGAAGCTTGGAATTTCAAGTTTTTGTTACACCGCTAATTAGGATCGGGGAAAGAAAATTAGTTTCAACGACGAAGGAAAATTTTCCAACTAGTTCGCTGAAACTGACGCCTAGGTTCTTATAACTTACTCCGTATCTTTGTTACTCGCTTCTTAGAATTTGTCAATGTTTTAAGAACATTATTATAGGCTAACTAGGCGACTCATAAATAGAACGAGATATCACGTCGGTCAATCGGGTTTTTTAATTTTCAACACGCCGATGAAGCCGCATTATGTTGCCACTGTTTACCCCCAGATGAGTTATTTAATTGACCCATTGAACTGGGGGTAGGTGCCGATCGCTGCGGTGGTTGTGGAGCTTGTTGCTTTGCTGCTGCAATTTTTTAAAATATTCAGTTTAATTTTTTATATTCCACTACTTTTTCGCTATTAGCAAAAACCAGATAAGTAACATCATGCTGTGTGCGATTTTGTCAAGACTTCATGCGTGTCATATAAGTAGAGTCTGATTTTTTTACATTTTTACGAGTTAATTAGGCAATAATGTGTGTTTTGATTGAATTAAGAAGCGATAAAGTTAAAAAATTTCCAAGTAAAGCTTCGGCTAAAATATTTTTGAGTTGCAATAAATATAGTCTAAGAAAATATTTTAGTTTTTCTAAATTCTATAGTCTCGATTAATTTTTGGAACTACGTATCGATATATTAATTCAAAATCTAGAAAAAAAGAATTTTAGCTTTGTTACAAGTAAAAGTAGAATTTTTACAGAAATAATAAGTAACTTAAATATCTAGAGGAAAAAATATACAATATTAACCAAAACCATAGAGTACCTAATCTTTGGAGTATCTAATACAAAATTTTGGAAACAAAAATCAAAATCGAACGAAAAATAAATAAAAATAATAATAGTGCTTTCATCACGAACTATAACGTCTAACAACGAAAATCCAGTGACTGATATTATAAAAAAAGCATACATTTATCACCTACGAAATTCTAATCAACTGAATCTAATTCTGCAATGCAAATAAATTTTTTAACTTATTTACCATGCTAATAAACCAAAAATAAATTAAATTCGAAATCTATTTTCAAGAATTCACTGCTAGAAATTTCTTTTCTTGGCAAGCGAGTCACTCTTATAAAACAAAATACAAACTAATTCGAATCAAAAACCCACTTGTTTTAAGGTCTTGAACATTCAAAAAAACGAAATATATTTATTTGGTAGCTTTCTCAGCTCACATTAGTCCTAAATATTGGTCGAATTTTCCCGACTAAAGTAATATTTCGAGATAAATTTCATTTCATTTAAATATTCAAACCTTCCAGTACATCAAAAACCTAAAGGAACAAAAAAATTATTTGCTGAAATCATAACGTTCATAAATTCATAAAGGATTTCCCTCTGAAAAAATATACCAAAAATGAATATCTGCCTATGAGCCTCGTGCCAAAAGTGCAGACATGCAAAAAAAGAAAGTGCCCAAGTAAAAGAATCCTGTCAGTTTCCAAGGAATTTCATTCCCATGAACAACGTGATATAGAAATATCCCATAAATCATAATAAGGAATTGATAGGAATTTTTTACGTGGGTCTATAAGATATTAGTGCAGAGTGTAATGATCGGTTAATTAAACATCGAATGTGGAGGTTTGTCGCCTTAGAGTGAAGTTGATCAAAGAATGACCAAAGCTTTGCCGTTTGTCCTCACCGATTAATTTGCTATTGTAGACCTTGGGACATCCTGTAAAGGTATCGGGGGATGGAAACTCTGCAATTGAATGGAAAAGATGAGAAAACCTCGCCTCCAGGTCTATGGAAATCGATTGACCATTCCTCATCGAGGAACCTCTTGTGGGGGGAGTGGGAGGAGGAGGTGGCGCTATCCTCTGGTGCGTTGGTCCGGAGCGATGAGGAAGCGGTGGAGGTGGAGGTGGTATACTGGGTGCGGTGACAGCAACCCTGGAAGGCGGAGGTGGTGCTGCTCTCGTTATCGTCGTCGTGCTGTTCGCTCTGGAAATTGGAGGCGAGGGTGGTCTTACAATCGGTGGCCTCAGGATACGCCTTTGCTGCGTTTCCGACGCATTCAGGCAATCCTGTGATTGATGAAGGGAAGGAGGTGTCGGTGCCAAGACAGGAGGTGACCTTGGTAATCGCATACTCTGTGCCCTGGAAACGGTACCGGCTGTGAGGTTCAATTTCTTCGGGGGTGGAGAAGGTTTTTTGGGTGCAGCAGTCGTCGGAGGAGGAGGCTTCGGTGCGTGTGTTAATTTTCCGAAACCCTTGTGAACTTCGGCATTATTCGACGTTGAATCAGAGTTCACCTACAATAAATTAACAATATCCTAATTTACAATCAGACCTTAATTTTTCCTTTTCAATTTCGAACATAATAGTCAGCTAAAATTTAATGCAACAATTATTCATTAATGCTTGTTAAGAAAAATTCATGAATATTTAAGCTTCAAGCATTCTTGATGTGCTTTATTCTTATTCATTGCAAGGTTGTCTATATCTACTAAAAAAATATCAACAATTTGTAAGGGAAGATTGCAAATCAATATTAATGAAATAAAATTGATTTATCAAGGTTTAAAAGGAGTAAAAGAAAGGATTGATTAATGTTAGAATAATTTATAAACCAGTGGAGAAATGATTCACAACGATTATTCACTGATTAAGGCAGCAGTGATTCAGAGAGTGGAATAAGAAATCTTTTTTTTTTATATTATTCACCTGTGGTTTCTGCGTGATAGGTGGTGGGACAGGTGGTGGCCCTCGTTTCACACTTTGAATTGCATGAGTGCTATGAGTGCTATGATGTATGTTACTGCTACTAGAATTATTTACACTGTTTCCATTGCTTTTTTCTTCCAAGTTGCCTCTGAGCCCCGTGGGCTTAAGTTTTGGCATTCCACCTGCGAAAAGGCCTCCAAGTCCTGCGGGACTTCCATTGCTTATGCTGCTGCTAATATTACTTGACAAATTTGAATTTGAATTGTTGTTTCCGCCAATACTTGATGAATTAGAGTTTGGAATACTACTTTTCATTTTGCCTAAATAAAAATAACATTTTCTTTTAGGAATAAATTTAAAAACCAGATTTTCTGTTTTAAACCAAGTAAAAGTGAATAATAATTTGCAATGCTTTAGGGGACTCAAAACTAAAATTTATTTCATCAGTGTTAGCTTTGGATTTTCTATTAATATGAAGTGAATTCTTTAGCTTTCTTTCTTTGAAACTTAATAAGCATATAGGGCGCCAATCGCTATTGGATAAACTTAGAATGCTTCACAAGTAACATAATTCTTACTATTGCGGGAAATTATATAGATCTAAATAAGAGTTATAAAATAGAAATCTTCTCTTTTGCCATAAGAGTATATTATGTAAAAATCCAGATGCTTTTAATTTAATAATCTTACGTGTTAATATTTTTAACAAATTTCCTTAGATTTCAACATCCCCTATATTCAAGTTTTTAGCATATCTGCAATTACATAAGACTTCAAACAGATACATATGTAATTACTTATCAGTCGTGGATGCCATCAAACAATATCAGTTATGTTGATATTATACTTCCGTTTTAAGTATTAAATTTCAAGTAAACAACATAATAATTGAAACAAAAGAAATCTCTAATCAACATTTCGTCATTTACAAATGAGATAAATCCCTAAAAAATTCATTCATAAAGTAATATGTATTTCTACTACTATTCATGCGGGATTTCAAACCCTCGTGGGAGGTGAAGATCTTAATTTATAAACTCTAAATATGTCACCTCGAGACTTTCATTGAAAAAAATACTTACCACTGATTGCAGGAGCACTTTTATCAACAGTAACAGTTTTCTTTAATGTTTTTCCAGCTCTAATTGATTGTAACAACAGTCCTCTTCCATCACCAGCTCCAGCATTCGAGAGATTGAGTCCACCTGGGGGTGGTGGAGGCGGTGGGGCTGGCATTTTCTTTTATTCAATTCCTACAAGTATAGTATAAAAAGCAGCTAAAAAACTTAAAACAACTTTGATTTCGGCACGACAAAACACGCATGAGTCATAATGAGTCAGAATTATTGTTCGCGAATCATAATACCTAATCGCGAAACTTTATACATTTAAAAAATCACGAACAGAATAGACTAATGATCTTTCGGCACTCTGATAAGCGAGAGGCGTGGATCGACAAATACGGTATACAAATGAGATTAACGAAGAGACCTTGGGGGGTCCATGCCCCCCAAACTAGGTTAACGTACGGAAGTCCGACAAATTGGATTCACTCTTAACAATCGCTCCGACGAATTTCATACCTCAAAAGAGATAAAATTCACTTTTGAGAAAGCACTTTATGCTTTTATAGTTTTATTTACCTTATATATTATTGCAAAACCAGTGTGTGTCTCGTTTTACGTCAAACGCAACTGAACGCGACTGCTCGATTTCCGATTTTTACGTCGTTCCACTCATTCTTGGAGAGCGTGATTGCTCTAATCACTAGCCAAACGGGTTTGAGATTCGGTCGGTCCTTGATGTTTACGATGAAAAAAGAAATAAATCTTTCACTAAATAGCCATATTCGAGGAAAAGTTGACTTGACGACGACAGACAGCCGACGCCTTTAGACCTATAGGCGCGAGTTCAGGACCTAATTTGAAAAGTAAGTATAAGTATCAATCTTTACAGTTGGGTAAAAAGGGACCGAAATTGAAAGATACTTTTTTTGGAGAAAAAAATTTATATTTACTCATATATTATATTTTATATTAACTGAGCTGAGTGACTAACTGAAGACGACTAAAAAGGGTTTATTTATTATATGGAACACTGCTCCTGTCACTTTGACGTTTTCTCCGAACTGGGAACTGGTATGTACTCTTGGAACTGGTGCAAACTGATGCGCAGCCATCATGCGCAATCTTTCTCAGTTGAGGTTAGGATTGTGAAATTTTAGAGAATTTACAATCCGGAAATATTCCTGATGGTCTCTCCACAATAGGATTTTAGAATCCGACGTAACATACGACATGACATGACATAGAGTTTACGTCGTGCGCGCGCGTCTATTACCAACTGCTTTGAACGACAGGAACAACGGAACACCTGGGAATACGAACGCAATACAAATTTTT
>CAJFCP010000088.1:1863714-1883030 GCA_904066005.1 Synergus itoensis
CTTCCATTGGTCAAAATTTGGCGCGCGATTCAAATTTCAGCCAATGGCAGAATTTCTGAAACGGAAAGTCAGTGAGCACTCTCAGGGCCGTCGAAAAGTAGCCTGGGGGGGCATCAAGGGGCACTGCTCCCCCCTCGAAATGAAAAATAAAAAATATTTCATACAAGAACGACGGATAGTCGGCCTTAAAACCGCTGGTAGTTTATTTAATTTGTGCTCTTACAAGAACTTGTGTTAATAAACTCCATTTTAGTTGTAGGTCTTTAAAAGTTTCAAAAGGGAGAAAAATCATATTACAAAACAAGTATGAAAAATACGTTTATTATTCTTCAACATCTTTTAAACTAGTGAGAATGTTCACATTTGGATGTCTATGGATTAAGCATACATCTATAGTTATTTAAATGTAAAATCAGTCGATCTTACAAATATCGGTATACCTTCAAATGCGGTAGACATACAAATTTTAACAGATAAAAACGTTTAAAATGTAAGAAAATTACATAGACGTAATCAAAATGGAAGAATCTCAAAACTAAACTAAACAGAATTTTTAATACTTCAATAAAGAATTCAATAATCCTATAAAGAGATTCAAAACGCTAAAATAAAAAAAAAAATGAAAATGAAAAAAATGAAAAAAATCAAATCGTTTTCCAAGTACTTAGCTCTTAAAATTTTCCATGCACTCTCATAGATAAATACAGGCATAAGCACGGATAAATACAAAACAAAATTAAGTAATAAAATAATCTGTCTTTGTAGTTCTAATATACGTAACCTACGTAATTTTAGATACAAACTTAAGAAAACTTAGACTCTGTCGTCTCTTTACAGGAAGTACAATAACTCGGACAGCCTTCTGCTCGGTGCTTCGTGAATAAACTGACTTACCAAAAATGCGAGTTTATGCGCATAATGGCATGGTGCTGGCACCCTAACAGTCTTGCTACAGTTAAAGTATAAATGCGTCAGCTTATAAGTAAATCGTTGTACTTGTGCTGGCAGTAATTTATTTTGATCAAATATAATATTATATGATGTGGGTGTTATTGTTCCGACAGTGGCTTTGGCAGAGACGAGGAAGAAGTCGTACTTGTCAGGATCAGTGATGACGTCATCGACTACAGTTCCTGGTTTTGGGTTATCTTTGTTATAGAATAAGCGAGTGTTGATACGCTTCGTGACGATGATGTATGTCAAAAGAGGTGGATTTTCGAATTTATTTTTTAACATATTCCGGATTTTTTGTACCTCCACTTTATACACTTCATCGAGTTGACCCTCTCCAACTCCATCTCTATACATGAAGATGCGACGAGGATATTTATTTTCATTAGGTGTTTTATTATTATTATTGTAGCTCTCCAAAGCATCATTGACATGTTCGGCGATTCTGTCGCAAATTTCTGCACCCTTTACGTGGGGAATAACTGAGCTATAATATTTGGTGCAATGTTCGTCGATCGAAGCCACCAATGCAGCTAAAAATGAACGACAAAATATTAGTTAATCAGAGTTTTGAGTTTTAATTAGACCTGATTAGACTATAGTCACTCTTATTAGTATGAATTAATATTAATTTTTATTAATCTAAAAAATATGTAAAAACATACCGTAATCGCAACCATCTTTGGCAGTGTCATGACACACATCAAATCCAATTACCATGGCGTCTTTAGTTGGCAAAGGGACTCTCCATGGGACACCACCAATTTTGCAGTTCATTTGGATAACAACGTTTGTTATGATTGACAACGCACTCTTCTTGTTAACAGTCTGTTCTCTCACTACCTGTGAAGGAACAGGTCGATTGACACAGCACTTTTGTTTAATGAGCGAATATCTCTGAGCAGTTGCACTTGGGACGACGAAAAGGATCATCTGCGGCGTCGTCTTGCTCATTATCTCTTCTATCATGTTCACATAAGTCACCGACCTGTCATCTGGCAAGGCTTTTTCTTGTGGTTTTCCAATCATAAAGTTCATTCCTCTCGAGGCCTTCAGCAACATATCCATCAAACTCTGAAAAAAAGCATTTTTGAAAACTTATTCAATAAAATACTATTTTAGTTTTTTATTTATATAAATTTTACCTCGATGACTTTGCATTTTTTTGGGTAAATGATGAACCAGTTATCAAGATTCCCTGTTTTCATTGGTTTCTTCGACTGCAATTCTCTGGTCCAATCCGTCTGGCCTTTTACTACTTCGCGATTAAAATGAATATCTTCAGTAGCCATGACACGTCCATCTACCTTCACAATATCTCTTCCTAGAGAAAGACCCCATTGATTCCACTGATCTTTGGTTCTCACGTTTTCCTGCAATCTTCTATTAAATTGCAGTAGTCTCTGGATTCTAATATTTGGATTACAGCAGGTGTGATTTCCAACTACCCGCATTAAATTGAAATCATTTCGCATCCTGTCAGTAAGACCTGGTATAAAAAGAGGAAATAATTAATTAACTTTCCAGTTTGCAATAATTTTTTTCCACTCATTCAAGTGTTTAAAAAAAAAATTGTAAATGTTGATTTTAAGATTGAAGGTATGTTTACGATTTTTTGTTATCATTGCAATTTAAAACTGAATGATCTCAAATTTTTTATAAGTCAATATTTACGTTTAAAAATCCAGCATAAAATAGAAAAATATAGGACCGTGAAGATGAACTGATTTATATACAGAAAATTGAGAATATTGGTACCTGTAGTGCGGCATAATTCTGGAATTAGGTAAATTAATTCCGGCATTCCTGATCTACGCTGCTTCGAGTTCGCTTTGGAAACTAGCATAGGTTGCGTCATGTTGGTGACGTTTATTTGATATCTTTCCCTCAGATATGCAGCATAGGAAATCCTTTGGCCGCCTCGTTCGAAAGTGGAGCTAGGATTCACATTGAAGTCAACATCATCAATTTTGTACGTACGGTCTATGTAATTCGTCAATACGACTGTCCCCAATACCTCAGTCAAAAAAGCATTCTGAAATGAGAAAAAAATGTAAAGAATTGAAGAATTTACAAAAAATATTAGAAGGGAATTAAAGTCAGAGAAAATCGTTCATACACGGAAATTTTGTGGGTTTCTTTGTTGGCATTGAACGAGGATGTCGTGAACAGTTTCCCGTCTCATAACTTTTCCGATTATCTCAACACACATCAAAGTTTCTTGTTCATGCTGCCGAATGGAAGTCAAATACCCTGGCCAAACTTCTAACTTGTATTCTGGAATTACGACCTGCAAAGTACAGACTTCATAAGTATGTAATGAAGAAAGTGATAACTTATTTTTTAATAAAATTTAAATATACCGCCTCCTGCCGGTCGTAGTAGTTTCTGCCCAAAAGTGAGAGTTGCAAATTTTCCAATCCTCTGCGGGAAAGGAGATTGAATAACTGGATATATCCGTAATCCAGTTTATTTTGCAAAGCTGCCACAAAATGGATTCTTATGTTTACCTTTCTTTCCTCGTCTTCTGGATGAGTAACAGTAAATTCTAATGGCTGAAAAGAAAATAAATGTAATCCAATATTTAAGGGCATGCTCTTCGGCGACATTATGAAATTTTTTTTCGACGTCACCACGGCCAAATGCAATGATGAATCGATTTGAAACTTTAGAATATAGGAACGCAGACACCAAATTGCGTTTTGACATTTACTTTGAGTAATAATTTTGAAAAAAAATTTCGGAAACAATATTTTCAAAAAATTTCATAATGTCGCCGAAGAACATACTCTTAAGATAAAACTACTTTATATTTTTCAAATACATATTTTGTAAAATATAACTTACCCGTTGTTCATAGTGAATTGTAGTCAATACATTTCCGTCAAATATATTCGGCACGAATTTATTTTCAGGAATTTGATTGAATAGTCTCCTCTTCACCCTCGTCCTGTCTTCATCTGGAGAAAAGTCGACTCTGTATTGGTAGAGAGACCACTCCGATGTCGAACTAAATCGGAAGTAATTAGTTTCCAATTTGACAATATTGCCATAGTCTCCTACAAATTAATATAGTTATTAATTTTAGTAATTATAAATTAGGAGCCATACATATACCACGTGAACATTTTATGAAGGAAGAGGGGAGGTATGGCAAAATTACACGCTTGTCCAGTAGGGGGGCCGGGTGGATCGAGCTAGAATCCACGTGGACACACGTTAAATACGTTAAATCTGCGAAAAATATACTGAAATGAGTTAAGATACACTCGAGATGTATTTGAATTGTTTATATTTTGCTTGCACATCATTCTACGCAAATAATACCTATATTTTTATAAAATATCAAAAGTCCACGTGATATATGGATGTCCCCGTACCCAATAATTTAATGAGAGAAATATAATAAAATGTCTCTCAAATAAAGTTCTGCGTACCTTTTTTGTTTGCAGCGTGTTCAGGTCTAGTTTGTAAGATTACAGGCTTTTCAAACTTTTTTTTTGGCGGGCCGACCACGTCTCCCGATGGTCCTGTTAAAATAATTAATTATAATTCAAGTAAAATATTGATTTTTTCTTTGAGAATTAGAAACTTCAGGAAATTGTAAAAATATTTTATGTACCAATTGACATCTGAGACATTTGCTCTCTGATAGACCCACATCCAGAAGAGTCTCCCGCGCCTCCAGTCTCTGCTGATCTTTGTTGTGGTTGCTGTAAAATTTGAAAAATATTAACAATGAAGGAAAAAAGTTTTTACATTTAAAATTTTTTAAGTTTAAAATTTTTTAATAATTTTAAGTTTTTAAATAATTTATTTACAGTGATTAAAATTCAAAAATTCAAGATTGACGAATTAATATAGGGTCGGTGCACCTGTTTTGGCCACTGCCTCTATTGTGACCACTATCACAATTTTCTTAATTTATTACGGTTCCATTGGCTTTACTGCATGTTGACGAACGCAATTTTTTGACGAGCCATCAAACTGCGTTTGTTAAAATGCAATAGAGCCAACGGAACCGTAATAAATTACGAAAATTGGTGGTGACCACAAAAGGACTTACGGTGGCCAAAACAGGTGCACCGACCCTAATTAAAAAATTCCCGGTCATTACCAAGCCCAGCGATCATCTTTTTTTTTTAACTGAAAGGCTTGAGTCGTTTTTAGGATGATAATAAATTGTCCTAAGTTGGGAATACTGCCGACGTGACTGCCGATTATAAAGTACATACGTATTGTTAAAAGATATTTAGCTTAGAGAGGTGATGAAATATAGGTTTCAAAATAAAATAAGGGAAATAAATGGAAATAAGGGAAAAAATGTATACTTACTGCTGCTCCAGCTGGTGCAGCAGTGGGTGGAGTTTGTTTATTCCATGGCGTAGAAGGACCTGCCTGAGGTCCCTGAGGTTGAGATTGTTGAGGCATTTTATTCCAAGGATTGGATGAAGGTTGTGAAGTAGATGGTTGAGCAGGCTGTGAAGGACCTGCCTGTTGTTCCTGAGGTTGAGATTGTTGAGGCATTTTATTCCAAGGATTGGATGAAGGTTGTGAAGTAGATGGTTGAGCAGGCTGTGAAGGACCTGGACGCTGCTGCTGCTGCTTTTCTTTCTGGTTTCCGCGACCTTTGCCGCGACTCTTGCCACCTCTAGGTTTATCCATTTTCTGCAATTTTAAAGTAAATTGTGTAAAATGTAAGGCATCAAATTTAGACGTTCAGTTCTACCTACGTTATAAATTTACAAAACACAGACTCTGAGAAATTGAATAGCCGGACTTATATGGCTGTATAAAAAAAAGTAAACCAAAATTTCTTTTTGGAAAAATTGTATAAATACATAAAATGAATAAATGTATATAGAGAGGTGCGTACGTGACCGGAAGTCCAACACTGTGTTACTGATGATGCCACTTAGGTTCAGATTCAGAGTTATTTGATTTAGATTCTTTATGGTGCATTTAATGAATGAAAAATTGGAATGATGAAAAATATAAATATAAATGATAAAAAATATAAATGATAAAGGATGAAAAATTGTACAAAAAAGAACTCTCTATCTCTTTTACTCTCATGTACTTTTTGCCTGCACCGGTCGGGCAGGCAGAGGTATAAATCGTATAAATGCACCATTAGAGTAGGTACTGAGAAACTAATCTTCATCGGTCTGTTTGTATTAGGTTTCATATTTTGATTATGTGATGATGGTTGGCACAAGAAATAAAATGAAGCCGAGAACTGATATAAAGTTCCGTTTATGACATTTGATTAAAAGAGTTATTTTTAGGAATTAGTAGGTATAATATAAAATACAGGGCAGAAAATGTTTACATTTATATCTTCCTGAAGGAATAAAAGACTTCAATGCAGAAAAAAAACTTAAGAGAAAATAAAACCTTGAGACTGTCTAGTCAGCTCTGAAATGATAGACAGTCTAGATACCTGAAATTATATTACGTTGGAGGCATAAAAAATTAGGAATTTTAAATTAAATTCTAATTCTAGAATTTATATACTGTAAATGTAAATATATATATGCATATGAATGAAACATTCTCCTCTTTTTCTCGAATAAAAATAATGGTTCTTCATGAAAAATGTATATATGTAATATAAAATGTAATATACTTTTTTTACGAGCTACAATTTTTATTCAAAGTATTTTTCTACCAAGCATTTTTCTCTGACTATTTACATCGTGGCATCTCTCATTAGGAAAAATGGCAAAATTTCTCTTGACAAAAAATGGTAAAAGGGGTGGGGTTCGTGTGCTTTACCGCAGTGATGTGATCGCTTTGGTTACAGGAATAAGCCCAACCCCTTATTTATTCCAGTTATTTATTCTATTGCTAGTAATCTCATGGTGAATTTACACGCTTTTAGGAAGAAGTTCTTCCTCTTACTCTACCATGTGACTATCCCATAAGTTTGTCTCATTCGCACATTTTTCACACATTTTTCCCAGAAAATGTGGGAATGAGACAAACTTATGAGCTGGTCACATAGTAGAACGAGAAGAACATTTTTCTAAAAGCTGTGAAGGCGCCATCATTTTTCTCGAAAATTAAGGCTTTTAGACTATTTTCAAAAAAATATCAAAAAAAATTTTTTGCATCATTTTGCATTAACGTAGATGTCCCAGCGTTTTCTAAAGTCCCAGTAAACGTAAAAACAGGTTATAACTTGAATCAGTGGCATAGATAAGGGGGGGATCAATCCCCCCCCATGAGTCTTTTAATATCACGTTAGAATTAAGAAAATTACTTTGTTCCATGTTTAATGTTTATTCATGTTTATACTTCAATTTTTTACCAAGTCATATCCCCCCCCCATCGAAAAAAGCTATCTACGCCACTGACTTGAACATTGTATGTAAAATATAAAAAGCAATTATAATTCCTTAAAACTTACGTAAAAAGTAATAAAAAGTGTTTCACGATTACTAGAATAAACGTGTACCGGAATTTTCGAATTCTGATAGCGTCGATGGCGACCGGCCGGTGGAGCAAAGCTAAGTCTCGTAACATTGCTGAAAGCAATGCGCAAAAACTATGCGGTGCGCAGAAAAAAATGTTGGAAAGAAGTTTTATAGCGAGGACGTTGTAATTTTAGTAAATTTATGGGTTACATATGATAAATATGGACAAAATATGTTAAAAAAATATATGAGTATTTATACTTACTGCGGTTCGATGTCCAGATCAGAGACACGAAACACGCACAAAGACGTCCGTCTAATATCACTTCAAGGCTCAATCTGGTGTCTGGTCTGAACTTGCTCGACTTGCTTATTGCTTTATGACTGTTTATGACTAATGTCCACTAAAGGCCTAAAACTAAAGTCTTTGCTTTATCGGCTTTATCCCATGATGGTCCCATCCATGTCCCATCCTTTGTCCCAATCATGATCCAAGAACCCAGAGTTGCCAGGATTTGGCGACTAAATTTCTCTTAGATCTGAGATTGACGAATAAACACATTGCGTTAAAAAGATAGACCAATAGAAATCAAGGTCAAGTCGCCAATTTGGCGACAAATCGCCAATACTGGCAAGCCTGCAAGAACCAATCATATCCAATCGGTATTTCACTCTCCTACTCTCCTGACACCCCTCAACTGGTGCTCCCCTTCCAGTGCTCTAAAACGGGGCAGCCTGCGCACGCAGCACGTGTTGGCTTCCTGCTGGAGAAATTCTGTAATTGACTGTAATCTGGCGCGCGATTCAAAATTGAATTAAATTGACCAATGGGAGAATTTCTCCAGCGGTAAGTCAAGACAATGCGCGCGCAGGCTGCCCCGTTTGAGAGCTCTGCCTCCTACCGGCGTAACTGACCAACACTGGTCAAAACTCCTATACGTAAACTACGTAAATGACATTTTCAAGATGGCCGACTTGTAAAATAGCGTCTAGGGTTGTAAAATTTCATGAAACTTTGGTCAAATGAAAAGTTTCATGAAACTTTGGGGGTCTCGTGAAACATTTCAATGTTTCAAAGATGGCGGCGGGAAAATTCAAAATAAGCACGAAATGCCTTCCTTGAGGCATTTCTAAGTGTTTATATAACAATTTAACAGTTTTCTTCAACGCATTCACAAATATCATAGTTTTACCAAGTTTTACTAAAGAAATACTAAATAATATTCCAAAACAAGTTAAATTTGCGGGACCGTCGAGCCTAACCTCTATTTCCGCGCATGCGCAATTAGAAGTTCACCTCCTTTCCCCCCAAAGTTTCATGAAACAATGAAACTTTGACAGTGAAACATTTGAAAGTTTCAAGTGAAAGTTTCAATGTTTCAATGAAACGTTTCATTGCTCACAACCCTAGCCGCAGGGCCAGCAGTGGGATTCCGAGCTCAAAATCCGAACGGATCTCTCTTTTTAACACCGTAGGATAGAAAGAGAGGTCCGTTCGGATTCGTGTGCTCGGAATCCCACTGCAGGAGACAATAGTGACACTGATGAACACATCAATCATTGTGGCGCTAGTGTAGAGTGGCGCCCTAATTTAAAAAAAATCAATTTTCCATATTTCATATTAAATTAAAATATCTATCCTACTCCTAGTTTAATTAAAAAAAAAATATATATATATATATATATATATAACCCAAGAAAAAAGAAACGATTGTAACGATTACTTTAGTGAATTGGATTTTTTTAAGAATACGAATTTCAGATATGTATAATGTGTTTCAATCGATCTCCAAATTTTAGTAGATGGTTTTGTCATAAAACTCCGATTAATTCCAATTTTAAGAATATAATGGTGCATTTACACCTCTGCCTGCCCGGCCGGTGCAGGCAGGCAATTGTCCCCAGGCTATTCACACGACCAATTTTCCGAAGAATTTGGTCGCGGAAAATGTGAATATGGCGCGGGAATTTTATATATTATTAAATATTAAAATAAAATAAACAGAGTTTTTTCTAGTTGAAATTTAAAATTATGATAATGAATTTAATTTTTATAATATAATATATGTAAAAATAGATAAAATGCCCATTGCCCAACTCTCAAATGAATATTTCAGATTTCAAACGCTATATCATTTACAGATGAAGAGTTTTTTTAAACAATTAAATGCGAAAGAAAGTTTATAAGTAAATATTATCTCCTCTTTATTATTATCCCCGAAGGGATTGTCGTCGTCAAATCCAGACATTTTGTGTTGAAATGGAGTTTATTAACACAAGTTCTTGTAAGAGCATAAATTAAATAAACTACCAGCGGTTTGAAAGCCGACTATCCATCGTTCTTGTATGAAATATTTTTTATTTATCATTTCGAGGGGGGAGCAGTGCCCCTTGATGCCCCCCAGGCTACTTTTCGACGGCCCTGAGAGTGCTCACTGACTTTCCGTTTGAGAAATTCTGCCATTGGCTGAAATTTGAATCGCGCGCCAAATTTTGACCAATGGAAGCACACATTGGCTTTTCGCTAGAGAAAACTGCCATTGGTCAAAATTTGGCGCGCGATTCAAATTTCAGCCAATGGCAGAATTTCTCAAACGGAAAGTCACTGAGCACTCTCAGGGCCGTCGAAAAGTAGCCTGGGGGGGCATCAAGGGGCACCGCTCCCCCCTCGAAATGTTAAATAAAAAATATTTCATACAAGAACGATGGATAGTCGGCTTCAAAACCGCTGGTAGTTTATTTAATTTGTTCTTTTACAAGAACTTGTGTTAATAAACTCCATTTCAACACGAAATGTCTGGATTTAACGACGACAATCCCTTCGGGGATAATAATAAAGAGGAGATAATATTTACATACTTACAAACTTTCTTTCGCATTTAATTGATTAAAAAAACTCTTCATCTGTAAATGATATAGCGTTTGAAATCTGAAATATTCATTTGAGAGTTGGGCAATGGGCATTTTATCTATTTTTACATGTATTATATTATAAAAATTAAATTCATTATGTATCATAATTTTAAATTTCAATTATAAAAAACTCTGTTTATTTTATTTTAATATTTAACAATATTTAAAATTCCCGTGCCATATTCACATTTTCCGCGGCCAAATTCTTCGGAAAATTGGTCGTGAAAATGCAGAGGTGTAAATGCACCATAAAAGCGAATTTATACCTTTTGTACATAGTAAGTTCGGTCATCGACCAGGCAAAGATGATATATAGTCACCTGTAGTGTAGTCACTCATAACCTTGAAAAGCCCACCCAAAAACCTTCTGCCTCCCAAGTGAGTGCCCCCAACTGCCCCAACCCCCAACCGAACTCCATCGAGCGACGAGCGCCCCCAAGAGCGTTCGACCGACGCGGGTCTAGATTTTTTGTCGCTTTGCTTTTTCCTTGTGGTTGACAGTGCCGAAATATTTAAGATTCATCATTTGACAACTCCTCCGGATGATAATGTTTTGGGTGCCGAGGACCTAGAGTTCAATAATTTTCGTGGTAAGGATCCTCCGCTGGAAGAAAGTGGCGCGAGAGAAGAAATATTATAGGTTAGGTTGGAGAGAGCGTTCGGCTTGTGAAATTTTTAAGTTGCGATGATGTCGCTTCTGGATTATTAAAAGGTCCCCCGGGATCAGGAAAACTGCCTGCACTAGGTGCTTGTGACGAAAAGCATGGTGCAACAGCGTCAGGTACTTCCCCGTCGTAACGTCAGAATCCTCCTCGTCGGCGACCGTGGCGTAGGTGAGTTTTAGCAAGGTTGTCTATGCTTGTATATATATATATCATATATAATCTAAAGTGTCCTTTGGTATTTTAGACCCTATATACTTAATAAATTTTATGATGACACACAATTCGATGTTATTTAATTCCAGGGTCAGTCATCGAATTTCTCCTTGCATTAGCGGAATATGATACATATATATATATATATAAAATAAGAAAAAAATGTGTTTGTGTTTTGAGATGTTCTTTTTGCTCCTGGATTGACGTTAGGAGAGATTTAAAAAAGAATATAACGGTTTTAGAGATAACATATATCTGACAGATGAAATACATAAGAAATTTTGTTATTTAGAAGAATGTTATTTTTTGAAGAGAGTGAATAAATTTGTACTTATTGTTGACATTTGACAACCTTTTATTTTTGTCATTCTTCTTCGATGAATATAAAAGAATTCATAGTAGGTCAGAGTTCATTGTTTTTAATGCAGGTAGGAAAGGTGTTATGTAATATAATATTATTTACAAGGAAAACTTTTAAAAAAGCTTGACTTAAGATTTTTTTATTTATCTTGTATAAATAATATTTACGTCGCAGATAAAAGGAGATAAATTGCAGATCTGATAAAAATTTACAATTAGAGGTGTGTCATTCTGGAGAAATTTAATTTCAGTTTTTGATGAATCATTTGCAACAACTTTAATTCACTTGTATTTTATATTGGAATGTTAATTCTAAATATTATTTATGTTGATTAATGGAATTATTGAAGTTGTTGAATAGGATATACAAAATCCACTTGGTCTTAAAATTATTTTTTTTTACGATTGCAGGTAAAACTTCTCTTATATTATCTTTGGTAAGTGACGAATATGCTGAAGATGTTCCTGGCAAAGCAGAGGAGATTACCATCCCTGCGGATGTCACTCCAGAACAAGTTCCGACTCGTATCGTTGACTACTCTGGTAATTAAACCAATTAATAGATTTATAATTATAACAAACGATTCATATTTAAGTTATGTTACTAATTTTGATTGTTCAATAGCCACAGAACAAACTGAGGATCAGTTGTGCGAAGAGATTCAAAAGGCTCACGTGATATGCGTAGTTTACTCTGTCGAAGATGAAGATACACTCGATAGAGCTTCCTCTTATTGGTTACCCCTCGTCAGAAAATGCTCTACAAATAATCGTTGTCCAGTTGTACTTGTAGGGAACAAAATTGATCTTGTCGACTACTCAACTATCGAGGTAAATTATTCAATTCTATTTTTGTTTATTCATCTTAATTTACGTTTCATTTAATTTAATTTCTTTTACGTTTTCAGGCCGTCTATCCAATCATGAAAGATTTTTCTGAAATCGAAAGCTGTATAGAGGTAATTCGATTTTTTGAAATTAATAATTGTAATGGCTATAACGTTTTTTGAAAAATTTCTAACGTAATTTTATTTTACAGTGCTCTGCGAAAACGTTACAAAATATTTCGGAAATGTTCTACTATGCACAAAAAGCGGTATTGCACCCCACAACTCCTTTGTACAATTATGATACACAAGAGGTTTGTAAAAAATGTTCAAAAGTCCGGAAAATACGACATTAATTTATATTTTAGAATGCTGATATTCATATTTTGTCTACAGCTCACTGAAGAATGTCAGACTGCATTAAAGCGAATATTCAAAGTGAGTATATCACTGTTTTAAAATTCCTTAATTTTTACGAATCAATACTAATTAAATTCTTATTTATTTTTACAGATATGTGATTTGGACAACGATGGTCTTTTGAGCGATATGGAACTCAACGCATTTCAACAGTGGTGTTTCAACACACCTTTACAACCTCAAGTCCTCGAGGACGTCAAGGCTGTTTTATCCAAAAATATACACGACGGAATCTACAACGGCTGCGTAACATTAAAAGGCTTTATGTATTTACAATGTCTATTTATTCAACGTGGAAGAAACGAGACAACCTGGGCAGTTTTGAGAAAATTCGGTTATGATAATGACCTTCAGATGGCAAAAGATTATATAAACCCACCGTAAGTTTATTTTACTGTAATCCTTTAATTTATATACTTTTCTTTTAAATATTATACATCTTTTTTATTTTATTGCAGATTAAAAGTTCCTCTCGGATGTACAACAGAGCTTTCACACAAGGGACAAGAGTTCCTCACCCTTTTGTTCACAATGCATGATCGTGATCACGACGGAGCTCTTTCCCCTACAGAAATGGATTCCCTTTTTTCAAAATGCCCAACACCCCCTTGGGGAGAGGAGTACAAACACACCGTCTGCACGAACGAACAGGTAAATCAAATTTCTCTTGGTATTTAAATCAAAAAATCGTGAATAGTGTCTGACATAGACTTTGTTCTAGGGGTGGATCACGTTTCAAGGTTTTATGTGTCAGTGGGCTTTGCTAACTTATAATAACGTTAAGAAAACTTTAGAGTGCATGGCATACCTCGGCTACAATTTGTATAACAACGAGTGCCCGACAACTGCGGTTAATGTCACAAGAGAGAAGAAATTGGATCTTGCTAAGAAACAATCTAGTCGCAATGTGTACAGTTGCCATGTCATTGGTCCAAAAAGCAGTGGAAAGACGACACTATGCAGAACTTTTATCGATCCTAAATTGGAGGTAGGATTTTTATTCACTTAATGATTCAAAACTTTACAGTGTAGATAAATAGATTATTTTTATTTTCAATTTTTAGAAATTAACGGATGAAAATGTACCTCAAAATTCGCACGTGACTGTCAACACGGTGCACGTTTATGGACAAGAGAAGACAATAATCCTGAGGGATATAAACATCCTAAATGTTCAAGATGCCTTAACTCCCGCACAAATCCAGTGCGATGTGGCGGCTTTAGTTTACGATACTAGTAGCCCTAAATCCTTTGAGTACATCGCACGAATTTATATTGTAAGTTTTACAAACCTCTCAACGAATTATTATTAATGAATAAACACTTTCTTCATTTTGTTTGTAGAAATATTTCGCTGAGAGCAAGATTCCTGTGCTTATAATATCAAATAAGAGTGACCTCGCCGAAGTGAAGCAAGAATATTTACTTCAGCCAGCCAGTTTCTGCAATAAGTATAAATTGATGCCTCCACAGCCTTACAGTATATCTCGAACAGTGCGTCGAGAAATATTCGTTAAGCTCGCAACGATGGCAGCCTTCCCGTAAGTTTCTTTCTCACATTTATCTTAGATCTCTATTTTATATGCTTTATTAATTTTACCCATACAATATAAAATTCAGGAATGTGGAAAGTACATATATATGCTACCAAACTAAGTTTAGAATGCTCCCAATTTTATAATAATAAAAAAAACTGTATTCAATTTTCAAGTAGAGAGAATGAACAGTTTCTTTTCTTTTTCCACACATTTTTTTATTGCATTAGTCTTTGCCCCTTAAATTTCTTGTAAACCAGAACCGAAGGGTTGTCAGAGATTAACAGAGAGCAATATTTCGTGTTTAGCCGCTTTCAAGCAGCGTGGGTATTATTTTACAAACACAGGTTGGTCTACTATTCGTAAAACACTCTAAATATCTAGACAATTTTAGAGAATTGAAGCATTTGCTTCAATTCTAGTAAATTAAAAAGAATATCTCAAATATATTTAAATGTATGCTTCAATCTCGAAAATCGCGAACAGTCCCTGAAAATTCTCGAAGTTCAAGCTGAAAACTTTGAAAATTTTTAGTGGCAAGTAGAATATTGATCGAAATCATCTAGATGCATGTCAGGCAAAACATTATCTTCGAACTTTATCGCCAATTCGCTCGAATGTAAAAATATTTAGCACAAGCGCACTTTCGTAACAAACACCTATTACCTCTTTTCAGTCCTTTGAGACGTATGGTCCACATGTTGCTTCTGAAACCCTCACCAAGTCAATGGTGGAGTTCGCTCACAAGGTTTCGTTTCGTTTTATAATTTAAATTTTTCATATCTAATTTTCAGTGTGTTCTGCATTTATTAGCACTTACACACTGAAGGCGGTTCGAGGAGCATGTGCATGACTTCAAATAAATGTTTGAATAATAATATTTGAGTGGCTGCTTAGCAATATTTCAATATTTCACTAATTCGCTTTCTCGCATAACATCAGAAACAGAATGACCAGCTTTGATACTTGTTCATCTGTGAATTTTTTACCTTGTATTCTTTTGTAAAAATTCCTAAAGTGTTCTAGAAGTTTGATAAACTTTGGGGATTTCGCCAATTGACGACTACCTAATTTATCTTACTTTTGTTTTAGATTTATTTTAACTTCAACAGCATTTAACTTAAGTAATTTTCTGATTCACTCTTATTTTGGAAATTTCAGGCACATGAAGCAATTTGGTTTGATCCAAGGTGAATCCGTCGTTTGGTGGAAGGCAGGAATTGGAATCGCAATGGCAACAGTCGCTGGTTTTATGGTGATGCGTGTCCTAAATACAGATAAAAGATAGTCTACCCTTAAAAACTCCCCTATACACATGTTCAGTTGATTCAAAGCCCATCTCCTATAAGAGCTCGTTAAGATAATAAACTTGTTCATAAATCATTTGAGTTTATCGCTTCTTTTTTCAAAATCATTAAGTCTCGAGCGGTTTTCGGTTTGCAAGGGACATTCGAAAAAGTTAAGAATTTCTACTGAGCAACCGCCGCAGTGAGCAGCCGCAGAGCAACTCCTACGGCTGTCATTAAATTTTTCAGAAACGGCTGTTCATTTTTATCTATAACTAGCAAAAAAAAAAACACGCGTGATGTTACTTCAGATTAAGATCTTTAATCTTTAACTTTGGGATTAAGTGACTTAATTAGATACAAACTGTACTTTCGTTTCCCATCTAACAATAATTTTTCACAAAATTCGCAGAGGATACCAAATTATAATAAATTTCAGTATAACTATAGATTTATTCCTTCTCTTTTTCGCAAACAATACATGATTTCCATTTGAATAATTCGATGATAATCATAAAATATATTTACTATAAAATCAAATATAGAAGCAGATGTATTTGCTATTTGGTGTCAATAAATGCACCAATGGTCTAAGTTTTCCAGATCTACTTTAAATTTGGATACCTGAAAAAGAATAATGAAGATTAGTATATTTTTTTTTATTAAAAGTTTTTTTTTCTATTGGCGTAAAACTGGACTCAGCACTAATTTCCATTGGTTCAGTACTAATGATTTTGCCCTAATTAATATTGGAAATTACCATTTGACATTTTGCATTGACGAAGGGCCTCATTGAATCCCTGGCAAAGGGTGATGTCTGACTGTTGTTCAGCGCATTGCAGGAACTGCTTGACTTCCCAGGCACAGGTGCCGCCAGCAGCAGGTTGTGCAGATTGCTGAGGAGCGTACTGCTGAGGTGCAGATGGTGCTGCAGCTGGTGCTGCTGCCTCACTGCTTCCTCCGCTGAACATTCCGGTCATTGCATGGCCGATGGTATGACCAACAGCAGAGCCGATGGCTACTCCTCCAGCAGTTGCGGCCATTTGTCCCATGAGACCTGGCCCTTGTGAAGGAGCCATCATCGGGGTTGCTGGTGCTGCTTGAGCTGGAACTTGTGAAGGTGCAGCTGCAGCTCTAGGTGCTGCTGCAGCAGGCCTAGCTGCTGGTCTTACGCTATAAAAGAGAAAGATGATCAAAATTAGTTATAAAAAAAGAATTTAAATTCCAATGCATGCAATTCTATCGTGATTTTTATATTTAGAGTAGGGGAAAATGGTCTTATGTCGGCACTGTGGGTAAAATCGGCCCGCCCACTTTTTTTCTATTTTTTTACGAATTGGTTTAGTTATTTTGTCAAGCGATACCGTAGTAACCACTGACATATTATTCCAGTGGTTAATACGGTATCGCTTGACAAAATAACTAAACTAATTCGTAAAAAAATAGAAAAAAAAGTGGGGGGGCCGACTTTACCCACAGTGTCGACATAAGACCACTTTCCCCTACTCTACTTAACATTAATTACAATTAAAAATTAAATTTTAAGGATTGGAACTTGTTTAAAAAAATTAATTCTTTACAGGGGCCATAGACCATTGGTTGTTCGTATTTATTTAGCTATAAATTTAAACAAACGAGCAAGGAAGACGGATAAATAACGAACCGCCGCCCTTGATTATTAATATATTTGACGATAAAATCAATCTGCCCTAAAATAAAATTCATAAAAGCTCTTCTTTCTAATTATAGTTATAAAATTAACTTCCTCAACCTTCTTCACCAATATGATAGGTTATGTCTGCTCTAAAAGAAACAATCGATGAAAAAGGGTCATTAAAAAAATCTTTGAACGGTTTAAGTCTGGATTTTCGGCGGGAGGCGATTGCCTCCCTCCCCCTGTACCCGCCCCAGAATAACATAATCGTTATAGAAATCTAGCAGTTATTTTTATTCTCTTTAAAAATAAAGGAGGAATGAAGAATACAGGAGGCTAAATTACGTGAATCCTAGGAATGTATAGCAAATATTTCATCAGAAATTATTAAACAGGGATTTCAAAATTCAATTTGAGAATTACTATATGTATTCCAAAAATTTAGAAAACTCCCAAAAGAAAGCTACGTTTCCATTGACACTATTTCTAACTACATATAGCACGTGGCGAGAAAATAAATTGTTCAGACCCATTGAACTTTGAGCGTTTGAATTGCTTTGAATTGTCAATAATAAATGCGTAAATTATTCAATTATTTCGCAAACTGATGAAACATTGGAGAACTGAGGGGCTTTTCGTAATCGCATTTTCCAACCTACGTCATTTCTAGTCAAAAGTACATCTTGTGACCATGACGTAACGAAAAATTGACAGTAAATTTTTATTTAATAAAATAAACGAGACTTAATATTAATATGTAACCATGTGAAAAAAAAAATTACTTACGTTCTGGGGGCAGGAGCCGATGCACGTCCACGGCGACCCATGTTTTCTATTTATTTCTTAACCCACTGAGAGACAGTAAACACGTCTATACTGCTGAAGATTTACTCTCCGACTAATTGCGACTAATGGCGATTGATTTTAAAGTGAATAACGTTTGTTACGTAAGAAAATTCGTAGAAGAATGAAAAGATCGAAGAGATGACGTCTTCGCACTTGCGCTTGCGTTGTGAGCGTAAACCGGAAATAAACAAATTTACACCACTGCGCAGCATTATGCGCATGGAAGTAAAATTTTAGGAAAAAAAATCAAGAAAGTTTTTTAAAAAGTAATTTGAACATTTTTAACAATACTCAGGAAATTTTAAAATGATTTATTTAACATAATTGAGCCGATAATGGCCTGCATAAGGTTAAATGTTATTTCTACAGTATTTGTATAGATATCATTCAAAATATCGCGCCATGTTTAAAAAAAGGAACGTAACCCACGTGATTTACACGTGGGCCAATTGAAATCGCTCTTGTTCAGCCCTGTGCATCTCTCTTTAAAAAAAATAAGAAAAAAAATAAGAATAATCAAAATAATAATAATAATAATAATAATAAGAATAATAAAAATAAAAAAAAAAATAAGAGTTAGAATCTTTCCCACGGAGGGTCCGGGAAATTCCAGAAAGATAATAATAAAAATAAATATGCGAGCCAGTCACGTCCGAAGCATATTACAAACATCTGCGAAATCCTCAAGAGGCTCGAAACATAAAACCCTTAAAATATAAAATTTGTAAATTCTAAAACTCACTCATAAAACGACCCGGAAACGCTTTCTCTAGTAAAGTACGGTCTCTAGTAAATTTATTCTACAATTTCTATTTTTAATAGCTTTCCCAAGACTTTACAATGTCTTAGATTACGGGATTGGACCCTAGGGATCCTGATTCCTGGTCATTCAGCCTGAGTCATCGGCTTATAGAAAAAGGGTCTTATTGTGTCGGGCGCCTTGAGTGATTTGGAATTTCCCAAAGATAGAGAAAACTGTCTCCTCTCGACTTTCCCTCCTTTGCGATTTAAAAGGGCGTGACTCGCGACTTTAGAGGATAGTTTTAAGATCTAGGATTGGTTATGCGAGGCTGGCCCACCGCCCCCATCTCGACCGGGCCCAGCTACAGGCAGGAAAACGCAAGCGACACTTGAATAGCTACAACTCAGTCTCTCGCCGACTTTGAACCCGCTTAGATTCTAAAGTTACCTCCGAACTTCGAAAGCTTATCTAAAAGCTCTTCCGAA
>CAJFCP010000088.1:1893030-2022941 GCA_904066005.1 Synergus itoensis
AAAAGGTGTAAATGCAGCTTAAATGCACCATTATACGTTCAGCGTGGTAAATTAAATAATTGCCACCGTTTATAATTTATATAAATACATAACATATATCACCTTATACCTTCTTTTGCTTTTTTACACTACATATGTCATGTCACGCACATGTGCATTAAAATTTAGTGGCGCATGCGCGTCTGTACAGTAATTTTCTAACCCCAAAATCCAAAATTTAAAAAACGTCCATAACCCCCATAAACTTTTTCGTTTTTTTCACATGTGTAGCAAAAGTTTAAAAGGTTTAAAAGTAAAGAGAATTAAAAGATGTTCAACATTTTGGTGAAATTTAAATTGAGAAAATGTGTGTTAGTGACAACAAAATTGAAGGTTCATTCAAAAGCAAAAGAAAACTTTATTTGCCCGCAAAAGTTACAAGAATACCAAAATCTCGTATCTAAAGAGCTCAACATCAATCAATCTTCAGCAGCGAAAATAATAAACAAAAAGCATCTCTTAGCTCTTTCCCTCGCACAATTAAAAACAAATTGTATTCTTTGTCGAGTAAGTTAACTTATATTTGTGTATGTTTATAAACAATTATCACATAACCTCAAAATATGAGTATATTATAAATATGAAATTTGCTAATGACCTTTCTCAATTTTTGACGGAAACTTTAATTTTGGGTACAGGTCAAGTTCCTCGTTTTACTCAACAAAAATAATACATATTATAATTAAATCTTTTTTCGCTCTGTAGCAGTGCTCTATTTTTAAATAGAATTATGCATAGTGAGCGCGAAGGTCTATAATTTTTCATTATTTCTTTGCGAAAAATGAAAAGTTAATATTTTTAGCTTAAAGTTCAAATTCCTTATTTTGTGCTTATAGTATTAAAATTAAATATTTTTTCACTCTATAGATAAATTGCTAGTTCAAAAAAGAAAAGCGCGAAAAAATATCTGATTATAATATTTATTAAATAAAACGAGAAAATAGAGTTTTGAGGCTTATGGAACTTGATCCAACGCACTTAATGGTATATCAGATAGAAGTGTTTATTTTGTCATTAAAAAATGTTCTTTCTCTTGCAGAAATATAATGTAAAACTGACTAGAGAAATTGAAACATCTCGAATGTTAGTCTTTCAGCCTTTAAATGTTAAGAACAGAATTCTTCTACTCAAAGAATGCGGGGCCGAGAATATCACTGACGAGTCAGTGGGAAGGTAGTGTTTTGAATACATTATTGAAGAAATATCGCCAAATTACATTTGGTACCTCCGGTACCAAATCATTTTGACGAAAATCAGATTCTTTTAAAAATATATAAAATAGTTTATGATCTTTATGATATACTTCTGTTTAGTGAAAATATCCAAAAGTATTTTAAAAAACTACTTATTTAAATTTAGTAATTCACAATTGCCCTCTCAAATTAAATATTTTATTTTGAAACATTGAAAATGATTTATTTAAGGTTTTTGCCAAATTCTAAGCTCAAAATTAAATTTCTTTATTTTTCTTAACAAATATTAGAATTAGATACTTTTTCACTCGATAGCCACAGTTCTATTTCCAAAAAGACTACACATACACAGCGAATAGATTTTTATTTCTAATATCTGATAAGTAAAATGAAGAATTACAATTTTCAGGTTGTATCCAACATTCTTAAATAATTGAAAAGTTTTATCTCTTGATATAATTAATATTTTTATTTTTATAAGATTCAGTACTGAATTCATTAGCACTTTACATTTTTTATTTTCTCTTCCACAGATTTTATGGAGTAATGAAAATGGAAATAGAGCCATTTAAAAAATTTGTGGGAATACCTAAAGGAGTGGACATAGTACAACAATTTTTTAAAACTGGTTTTCCGAAATCTTACGAACCTCCTCCTCTGAAAAATCTAAATCTAAAATTGTCCTTCAAGGAAATTCGTATGCAATTATTATTTCATTATGTTTTATGGAGGTTCCAAATGTCTGAAGAAGCTTTGATATCAAACTCGGCGATTCAAAGAGCATTATTGTATAAAAGCTTGATGATGATTAACGAGACAATTGAATATCTAATACATGAGTTTGGATGGGATATTGAAAAAGTAAGTTTACTAAATCTAAATTCATATACATATTTAAAATAGAACATTGAAAATGTAAAGAATTCCAATTAGAAGCCCTATACGTTTAAAAAGTTCAAAAACTTTCTAAGTCAATTTAAAACACTTTCAATTGAAATTTTCATTAATTGTAAATAGTTTGAATTTAAAGTTATAGATGTTGAAATTGTTCAATTCCAAACGGTGTTAATTTGAAAATGAAATTTTAAGTATTTAGTATTCATTTAATTCAACTTAATTTCCGAATTTATTTTCTTATGTTTCAGGTTAAGAAATATCACAGAGTAACGCGTTTAGAAATAAATAATATTAAGAGAATAAATGAAGGTGTAAAAACTATCGGTGATTGGCCGATACATGAAGCTGCCTATAAATGCCCGCGTATCTTGAACAATCATGTAAAGAATATTACGGAGATTTTAGCCTATTTAATAGAGAAAAATATACCACTCAAATCCGTAAGGTCGTGCGTGCGAATTCTGACATTGCAGCATGTTAAAGTCAAAGAAAGAATGGACAGTGTATTAAAAAATCCAGATTTATGTATCTTTCGAAATCATCCGAGGTTTTTATGGCTTACTTATAGTTATGATAATCTTGACAAAAGAATAAATCTTTTAAATTCAATGAATGCTTCATGTGTAAATTTACATTCACTCGTCTGTTCTGCAACTCATCTTCAAAGGTAAAGTTTAATTTAATTTATTGATGTTTCTTGAACATGAATCCTTAATTAATTAATTATTTAAAATTTAAATAAAGAAAGACATTTTAAATCAAAATTCAAACTTAAAATATTTCTTGAAAATACTTCTGCACTAATTAATTTATTGTTTTTTTTTTTTTCAAATGATTCAGATTGCAAGCAAGTGGATTTAATTTGACGAATAGGTTTGATGTGGAAGCCTTCTTAGATTACGAAATTCCATTAAAGAGTGCAGTTTTAAAGACAGAACTTCAAAGGAATCCCAATTGGTTGTACATTCCATTGCAGCAAATGTCCGAGACAATGCAATATTTGAAACAACGCTTCACGATAGAAGATATTTGCAACAATATACAAGTCCTTCTATATCATAAGTAATAAAAAATTATATTTATTCTTTCATATTTTAATTGGGGGTGGCTACTGGAATGGAAATCTTGGAAAAGACAGTAAATTTTTGCCTTGGAAGAAAGCTTTTTTTTTAATTTTAGTAACAAAGTATCTTTAGTTTTTTTATGTCTCAGAGATTTAATGAATTTTTATGATTTCAAAAGTTTTTAAGGTGAATTCAAAATAATTTTTAAAAAGTCAAGGAAGTTTAAAGTGAATTTATGTTAATGAAGTTAAAATTTTAAGGATAGATATCAAATTCCTTGTTTTGTACAAAAAGTATTAAAATTAAATATTTTTTCACTCTATAGACACATCTCTAGTTCAAAGAAGAAAAGCGCTACAGAGCCAAAAAATATTTATTTGTAATATCAAGATTTTAAACCGGAATTGTTTTCAAGAGTTGAGTGACCATTGTAAATATAATAATTCTGTAATTCACGTATTAGTGTTAATACCAATCATTTAGTTTATTTTACATATTTATTATTTGTAATGAAAAACTATAATTTTATGTTTAGTGCCGTACTGGATAATACATGGAAGTTCGTACAGGACCAGTACAAAAATTACGAAGGATATCAGTTCACAACCTCTCAAAAGCTTGCCTTGTGTCTTTATCACTTAGAATTACAACATCATTTTACCGGAAATAGCATTTTGATTGCGAAGACAGATAGAAAAATGCAAACTTGTAGTACAGACGAAATAAAATTAACAAATAAGGAAGTGACTAAAGATTCGGTCGTAAATTAAATCCGCGAATCTTGTTTAATGTTGGTTTTCCTATTAGATCTTTATAACTGTTGTGTTTTTTTTCCTTTTTTTTTAATATCGAATATTGTTGGTAAAAATTGTATACCTAGAAATTTGTAAAATACTTACCAGTAACCGAGAGAGACTTGTAATATAATTGTAATGATTCGAAAATACGCAAAAAACGGTCTTAGGTATGTGTAAATATAAAATTTTGTAAATTGTCATCACATGCGACATGATGTTCATTGTAAAAAGTTTAATTCTTAAGATTTTAAACAGTAATTGATTAAAATCAATAATTTTGTACAATACAAGACCTTTTTTTAAATTCCGAAATAATACATTCAGATTTCCGTTGTTTATATTATTTTATTCTTTTTTATTTAATAACAGATTTCAAAAAACTTGAACCTTGAGATTTTATGAATAAATATAGTTAAAATTCGATTCTAAATAATAGTTAAAATAAAATGAGACTGAAGGTTTATGCATAAAAAACACAGATTTATGTATATAATATTTAATAACAATTGACATAATATTTATAATATAACATATAGCACACATATAAATATACCTTACGCATAATTTGTTATAAGGTGTGGACTTTATTCATCGCTGATTAATTTTTTTTCAATTATAACTACAATGATTTTCACATATTTTTTTCCATTACAAAAAAACGAATAACTGAGCATCAAATCTTTATAAGGCACTTGGTTGCCTTCTCAGTACAAACTGAATTAAGATTATATCTAGTAAAAAAAGATTATTCAAATGAATAATAAAAATTAAATAAATGTAAAATCGAAATTTAAACAATTATTAAAAATTTTCTTCGATTACAAACATAAACTTCAAAATTTATCGTTTTCAAATGTTTTTAATTTATGAACTTGTCTAATCATTCAAATTTGAGTAATTGTTATTAAAAATTAAAATAATTTCAAAAATTATATTCATAGTCGTTTTATTGGTGGTCAATAAAATCCCACACAATCTTTTCTCATTTACTATAGAAAAAGCATAGTTATTATATTTCTAGATCTTCAATCTACTTTTAATGTCCTTTAACAATTATAAATTGTAATTTTCTCTGATTTTTTTTTGGTCCTTATAATTATTGCCTATTTGTTTTCAATCTCTACTAAAATTACCCATGCATAGCAGCATAAAATCTCATGCATCCTGTCATCCAACTTTCAAACTCAAATCAAATTTCAATTTTTGAATCTACTAAGTATGAAAAGATCAGAAAATCCGTTACTAAAATTAATAAAGAAAAATGACTTTAGAGCCTGGGACTCAATAACTTCAAAATTTCATTCAAATTTCATTCTCTTCATTTTATTCAACAAATATTGTAATTAAATTTATTTTCCTTTTATAGACATATACTTTTTTTCAAAATAGAAGCGTGGCTATAGAAAGAAAAAATATTTAATTTTAATACTTTTTGTATAAAGCAAAAAGAAGTTTCTCGCTTTGTACCCACAATTCTGTTTAAAAAATGAGTACTGCTACAGAGAAAAAAATATCTAATTATAATATTTGTTGATTAAAATGAAGAAAACGAATTTTAAGGTGAGGTGATATGTATCCAACACCCTTAACAAAGGAAGAAATTACACAGAAAATAAAAATATACTTCTTACAATTTCGTCTCAACTATAAACATAACATTTACGAAATAATAATAATAATAATAATAATAATAATAATAATAGTAATAGTAATAGAGCACAATATGTGATCGACGGTCGTGTCCAACTGTGTCCAACGCGTGATCAAAGCGAATATTAATGGACGTATGTACGCTGATAGGGGGTGTGCGAATCCCGCTCCGAGTATGTATTATAATTATTAATTATTCTTGATACTACATTCCAATTGAATTGATCAGTATTATAAATTATTATTAAAATAAATTCTTCTCGAATTTTCAGGATCGCGACTTTTTTCGTCACAAATAACATTTGTAAAAACTCGAAACTGTCCCTGATCAGTCCCCAAAGTCCGTCCTATGACTTAGGATTTACAGCACCGCAATATAATCATAATGATCGTGCACAAATTATGTAAAAGTGGGAATTCAGTAACATTTTATTTAAAAAATATTTGAATTACAGATTTTTTCGCTCTGTACTCATAACTCTATTTTTTACATTCTCATCAGAGAGAATGTATTATTTTAACCCTCCGTCCTTACACCTATTTTTTCGATCGAGATCCCTACACTGGGTCAATTTGACCCTGGCACTTTTTGATCGCCTACCATTTCATAGCTATTCAAATTTGAAACAAATTTTGAGATGTAATATATGTAATGCAGAATCTGTTGGTGTGATCAAAAAATAATTTTGAATTTAATTACTAATAAAAAAAAATTATCGAAAAAAAAATTTTTTTTTTTAAAGGTATAGTCAGAACATCCAACTATAGTTAGAATAGGTCGAACGCGCCAAATTATGAATTTCCATAAAGGTATACACAACCAAAATTTTTGTATGGGTCAAATTGACCCAGGGTAAGGACCGAGGGTTAAATGTATGTATATAGAACGAAAAAATATCTAATTATAATATTTATCAAATAAAATGAAGAAATCGAATTTTGAGGTGAGAACTTTGATCCAAAATCCTTAGACTTAAATTTAAATACATCTCAAGGTCGTAAATTCGAAAAATTCCATCACCTTAGATAATTTATGCATGGTCTCCCTGATTATAATCATAAATCTCATGATTTACAGAAAACTTCTAGAAAGAATCTAGAATCACTAGAAGCAAAAATCAAAATGATTTCCATTCTCAGCGGTAAACTGGGGATCTAAACCCGAGGGTTCGAGTCAGTTCAGAAAAGGAGGCAACTGGACGTAACTTTGCTGACCACCAGGCTCGGTCTTAATGAGCACTTGATCCTTCAAGCCCTGTCGACCTGGAGGAGAGTGCATCCCATAATCCTGTTTCTGCTCCTGCTGCTGAGAATATTCAGCTTGCTCGTGTTGGTATTTTTCAGCTGGACTGAGTCCACTCACGTAATCTAGCTGTTTGTTCTGCTGATGCTCGTCTTCAGACATGGAACCAGTGAGATGATTTGGTGGTGAGTGAGTGACCATGGTCTGGTAATCACGACTGAGTGAAGGTGGAGGGCTGCTGTTGGCATTCATGTAGTCCTGGTGAACTCTCATTGTGTTGCCTGATGGCGTGGAGAAGAGAGAAGGATCATGTTGGGGCAACATTGTGGCGTAGGAATATGCAGATCCATTGTTACTAGGTCCTCCGAAGGATGTGGAGTAGGGCGAACTTGAAGGACTCAAGAGGTTTAGATGTGGAGCGAGATCATAGGCTGTTGGGGTGTAAGTCCAGGCATCAGGTGGTCCTCCTGCGGTTGTAGTCGTTCCGAAAGGATTCAGGGTATTGTTCAACGAAGTGAATGATCCTGAAAACAAAGCCATTTCATTAATCAAATTCAGCTTGGAGAATTCGAAAGAATTCAAGTTAAAGTCATTAAAATCAGAAGAAAAGAACATTAATCTTCAAAAGAAAAATTAAAGTCAAAAGAATGCATGTACCTAAGAATTAATCTACCCAGTGGGCAAAAAGACATTGTCATCCTGAGGACGTACGTCTTAAAGACATGTCTATGTCAGTCCAATGTCCAATTGATTTCCTAAAGACGTCTCACATCCAAAAAACTTCTTTAAGACATGAGACGTCTTTTGGACATCATTTCCTCAATTTTATGTAAAAATAAATATAAATATTGAAAATAATGGAAATATATTTACCTGTTAAACTAGGACTGCCAGATCCAGTTGCCATGTAGCCAGCCGTCTTCCGGGGTGGTTCCCTCTTCCTCCACTTAGCTCGACGATTTTGGAACCAAACTTGAACCCGAGATTCCGAAAGTGTGAGTTTCAAAGCCAGTTCTTCCCTCGCAAACACATCTGGGTAAGGTGCTCTTTCGAAAGCTCTTTCCAATTCTTCTAATTGGTACGCCGTAAATGTTGTTCTAGAATTTTAAGAAGATTCTCTTAATATTTATACAAGTATAATATTACTGCATGTATGTTAAAATTTCTTCATTTCACTCAACAAAGATCATAATTACATCTTTTTTGTTATGTAGCCCTACTCATTTTGAAAAAATATAATTATGAGTACAGAACGAAAAAATGCCTACTTTTAATATTTTTTTGTAAAATAAAGAGATTGAATTTTGAAGTCCGAATTTGGATCCTTGCAATGCCATTTCTATATTAAATTTATTGAGAGATTGAATTAAAAATTTCTGAAATTAAAAGAAAAATACTAATATGTTTATCTGACCTTAAATTTTTATTAAAACAAAACAAAAATTTCAAAATAATTTTTTTTTCATATAAATGTACATATTTCGGGCCAGATAAATGTATAACTTAGGAGCATTTACTTTAATTTTATAAATTTTAAAATCGATATCTCAATTAAATGAAGAAATGACATCGCACAGAAAAAATGCCATTAAGGTAGGGAATGGATAACTGATCTACATGGCCTTAAATTAGGCAGAAAATTTAAACTGATTAGATGTTCACATTTCACCCAAACGTGATCTGTGCGTGATGGACACCATAAAATGCTAAGTCAGTCATGCGGCTATAGATACGGGACCCTCATTGAACTCTCCATATGACTAAATTCCTCTACTTTTAGCTTCAAGCTATTTTCACGTTAAAGTTACCTCAAAAATTACAATTCGGGGAATAGGTATAAGGGCGAGTCACGAATGGGAATTTTTTTTAGATCGAAATAAAATCATGTCCGAATAAAATTTTCAATACCTTGTTTTCTTTTTCTTGATTCCATTGTTGTCAGTCTTCTTTTTGGAATCCTTTTTCGTAGGTTGTGTATCATTGTTGACTGTAAAAATAAAAAGAAGAAATAAGAATGGATAAAATTATAAGTTGAATTATCGTAAATATTTTTCTGATAAAAAATTAACTTAAAATTCCTAGAAACCTCTTAAAATTCCTTAAAAATCTCTTTAAATACTACGAAATCTTTTAAAAATTATAAAAATCTTTAAAACTCTACGAAAAACTTTTAAATGCCTTAAAATCATTTAAAATTCGACAAAATTGATTAAAATAACTAATAATCCTTCAAAATCTGTGAAAATACGCCAGCGTTTTTTAAAATTACTAGAAATCTCTTGAAATTCTTTAAAATTCGACAAAAATATTTAAAATAAACCTGAAATTTCTTTACGGACCGTCAAAATTGTTAAAAATCTCTTAGATTCAGATAAAATTTATCGAATTTGTTGGAAATACTTTAAATTCTCAAAATGACATTAAATTTCTTTAAATTTTTTATAATCCTGTAAATTCTATTGGAAATTTTCTTTAAAAACCATTAAAATCTCTAGAAATTCATTTTTTTATTTATTTTTTTTTATTTGTTAAATTTTTTACTTGACTGAGTTCCAAATGCCTTGAAATCTCTAAATCCTGAAACTCTCCCTCAAACACTTATGAATTCTTGTAATCAAATTTTTGAATTTTTGAAATCCATTGCAATTCCTGAAAAATACCTTTTGAAATATTGTGAAAGCTCTTGAAACTTCTTAAACTCTTTTAAACTTTTCTATAAATCCCTAGAAATTCTTCAAAGTTTTTTGAAATCCCTTAAAATCAGATAAAAAGTAAAATCACTTAAATTTTTTCGTAATTCTTCAAAGTCTCTTTAAAATCCCTTTTCTATTCTTTGGTAAATCACCTGAAATCCTTTCAATCCCTTAACGTCGGATCAATTTCTGCTTATAAACCGTAAAAGCTATAATGTGAAAATATATTTAGCACAAATTTCAAAGTAAATAAAGTAAACTTCAATGAAATTAAATCACAGGATAAATATACGCGATAAGCGAGTGGAAACGCATAAGCTTCAATCCTAAGAAAGGATAGAATTCCTCTCTAACTTAGAATATTGAAAAAACTTCTGAAGTGAAGTACTCACCAGGTGCAAGATTGCCCAGAGGATCCTCAGGTTTCCTCTTGAGTGAATTTCCAAGTTGTAGACCTTGTTGAAGAGTAGTGGAAGTCGCAGTAGCAGTTGTCGATGTGGAAGTCGTAACATCTTGAGCCTGAGGAAGTGGTGCGTACATTCCAGCCAATTCAAGTTCCTTCAATTCCTTCTGCTGTTGCTGCTGCTGCTGTTGTTGCTGTAGATGATGATGGGAAGCCTGATGATGAGGAGGAGGACTGTTAGATGAATCCAACTTATGGAGATGTCCTCCGGGTGGCATCAATTCACCCCCGTGATGACCATGCAAACCTAACATCACCTGAATGCTGTGAACACCGCTTCCACCGCGACCTCCGAAGTCCGAGAATATCGGATCGTCAAACGGACCTCCGTCCATTTCGAAACCTACCACAGCGTCAATTCCAAAAGGATTGCTTCACAAACTTTGCACTTTTCAAAACTCTTTCTCCTTCCGGAAAGAGCTTCCAATGATGACGAAAGACAGGTCAATGGCCTTAAAGTTTCCAACGGATGCCGATTAATCAATGTTCGATAATCAAACTCACTTTCTTTGCCTAACAACCTCTTCTTCCTATAGAAGTTGAACTTTTCTTGCAGAGGTTGAACTTTTCTTGCAGAAATTGAACTCTGATTGCGGAAGTTGAACTTTTCTTGCAGAAGTTGAACTTGAGAAGTAGTAGAGGTTGATATGGTTTTCCGAATGTTTGAAATAGGGTTGTTGTCTTCTGATTGGATTGAAGCGATATCGTGTCGCGTTTTCGGTAGGCGCCGCGTGTCACTTAAGCAATTATGTAAAAACGAGGATGATTGCCGCCGCAGGCCGCGCGTAATGGAATCTGAACCAATTGCGATCAATTGTTGGCGGTTATGATTAATTTTGATTAGTTTTAAGCGGAGTTAACGAAGTGAACTAGATGTGCCGGACCTTGCAGTGCGACTGATCCCCAACTAGCGAGTCTCAGGACACTCGTCTGATGATCCGAGGACTGAGCTAATCACTCGACACTCACACAGGTTTATATTTTAACGAGGGCTTATAGGGCCGCCCCCACACATGAGAAGCGACCAATCGGACTTCATTCTTCTGGAGTGCGAGTGTTTGAGAGGCCAGCGATATTAGCGATATGCGGGCTTCGTCCGGCCTCCAGGCTCCGGATGGCGAAGTAAAATTAATTCTAGCTGCCTTTGCCTGGTGTCTGGTTTGAACGACTTGGATGAGTTGGAAAAGAACGTAAGAGAGAGAAATACAGTAGATTATATCTGCAGAAGAAAGAGAGAGCTGCCGAAGATGATGATGATGATGATAATGATGATGGCGAGGGAGGCATAGAGAGAAAGATATATAGTTATGGTGGTACGTTCTCGTATCTTTTATACGCTTCCCACGTGGGAGTCACATGCATGTGTCCTCCTGAAAAGACATCGAGAATAAAACGATGAAATTGTGTTTATAATGTGGTCGAGAAAATATTGTTATAAATAGTAAATTAAAAATATTGCATGGAATTTATATGGCATTTTAAAATATTTCAATAGATATTTCAAAAGATTATATTATATATTAGGAATATATAAAGGATTTCAAGGAGTTCGAAGAGATAGTGAAATGTTTCAATGAATTACAAGATTGGATGCGAATTCAAAGAATTTCATAGGGTTTTTCATATTTTAATGAAGTTTAAAGAATTTAGAAATGTATAATTCAGAGATCTCATATAATTTTATAAATTTTAGAGCATTTTATATAGGACTTTAATCTATTTGATATATTTTAGGGCACATTTCAAAAGATTTAAAGAGGGTATTATAATTTGATCGATCCAAAAAATCTACTTTTTAAAAAAATTTTTTAATTGTTTATAGTATGTAGAATTTGTACACAAAATGATTATTCGTTTGGTTCAGGCTTTAAAAACAGAGCGGAGTGTACCAAACCACCCGCTTCGGATGATCGCGGCGGAGCAGGTTGACCCTCACTGCCCATGAAGGTCAAATCGCTGTAGAAAAGAACATCAAGGGGCCCAGCAGCAATTATTTGAAGACGTTTTTTATAAACTAGGTTTAGCAGATTAACGCTCATATATTTTAAAAATATATTGTATATTTTTTTAGGTCTGGAAAATCGAATTCATGTCGACCAGGATCCTCTTTGCAAAAACACGTTTTTTGAGATTCTACAGCACCCCAATTTTTTAATGATTTTTTAAATTGAAGTTTGAACCATGTCCTCAAAAACCCATGATCAATATTATAATACCCTCGGATTTTAAATAATTTTCAAGGACTTTCACTAATTATGAAGGATTTCATACTATTTAAAAGATTTAAACGGATTTCATTAATATTTTAAGGAATTTCAAAGGATTTCGGAGGACTACATTAAATTTTAAAGTGATTTTAGAAAATTTGGACATTCATCACAGAATTTCATAGGGTTTCATAAAAATATAACAGTAAAACTTCCGACTCACCATTTTTCTTCAATAAATCCTTTCCGAACCAGAAAATATTTAAATTCTGATTCAAACATTAGAAAACCCGAATCAGCATATCATATATTTTCCAGATCCTCCAAAGAAACTTAATTTCTTTTCAACAGCCTCACGATCTTCACCCTCCTCTTTTTTTTTTCACCATTTTTTCCACCCCAAGAAGATGATCCGCAATAGTTAAAAAATCATCATCTTCACGGCGCAAAAAATGTTTCCGGATATCAGATTTGAAAATTTCAAGGTCACTCTTCAATCTCCATGTTTCCAAGGTTAAAGTGGCACTCATGGAACTCCCGCCTACATCCTCCTCAGCCTCCACACCTTCTTTCTCTTCTCCTTCGTCGTGCAACACCAACATGGCGAAGGCAGTTCGGCCGCACAAACTCGGCAAATTTTTCGGCACTTTCGCGAGAATGAATTTTGCGAAGTAATTTTCGATTAGCATGAATGCCGAAGGTGACAGTAACATTGAAGAGATCCATGTCTGTTGACCGGCAGCATGGAACTGAGCTCTTTAAGCAGGCTCAATGAAACCAGCAATCGCCAGGAATTGCCTCGAATTGGCCCAATCAAACTACCCCCATTCCTTGTGTACACGCGTGTATTAACTGCTAATTTTCATTGCCACTAATTAGCGCGGGCAGCGCACGCTGATTTTGTTGCGCCCGTCGCTGCTACGATTTTCTTTCTCTTTCTGTCCAGCCATATCAATTATCCCCTCCTTCATTTCCCTGCCATATCTCATTGTTAATGTACCGATATGTACCAATATACTAGTATACCAATATATGTACCAATATAGTAAATATTGTCCTTTTATTAAATATATTTATATATCCTTTTATAAATATTCCTTATTAGTTTGGAGAGTGATAAAATTAACCATATGGGATTGATTATACATAATTTGACACGGAAATAACTGCTATGGTTGTGCCAACCACAGAAATAGTTAAATATGATACAACTATAACAATTTTTGGTTGCCACAACCACATATGGTTCTGCGTTAATTAAAATCTGGTTGTAGTAACCACAAATTAGTTTGTACCATATTTTACTATTTCTGTGTCACAACTCGGCGATTTTAAGTGATTTTAAAAAACTTTACTTTTAAAGAACCCTCTAAAGCATCCTAGGTAGAAATTGTACTAATGCTCTAGTCTGGTCAAAGACATGTCTAATTCTAAGTACCTATTCTTTTTACTGGGTTCTAATTATTCTTTGCCGCCATGCAGAAAGCATGTTGTGAAACTTTTCTATCAATATCTGATCGATCTAGGCGAGATGTATTTAATCATATTTTAGTTTTGTATTTGACTTTTAATCGTGCATTTTATGTTACTCTCTAAACTTGAATCAGTGAAATTTCACTGATTCCCAGTCAAATTCCACTGATTTTCAGTGACTCTTTTCTCACGATTTTAATCAGTGAAAAATCTACTGGAAATCAGTAAAAAGTCACTGAAATTTTCAGTAGTTTAGTGACGATTACTGAAAATTTCAGTGACTTTTCACTGATTCTCAGTGAATTTTCACTGAATGAAATCGTGAGAAAAGAGTCACTGAAAATCAGTGAAATTTCACTGATTCAATTTTAGAGAGTATGTTCGTATTTGCTGCATCTCCTCCAAAGTACCACGAAATTTTTCCATACGGGTGATGAAAGTGATGATGCATACGCAAAGTTCTGCATTCGATGCAAGAGACCCATAGCACAGAATGAGAAGTCGGCAACTTAACTGGCCTAAATGGGTTTAACTCGATGTGATTTTGCTGGCGAACCACTAAATTGAACGAATACGAACTAAACTGAACTCAACTAAGCTAATCATATCACATTACTAGCGTTATTAGCCGAGCGACGATATAAGTGAAAGACCGTTGATGGCAGACTGCAGTACCGGGTCGCCTCCTGCACTGACCCTTGCTACGCGTTTTCCTCAACATATTTTTTAACGCGATTTTTCCTCCATCTTTCAATTCCCACGATGATAAATAAATCATTTCAACATTTCCATAAATTTGAATTCCTACGACTTTAAGTAGGACAAGGAGACTTGCAACTGTTCTCTCTTATTCTGATTGTTCACATTTGAAAGTGTTATCAAAGAAAGTTGACCTTCAAATAAGTTCACCCTGATATAAAAAGTGGATGAGAGAAAAAAGTGTTGGATTATTTGGTGAAATCTCAGGATACGTCTAAAGGAAAAATCAAACATTTAGTACCCTGGATCCTCACAGTGGCGCTGATTGAAATTAAAAGATGTGGTAAACAATAATGGCGGGAGTGTGTGCAACAGCAATTGTACATGTGTGCATGGAATTCAATTTAGAGAGTGAATAACATATAATAACTTTTAGTATTAAAGTGAAAAAAATAATGAAATACTTTATATGCAAATTTTAATCAAAGTAGGATGTATATATTATGTAAATTGAGATGTTATAATAGAATATTACTTGGCAGAATAAATACGAGGATAATGTATATACAATGCATAGAATTTTTATTTTGAAAATTTAAAATTCAACCTCAAAATATAGCATTAATGATAAAAGTTTAATGATAGAAAGTATTAGATAATAAATTGACAATTGGTATAAGTAGAAGTTCTTCTTCCTCTTTTGAAGTTGCTGTATAAAAATATCTATTATATATATTTGAAGAGAGATTTCTCTCCCACCATAATAATCCCTCTGTAGGGAGGGCATATGAGGATTCACCTGCAAGCTCCTCCTCTTGTTCTCCCTCCAAATGCCTGATCCTCCTCATTTTCCTCCGTCTATATACATCACTCATCCACAATCCACATATGTACATGCAATATATCTACAGGATATGTTCACATCACATATTAATGTTAAATTATGAAATTTTTCATGATATACACGTACTTCATCTGTAAAAAACTTCTGTTGTGAATTTACAAATTCTAATGGAAGTTTATTACCAATTTTACAATATGTAATTTAATTTTACAATGGATGATATATTAAAATTTCAGAACGCTCAATATATCTAGAATTACTTTATACATTGTCATTGCGCTTTATAATCATAATTGTTATTAGATTAGAATCAAGAGCTGTAGCTCTTGATTTTAATTTTTGACTACAATTTCTAATGTTATTAAGAGTTGTTAAATTGTTCAAAATTTCTGTTGGAAGTTTAGGTCAGAAACGTTAAGGTTTACTTAATGCTTTACAATACATGATATACAAGTTTTCAAATGCTAGTATTTTGATATTGCTCGAATTTTAATTCATTTTAATATCACACAATGCGCATTTATACAGCTAACGAAATTGTAATAGGATATACAATATTGAACATTGCAATTTACACTTGCAGTAATAACAAAGTAATAAAGTGTTTGCATCGAAAAAATTTGATGTAGATTACTAATTATTTTTCCATTAGTGGAAACTATAGTATATTATTATAGGTACTGAATTGGAAGTTTATAGCAGAAACGATATTATGCTTTATGTAAAATATTTTGGGAAATTTCCTTATACAACTTCTTATGGAATATTCCACATTGTTGGTTGGGAAAATTTAAGAAATTGAACAATACCTATAATTTTTTTTAGAGAATTTTTCTAAATCGTTTAGTAATTTATCAGAAAAATTAGGGGTTATCCTCTAAATCTTTGTAAATTAAAAAATGCCTACATATTGGAAATTCTCCTAAAAAATAGTTTATTTTCCATTTAAGTTAGTTATATTTATTTCAAAGATTTCTATATATTGATGTATAAGCTTTACAAAAGTACAAAAAATTGCAATCATTTTTTAAATTAAAATACTTATATGCCTTAGAAATTTAAACTACCTACTGTATAGGGCGATCTCCTCTAGATTACCAATTACTTTTCCATTCTTTTGGATCAAAAATTATAATCTTACTTTTGTATATAATTTTAGGGTATATCTAATACTACACGTACAAAAGTTAATTCTACGAATGCTATTGACATTTCTCCTCTAATTAGCAATGTTTTTTTATATCATCCGGTAATATGAACACGTGCCACAGTTTTATTGCTATTTTTTAAGCGTTTATTTTTTTTAGTACGATGCGTGTCCGCGCATTGTCACGAAACCCCTGAGAACAGTATGACGAAGATACATGTTGAGAAGCGTAGATATGGTAACAGCGGAGGTTCCCCGTCGCCTTCGCGCAATTACATCCAATTGAACCAATTTAGTTCAATTGATGTTAACTGGCTCAATTGGTGGGTCTGCTATAGTATGAGTAGTATGAGTAGTATGCGCTGTGGGCTCACGAAGATGTACTTCCCAGACCGACATACCTTATACTCCATCATCCAGTTCTGGAATTCAAAAAGATAGATTCGTTCGATTTATCAGCACGTTGACTCGTTCAAAAAGATGCTTTTTTATTATCCTCTAGATACCATCAAAAGTCAGCAGAAAATCCGTGTTGAAAAGTATCATGGCAGTCTATAATATCAGATCTGGCCCTGATCTGAAATTGTCAGTCTTCCAATTTGAAAATTCGTGATAAAAAAGCGGAAAATGTTTTAGAATGAGCAGCAAAGTCTAAAATTCATACAAATTTACAGCATATTTCATATTTGTAATAGACGGCCTCATTTTTGAATGAATATGGGGGCGATTTCAAATATCCTGATCACCGGAAGGTCAAGATCTAAATGCGACTCTCGTTAAAAAAAGAAACATAAAAGTAAGCAGGTTCACTTTTTCGCCCCTATATTAGACCTATATCTTATATATGGTTTTATTTGGTCTGCATTGTATACGTATATTTGTATTGTGTCCAGAATTTCGAGTTTGGCGTGAGACTCAATCTAATATACTATATACAAAAACCATCCACCGCAGTATTTCATTGAGAATAACGTTGGTCGCATTTATGACAAAGTCGTGTGACCACTACTACATATTAAATTGTAGGGCTCTCAGCGATGTCCATGTGACTCTCACCTCGTCCGAGTGTAATATGCTGGTAGCTAATGTCATCGCATACAGTGATCATTCAGGAAAAGCCGACCGAGGGTCGTCATCAAGGGAAACACCCACATATATATAATATATATATATATATATATATGAGTGTAAAGATATGTATGGTTTGATTCTATGCATTCGTATTTTTTTATAGGAACGTCTGGGTCACAATAAAGTTTAATTTGGCACAAGGTGCAATAATTATTATCTACGATTTTTTCATTCTTGACTACAGAAGAAATCACATAACTTTTTTAGTTCTTAATTTTTACTACTAATAAATTTTTATGGAAATACTCTAAACAAATTTCTAGTTGAAAAGTAACTATGTACATCCTGATTAAATTATCAGAAAAATAGTAAAGGCATGTTCAACTATATAATTCTAATTTATCCAGACACTTTTTGAGTGTATACTTAAATCCCTAGAAATTTCCTTAAAACGCGCGTTTTTATAAACATGCGCTCATAAAAATATTGCTAGTTTTTAATAATTTATAATTATAATCAACAGAGTATAGTTTCTTGTGTTTATAGATATCTCTAAAATTAAAATCCTTTATTTGCCATATTCCTCAGGTTTCTTTCTATTATCGAATCGAATAATCTGTATAATGGGGGTGTAGCAATTATTATCCGACTAAAGTTGACTCGTTCAGCCCACATATTTCGTGAGAAAGTGTAATTTGTAAGTACAGATTTCTCACAATATTTTGGGGTTTGAGAGAGAGTGCATGAACATCCCGCATAAGATCAAATACAATATTGGGCTGCGGGTGGTGAGTTTTCGATCGAAAACCCTCTATATTATTGTAGAATAGGTATTACAGATACTGATGTGAACCTCATCCTTTATACGCATCAGTAAACCACCTTCCTCAATGAAAGAGGAAGGAGAAAGACGAAATCAGTATCAAAAAGAAATATATCTACAAGTTTTCTGTTCAACTTTCACTCTAAATTCAATATTTTTCATATTTCAAAAGAACGCAACTTTTACAAAATTAAAAATTCCTTCATCAATTTTTGCTTGGATGCAAATAAAATATTCTACACCACTTTTTAAAGATTTTAAAGAATTTGATGAGTTTTAAAAATAGTTTTAAAATTTCTGAAGATTCCAAGTGAATTCAAAAAATAGTTTTGAAGCAAAATGTTAAAAGAAATCGATTTCAAAGAAAAGTTGTCCCACAGGGTATATTTTCTTAAAATTATAGTCTAAGAAAAGAATAAATATATGCATACTCATAAGTATATGCTCATAAGTATATGCATACTGCGATCTTTAAATATTGAATTTAAAATACTGGATGTTTTCCAAATCAATGCAAGCTGCAGTTTAAAAAAATGTCGAACAAGGATATGTACATGCGACTCAAAGTAACTCTGTGCCCACAATACAATGGTTGCTATTTGTATTTGCTAGTGTAATGTTACTTAAGTTACATTTTTTCGTAATTATCTCGTTATCAATCCTCTGTGGTGAAAATGTAACGAGTCAGAAAGAATCAAAGTGGCTCGAAAATTTGGTGAAATATATCGATAGTAAATCAAAGAAGCATCAAGTGGCGTTTCTCGTCCCCGATAGAATAAGTGATCAGGTTTCAAGAGCAAAAAGAGTTGTCCGTGCTATCACAGAAAGAGTTTCATCCCTTAGCCTTAAACTTAACGATACTTCTCACTCCACAGGTAGATATCCAACGCTAGAAAATAATCCGAGAAGAACAACGATCTTCATTCTAATTCTCGATGCAAACGACGAATCGTTTTCTACTCGCGTATTAAGACAAACAGAATTTGTGGCCCGACTTGCCAAACATAAATCGCGTCCTAAATGCTTGATCATGCATTTCCTGAAAGAGCGATGCTTCACCTACAAGATCGTACTACAGAATTTGTGGGCAAAGAGATTTTTGGATGCGACTATAGTCGAAATTCTGAAGGTTGATACTACTAAAGACAAAGGTCTAAAAGGAATCATGAATTCGCGAAATGAAATGGCGATACTTCACCATTTCAATCCCTTCAACAAGGATTACAACCGGCAAAAATGGAGCTCAAAGTCTCAATGGTTTCCAGATAAAACTCGAAATTTTCACGGCTACGTATTGCGGACGATTTCTGGAGATTCGATCGGGGCAAAGAATTTATAAAGATTTACACAGATCACGGATTTGGTTCCCAAATCAATGAATGTCACATGGAAGGTAATTTCTTATAGAAGCAATCAATTTCGCATGGCATGTCTTAAGAATCAGACAAGGAATCTAATGGATCTTTTTGAAAATAAAGTTCAGATCCTTAACTTTGTGACGTTCAAAGGTATCATTTGTGAACCAGCCGAAGATTTTTATCTACCATCTGAATTTATTATGCTACAAACGTATATTGCTGTGGTACCAAGAATCTTGCATCACAGGATTGCAATCATGGTAACAAAGAAGATTGTGTATACACTTATAGTTCTCAGCATTTTAATAATTGCCATACCGATTTTGACGTCGATCTGCAAACTTGATAAGCAATTTTGGCAGCCATTCCATGTTTTTCAAATAATAATCGGAATGGAAGTACCTGTGGAGCTAAAGACCATAAGAGATAGAATGATTTTTGGTAGCGCGCTGCAACGAATCTAATTTACTCAAGTTATCTTTTCTCACTATTGGAAGAATTTGCTGTTGACATGGGACATGAATTGAGTATCAATACCATTGAAGATCTGGATAAATCTGGGTTAATACCAATTGTCAGCAGTAACATCCACGCAACAGCAAAATCACAAGGCAATCTGCGGCATTTTGAAGAGGTTCTAAAGAAAGCTCGAGTATATTCAAAGAATTACACAGAAAATCAGTGTCTGTACGACGCAATAGAGCACAAAAACGTGAGCTGCTCAATGGTGATGCGTACAGCACATATCATGATTCATGAGGTCATCAAGAAAGCATCACAGGACATAAAATTAATGGAGCAGTCTCTACTGGATGGAATTTTCATGTGGATGCTGGAACCTGAATCTCCCTACTTCGATTGGTTCAGTCAATTGCTTCTGGGTTCAATGGAGAATGGCTTGCTTACTAAAAATTTGAAGAAACAATCCATGACAATCAGCTCATCAAAAATAACCGAGTCGAAGAAATTGCAGTATCAACTAATCAGTATGTTAGTTATCGGCAACTTACTTGCACTGATTGCCTTCGTTGGAGAAATAATCGGAAGTTACCTCTCTAAAAAAAGCCTGCGTCGCTGTAATATTTTGCGCCTTATTAGAATCCGGGGTTAAGAACTGATAAAACATTTTTAGAACGTCCTAGAATCACTCATATGTCAGGGAAAATAACATTATTCTAAAAATGAGAAATGTTCCAAATGATAACGACAAATATTTTTGAAAACATAGTCGAAAATTCTATAATAGAAGGTCACAAATTGTGATAGTTTAACCGAAATCGAAATTTTAATACTTATAGGTGTCTTTTTGATAAAAGGCTTCGTTACTGTTTGAATCAATAAAATAAAAGTAAAAAAAAGCTTTGTGAGTTTTGCGAGTAACAAATTAAAAATATATAATTAAGGGCTTTCTTAGTATAGTTTAGTTTTTACACATAGATCTTGTAGTGAAATTTTTAATTTGTGCGAATTACCGAGTCATTGTGTGGGTTGCGCTATTGACATTTTATGTGTACAGGTGATAATCTTAGTCTTATTTTATTGCATAATTATGCTTATGATTTGATTGAAGAAAAATAATCTTAAATGCAGAAAATTGTTACTGATTGAATCAATAAAATATAAGTAAAAAATCAGTTTCGTGTAATTTTGTAAGGGCATTTTATAATTAAATTTTCAATTTGTGCGAATTGTGCGGGTTGCTTTATTGACATTTTATGTGTGCGGTTAATAATGTTAATCTTATATTGTATTGCATATAATTATAATTATATGCAATACAATATAAGATTAACATTATTAACCGCATATATTATAAGCATATATGCTTATGATTTATAATTGTTGAAAAATAAAAAATTTTTGGAGGTTGAATCAAATTTTTTGCATTTGTTTTTCTTCATGGAAGTTGCATACTAAATCATAGTGAGAAAAAATTAAAATGATTAAATTTCGTTTTCTTCTTAAATATTTTGAAAGTCTACAGCATAAAAGTGGATACAAGTAAAACCTATAATAAAGTTTTAGAGTTCAGATTAGTGGACGAGAAAATCCCCTAAATTCATTTTAGCAAGCACCCTTAGGTCTCGTGTCCCGTATAAAAACCATATGCTTCCACATATTTTAATAGTCGCTATAAGACCCGCAGCTATACGTCGCGCCGATTAATTACTTAATAATAGGGTGGTCAAAAAATAAACTTTTTATAAAAAAAGGACAAAATAAGTGTTTATTACGACGACCTTTAAAATTCCTTAATAAAACTCTTATGTCTTAAATTTCCTAAAAATCTTTCTTTAAGTTTATTCCTTAAAATCTCTTAAAATCTTCTGAAATCTTGAAAACCTTGTAATTTGTTGTACACTCAAAATGTGAGTAGCCAAAAGCCTGATTTTCTGAATGAAAGAAATTTTTTTAATTAAAGAAATTAAATTAAAGTAATTCTTTCGTTATTATCAAATTAAAATAATTACTTTTAAAAGATCATATTTTCATATAACTTATAGTTTTCTTTTAAAATAAACACTGCCTTATCCACATTTGATAACTGAGGAAAAATTTTTCTTCAGGACAGTACAGCCACCTATAACAACTTTCTTGTACAACCGATAACTTAATCTGTAATTTTTTAAAATGATGTTCAAATTGAAAAATTTTTTAAGTATATTTTTAAGTTTTATTAAGCAAAAAATAATTTGCGGAACCTATATTTTTTTAATCATTTAATTTGTTTAATTTTAATTATTTAATCGTTGAAATAGTAGAATCATTTTTACAGTTTTAAGTATATTTAAGATTTAAGTATTATAATAATTAATACTATTAGTAGTAATAGGTACGTTATTTTAAAACATTAATTTTTTAATACTTTTCAATCCGTTGCTTTTTTTGGATACTTGGCAGCGATTACTACCGCGAATATTGATAACTATATAAATATACAATTATAATATGTAAAAGAATGCAAGTTATACAATATTTAGATTTATTTGTTTTTCTGGACAACTCCCAAACCTCGCCAAGATTGTCTTCACAATTTATATATCTATATCGTGAATGAACTCAACTCTAAGTTTTTATTTTATGATCTCCTTTGATAAAGTACATTTTTTTTCTCGTCTATTCTGGTCTCTTATCTTTTCTTGTATCACGAAAACAATTATGAGACATGCTTTTGTAAACTCTTAAAAATTTAAAAATCGTAAATATTTTTATTTTAATTTTAATTGTATATTTATTAAAAATTGAAAATTTGAATCAGTATCAGGGCAAGAAGCAGCGTCACTGATTGTATTACGCATAGTACCTACTGCATAAAAGAACCTAATTTATTATGCAAGAGGAAATCAGCGAACTTCGAAAAGAAAAGAAATTTCCTGCACACCTATGCCGAATTGAAGGTCGCAATATAAATTGCATTGATATATCGCTATTGTTATCTTATTTGATGTTTGATGTGTTATCAACTCTTATTAAAAAAAAATTCATTAAAGAAGTACTTATTTTCGAATTGTTGGGCAAGGAAATGATTATTATTAATCATAATAATATTTATTTAATTCGCCCAGTTTCATAAAATAATGCATACTTTTTAATAAATAAACCCGACATAAGTTCATAAATTGTGTTACGATTTACGAAAGATCAAAACCGATATATTATTAATTTTTGACATTGAAATAGTCATGCTGAATTTCAAATTGAGTGTGTAAAATAGTCCCTGGTTATTTGCTACGTCAAAACATAAGCAGCCTTTTTTTAGAACCTACTATTACATAAGAAAAGCGCGTGAGTCCAGCACATGATGATTTTCGAAATATAGCGGATGCTTCTTTTTCCAAACAACATTCTTTCTATTTCTTATATTTATTTCTTTTTTAAAGACACTTTAAAAGACACTAAGAGACACTTTAGGATTTAGGGTTCAAAAAAGTATAAGTGTGAATTTTTTAGGTATATAAGTGAACTTTTATCTTTTTAAAAGATAAATATTACTCTCTGCAGTAGTAATTTTGGTTGCCGATAATCATTACCCCCAAATCAGGATAAATTTGAGGATAAATTTTACCCTGTTTTTTTCTCTGTAAACATCAATTAATAGAAATCTTGAGCTGCAACAAGAGTAAGATTTTTTTACTGTGTAGATTGTTATATAATTTTTAACGAAAGGTAAATTTTTATAATAATAATAATATTTATTTTATTTAGAAATATTTATTATGTGCTTCTAAAGCATATATTCTCTGTAAGAGTTTCTTGTAACTTGAACGTCGAGCACTGCTCTCATAAATCATGCTAATTGAACAGAAATATCATCGTGGTGCAGTTTCAAGTTATTAAGATTGCCGAGGATAGACATATGTCTACAAAATTACTTTATAAATATAATAAACCATAAAAACCATGATCCTCTCCCTAAAGATTCTTGCTTATTTTTGAAAGTCTAATCTAAGAATAATTTCTAAAGGTGAATAAGATAAGACAATTATAAAGAAACATATCAATAAGATAATTCATATGCTTGAATTTTATATGTATAACGTTCCACAGAATAAGAGTTTTAAAATTCTCGAGAATTTTGCGAGAGTGATGGACTTTTAGTCACAATTTATATAATAGGTATAATTGTAATATTCAAAAACAAACTAAAGATACAATTTTTGAAAAACTACAAATACAAAAAACAAAACAAAAATGATTAGATTTTCAAGGGGTTGAAATTGAAATCCTTTTAAAATTTTTTTAAATCTTTTGAATACAATATTGACATTTTTTTAAAAGTTTGGAATATTCTGAAGGAAGCATACGAAGAATAGGAAGCAAGCTTTGGACAGGTATGAAGTATGTGCCAAAGAATAATTGCCAGTATTGCCAGGTTTTGTTGAATTATAACTTGAAGATTTCGCATGTGTATAGAAATTAACAAGTGTATGGCGATAGATATATAGCGATAGTGTAAAAAATTTTCCGAAGAGTAAGACGTCCTTCGAAAGAACTTGTCTTGACTAACACACCTTTATAATTTACATTTTACACCCACGAGAGCACTGAAAACTGTAACGTTGCCAGAAATTTAAATATGCGATTTGTCTGGGAGGTAATCTTATTGTTAGTGCCAAAAAAGATTCAATACATAATTTGAGAGTTCAACAGCCAGAAAATTATTATATAAGCATAGATAAACCAAAAGTAATAATATCTCACGGATACTCTGAACTGTATTAAATATATTATATATGCAAGTCGAAACAAGTCGAAACAAGCTTAGATAAACCAAAAGTAATAATATCTCACGGATACCCTGAATTGCATTAAATATATTATATGCAAGTCGAAACAAGTCGAAGCAAGCTTCTTCCGGGCCTAGCTACCGAGAAAAATACTTCCATCAAGCAGTAGAATTCCCAAGTTAACTTTTCCCATCTGCTGAGGATTTCCTAGATATCTCTCGCCAAAAATAAAATTTAAAATCCGTTTATAAAAAGCAAAAAAGGGCGAATTTTTGAAAAACGCTTAACATTGACTTTTTTAAACCACAAATTGAAAAAAATATAGAGTTCACTGATCTTATCTTGACAGTTATAGATAAATTTAGTTATTAAATTTATATATAATTTAAATTTAAGTTTTTAAAACTTCTTAATAGTTTCATTGAGAAAAAATCCATCTATTTTCAAAATATTATCAAAAACGAATTTTTTGATTTTTAGACAAATCTTTCTATCAATGTAGAAAAGTTGAGCGGATTTTTGTACAAATCACGGTTTCTGAACCTCTAGAAAAATTAGAGTTTCACGGAAATCGCTTTAAATGGAAAATTTAGGGAAAGCAAAATAGGTCACCAAAGTAGGTCAGATCTTTTGGATATTCCTATTTCCGTGATAGGGTAGGAAGGTAGGAAGCTATGGTTAGTATTGATCTATTCTACATTCAGGCGACCTTTAATTCTCCCCTTTTCTCACTCCACTTTCCTTGAGGTAGTATAAACACGGTGTGGGAAATTTCATGAGGGGAAAGATAAAACCTAACATGACCTACAACAACCTGACCGGCGCACAGCTGATTTCGTAACAGAGGTATCCTCATAGAATTTTCCTCCTGGGAAAATATATATATATATAGTTTCATACTTTCAAGTGCAAATCAAGTCGGAAATTTATCTATAACTGTCAAGATAACATTTCAATTGATGTATGTCATTTGCTATAAATGAAAACAGTTAATAATGCAAAATGTTGTATATTATTAGATAGGGTTACCAGATGCCCAAGTGGGAAAAGGAGGACAAAGCCTCGACAACCCCCCCCCCCCCCCCTATAATAATACAATTTTTTTTTAATTATGGAATTTTTTATTATTTTTTTTATTATTATTATTATTTTTATTTTTTTTTTTATTATTTTTTTTATTTTTTTTTTATTATTTTTTTAGGGAAAATGTACAAAATTAAAAAAAAAGGGTAATTTTGTGAAATTTTGTCTTTTGACCAAAAAGGAGGACATTTTATGGGTTTTCGACAGTTTAGGAGGACAGGAGGACATGTCCTCCGAAATGAGGACGTCTGGTAACCCTAATTAACATGACTTGATGACTCTAGTAGTTCTATCTCTCACTATAACATCATGAAAGATAAAAAAAATAAAAATATACCATTTTGGTCAAAAAGGAGGACATTTTCAAACGAAAGGAGGACTCGGGAGAACAAGGCGATAAAGGAGGACATGTCCTCCCAAAGGAGGACGTTTGGTAACCCTATTATTAGAAGTTCATTGTTATTTAGATATAGAAGTTAAAAAGAACATATAAAAAAATGAATTAAAACAAGATTGAAACCCTATCATTTTCTGTGCACTTTCAAAAGTTTTGCCCAATTCGAAATATTCGAAATATGCGGGCCAAGAATGCGAAAACAACTTTTCTGATTTATAGAATTGTTGATGGAAAAAGGAAGGACCATGAAAGTGTGAAGGAATGATTATACGAGGATGAACAGGGACGCATTAATTAGAAATTTTACTCAATGAAGCAAACGACCTGAACATGGGTTTTAATACGTTGAATCGGAAGTTCACTTTGAGACCTTGGCCTCGGCCATAAACTCAGCCAATAGGGATTCGTATTACGCAGCGTATGCTGACTGGAAATAAAATACATACACCCCTGAGGAAAAAAATTAACTACTTCTCACTGGCATATGTTATAGTCTTCAAAATATATTAAGACTTACTAAAAATAGTTCATTAATGATGAGTTTATCTTCATAAATCAGATATACGTGGATCTTTATATAGTTGTCTCCACCGTTAAACATTATAATCGATAATTAAGAAATTCGATTATAAAATAAATTTGCTGTTTCAAGAATCGAAAATTTTTTGTCTTGACTCTACCATTTGGCCACGTCTCTTTTCCTTTCCTTTTTATTTTTCCTCGCAGAGGTAAAATGTCCTATAGTTTTAGTGAAAAATATATCTTATTGCTAACATCGTGAGTTACATTTGTAAATTATTAGTAAAAACAGGAAATTTAATTATTGAAAGTTAGAAGAGTAAATATTGATCACTGATGATCAATACGACAGAATCAGTAGAGCGATTGCTTATATAGTCAGACAAGCGTTCAGGATCATTTTGCATATAATCATTTCGATAACTGTCTATTCGGAAATGAAAAAAATAATAATAAATAAATAATATATTTAAATAATAAAATTAAATAATATAATTAAATAATATATAATATAATATAATTAAAAAATACTATAATATAATTCTGTATTTATTTTTTCTGATGTAGAGTGAAGAAAATGTTTATTTTTAATAAATTTCATGCAAAATTAATTTTAACTCGACACCCTTATGATTAAATGAGCGATAAATAAAAAAGGCATAAAAGTGTAAACTTACTCATTTTTCTGGCGTCACATCAATTCATTTTAAGCAGTCCGAATTACGGCAACAAATTATAAATTCTCCCACTTACAAAAAAAACACTTAGGGAAAGAGAGCTAACTTTTATTTTTCGGCCTGCATTTTCATATAATTTCCCTAAGACTTTTTCCTATTTTTTCAAAAAACGAAAAGATTCTGCCAACTTTTACAGCCTTGAAGTACTTGTAGGCGTGAGGACAATTTATGATATTCGTTCCTGTAATTCGGGCCAATTAAAATAAACTGATATGACGCCAAAAAATGAGCAAATTTACACCTTTGTGCCTTTTTTAATTATCACACCATTATCCAGAAGATAGTTGGATCCAAATTCTAATCTATATAAAGTTAAATTCCCCATTTTACTTTGATTAATATTTCGATTATTAATAATGTTAATGTTAATATTAAGAATTAAACCTGCGAAACCGTATTTGAGATTCTGACAATTATACTTCTAGTCTGCCAAAAAAATGGGTTCGGTAGAGGGGATAACCTTGGAGCTAAGGGATTTTAGTTCGGTTGGATTCGGTTGGCGGAAGAACGAAAAAGATAGAGAGAGAGAAACAGGCGGAGGCAGGTAGAACGAGAGAGAAAGACTCACCATCTCGCCACCACTCGGCACTCACCACCACCGAAGCAGAGTTGAGTGTGGAGAGTGGAGTTCGCGTCACTTCGTTGCTGGCTTACGAATTTGCTTGACGTGTTATACTTGCAGAGCGACCCCTTCGTTCTTCAATTCTTTAATTCTACAAAACCCATAAAGGTATGTTAGTATAATTAATTTAATTTCATATCAATAATCGCCAGTGTTATTACCTAATTATTTTCTCGTCACATATTGAATCCTTTCAAATTTTCATAGAAAATCTTACGACAATCGAGACCAAAATATCCCTCGTGTCCGTCTCAAAAAGACAAAAACCGTCTAGTCTAGTGATCTAAAATGGCAATCGACCCTCCGCTAAGTTTCTTTGTCTCCACTAAATCTCTAGTTTTCTAATATTTTCGTGATTCCAAGTTTTATTTCTTTACCCTTTCTTAAAATAGTTTTCTAACCGTGAATTTCAGTATGGATAAAGTAAGGGAAAATTAGAGTGCTTCTTAGTGAATTAAATCGATTCTGGACTCTGGGATCGTTTTTAAATCAGTATTTTCCTTGTTCGAATTTCGAATCAATTAGATTTTGGGAAAATGTGGTTTCTCATCGGGACAAACAGCCGAGGTTGCTTTCGAGGAATCCGGTATTTGTACAAATTTCGGGAAATCTCGAGTGGAAGGTATGTGGTTCTCAGACACTAAAAGCGAGTAGATTTAAGACTATTTTAAATTGGAAATTTTTAATCGGTTTCATTTCGAGTCATGTGTCTAGGTCTGGTCTAGGTGAGATAAATAGAATAGGAAAAATTGAGTAAGAAACAAAATCGTTACGATCGGCCTTGCGCGTCGAAACGCGCGCACGAGGCGAGACGAAACAATCTAGAACCGAAGTTTCTTTTCGATGATTTCCAATGATTTCATCATGTTCTTGAAACTTGAGTTTCTCAAAAATTTTTTCTCGGAATTGCCGGATGACAAGCTAACGACTTTGTCGTCCATTAGCACTGGATTCTGCCGGTTTAGATTTAGGAGGTTGGTTTCGTGATCCAAAACTTTCTTGTTCTTATAAACCACGTGCGTCAGGAATTCCTTTTTTGGTCTTCGCAATTCGTAACGGTTTTCCGGTCTGCGTTCCAAACTTATCGACTGCGAAATAAAGTTTCAAATGCCGTTTCGATTGAAATTTAGAAATTTACTGAACAAATTCTCGAATTTGATTTGTCATTTAAAACATTTTTTTGACGGTGAATTTTTAAAACTATTTTTTCACAGAGAGCAATTTTTTTAAATTCATCTTACTCGTGGAGAATATTTTATCTTTCGTTCCTCGTGTGGTATTTACGAATTCTTCTTAGCGTCAGGTGTGGTCGTGTAAGTTTATACTTCTTGTTATAGTTATAGTTCGCTACTCGAATTTCACGTTCAATATCCCGGACTAAAGAATGCCAACATGGCCGTTGCAAACGAGTAAATCAGAGCATAAATGGAAGAGGAGTTGCTAGGATGCCTCTAACAATTGTTAATTAGTAAAAGTCGTTAGGCAGAGATTTTAAATGCATTTCGTTTAATACTTTGCTCTCATAATCTGAATTACTGAATTACTGAATTTGATACTGAATACTGAATTACTGAATTTGATACTAAAATAATACCAAGATGTTTAGTAACTCATTTAGCATAATTTTACTAGAATTAGTAAAAAAATTACTAATTTGAGTCAAATGTAATAATTAGTTTTAAAAAACTAATCAATAAAAATAAATAATAATAATAACTAATAGTTATTAAATATTAATTAATATTTTATATTAACTAATAATAATAACTAATATTTAAGTATTGCAATAGTAATTTTTTTCTAATTAAAATTAGAAATTTGCTTATTAATTCAATTAATTTTAAAAATTATTAGCCCTATTTACTAATTGGTTTAATATTTTTCGATAATTTATAGTCAAAATCACCAAAATTCAGTTTAAAATTTTTTTAGTGAGATTTTTTTTACTAATTAAAAGTTAGAGTAAAGAGTAAAATTATTACTAATCCACTTTAGTATAAAAGTATCCTTACTAACTTGAATTGATAAGAATTTTATTATAAATTAGTATCTTTCTACTAACGATTAGTACAAATACTATTTTTAGTCTATTTTAAAAGTTAAAATGAAACTTTACATCTAAAAATCAATCGAAAATAGATATAGTGAATTTTTTCTCTGTGGAGAATCCTTTCAAAAGTATTGATGGATTATTTAGGTACATACATACAATTGTTGAAGTATACTTGTCAAGTGGGTGCAGCTCTGTTACGTAAGGGTTGTCAAGTAGGCAGTGGTTCTCGATCGATTGACTGAGTCTCGAATCCCTCGGGATAGGACATTTTGAGTTTAAATTTCAAATTTAAAATTTTTTTGTAGTTTAATTGAACTTTTATCTGTAATGCATTTTAATTTACTAATAAAATTAAATATTAGTACTAATTTCTACTATAAATTAGTACAAAAGCTACTCTTAAAGTGTAAATTTTTTAATCTTAAAGAATTATTCAAACAATATTCAATTCAAGGAAAAAAATGTAACAGCCCCGTTAGTGTTTTCTTTTCTTTTAATAATTGATTTTCAGGATGAGTTAAAATTACATATAAATCTGATAACATTTTTATAAATTATAATTTTGATAAGCTTGATATTCTTCTGAGTCTTTCATAAATAAATGAGTCACTCCGAAGGAAGTAGATTATCTATTCTGCATCTTGCAATTTTATCTAATCATATTTTGCGAATTTGATACAGAGACGTTTGGAAATCTGAGAAAATGATTGTGTGATAGACGATCAAACGTTTGTGCAATACTTTCAGGTGTCCCATCAAAAAAACTTACAATTTACATTAATTGTTCTAAAATGCATTTTTCACATTTTATTTCAAGTGAGGTGCCTGAAAAAATTGAATCGGTTCCGATAAGGTAGGAATCGGATAAGTAATACACGGCCTTAACCACGAAACTTAAATTGAAGAACTGTCTGAAGGTCATTGACCCTATAAATTAGAGAGGACAAGGTTGTTGTACTTTCGCAGTGCTTCTTCTATTCATAGCCGAAATTACGGTACCTATATCTAAATAATAAAAAAGTTAGGCATGTAAATAAAAATATTTTTTTGCACCATTTTAGGGCTGATGAATGTTCACAAAAACAGTATTTCTCAGACTTCTTGCTGTTTCTAAGTCTTTACATGAGGCTTAACATTTTAACTATTTTAAATAGTTAAATTTTTTAAATCCTTAAAAGTTTAATTATGCTGAAATTTTCTTTAAATGTCAAAACAAGCCAGAATTATCGTGTTAATAATGAATTAACTGAATTGATTTATTTATGAAGGGATTAAAAGGATTTATTTATGAACTGATACTTCCATATGAATTTTGGAATATTAATTTTTTAAATCAGTTTTGCAAATCAGCATGCATGTAATTAAATTATGCATTCCTTATGAGTAACTTCATTAGGGGCTAGACGACCGGAGATTCGTTTCAACGACGCTAGTCATATATGCATTATCCGTTTGGTAATTTAAAACGGAAATTGATAGTTTGCGGCCTCCGATTAGAGTTTTGTACACAAGCAACGTATCGTTTACATATGTTTGAATGTGGGTGCGTTCTCATTCTTATTGATGATTCCATTGCTGATCGATTCTTTACACGGTCTATGTCGGGCCGAATAGCTAACCTGAGTGGCAAATCTCAAAATTTACATATATATCTATAAATGTCTATATCAATAGTTTATAAAGTATCACACTTCAAAAAAGTATGAAATATCATAAAATGTAACATTTAAAAATAAAGTAAACGCGCGCGCGAAAGAACGCGTTTTGGGTCTCGTTATTAAAATAGCATACATGAAATTTCTAGTTGTTTTTTAGCATTGAGTTTTATTACGAAAGTATAATCGTTGAATCACAAAATATAACAAATATTAGCACAATAAAAAACAGTTAATATAGGAATAGCACACAACTGTATCCGCAGTCGAACTTTCAAGGAAGCCGGTAGTCTTTAGTCAATCGTGTCCTCAAGTCGACTAATTATTGACATGGCCGATGTCAAATAAATTCACGCATCGGAATCTTTTGTCTTAGGATAGTGTGAGGGTTTTCGCCCCCAGGGAGGGGGGGGGGGCAATAAGAATTTAATCATAATTTTTGCAATGTTGCATTTTACATTCGCAATTCCTTAAAAATGAAAACAAATTTAAATGTAACATCAAGAGTTTTAAAAAAGTAGCTAAAATGCAATTAAAAATGCGCTGGGTGGAATTCCATGCAGATGAAAATTCGTGGTGTGGATTGTTTCACTCTACATTTGCTTTTAAAGTGATTGCCATTACTCTGAAGAGATTTCAAAAGATTTCAAGAGAATTGAAGACATTTAAAAAGATTTTAAATGTTTGTAAGAGATTTTATGTACGATTGTACACCAAATTTCAAGAGTGATTAACTCCTTCGTTAATTATTCATAAATGGAGACTTTGAACTCGATTTTCTACAAATGACAGATTGGTTGATATTTTTATTGTTTAAAAATGTATTCTGCTGCTCTGCATGCATGGACTTAAATTATGAGTAGATCTAGAACTATTTTGGCAGTAATTAACATTACTAGCATTCATTTTCTGTATAATTAATCTTGTCAGCTTTATTGTAAGTCCTCTGTCTTTGTTTCTGTGCACAGCGCATTGGTAATTTAGAGTCGTGTAAATAAAGCTGCGACTATTCTCGTACAGTGCCTAGGAATGCAGATCTTTGAACCCTCATCTCTTCGAAGATGGGTTCGCGAATTGTGGTGATGAATATGAATTTGTATGTTGATAGCGATGATGGTCATTTGTTAATCATTCCGAGTACTAATTTTATTGTTTTTCCTTTTGTCTTGTAATAAATTTGCCATATTTTAATATTTGGCAATTGATTGTCACTGTTTTAAAATCTAATTTCGTGAAAGTCGATACGTAATAAAATAATTAATAAAGGACGGCAATAGCATATTGTTCACTTGTCAGAAGAAGCGACTTCTGACCGTGACCATACGTCAACATTTTTAGTTTGATCGATAGATTATTATAATACTCCAGAACGCTTCTTCATTAATTTTTCGACATTCTGCCTTAGACTGCATGCGTCAGAAAAAAATCAATAATATAATACCACAAATAATGTCGTAATACCTGTATTTTAGAAAATAAGAATTTATTCTCGTGCAATTTATTCTCTTAAAATCTAGTGCACATTTGCTCATGAAATCTTTTTGTATCTTTTGTGGAACATTTTTATTAACTCCTCGTTCTCTTGCTATCGTTTTTTTTCATCTCTTTTTTATTTTATGAATAATATAGAAGTAAAATTCATAAATAGACACTCACTTGTCTTTGACCCGAGACTACATTACCAGTGTTACAGCCATAGATCGCAAAATGTGTACATCTAAATATAAATTGCTCAAATGGTTGAGCCGGGCCTCCTGGTTCTCGGTTATCTTCTTCTTAATGCGTTTTCAACTCAGCCTCCTCTGTAGGAGTTTCTCGATCGTCGGCAAAGTTATAAAAACTCTCTCGTTGAAAGATGTATCGAGATTTTATAAACTTACCTCATATTCAGTATTCTTTTTCCACTCATAAAACTTGAAAATATCATAAAAATATTGAAACCTAAATCTGTTGCCAAGAAGTCTGGGTGCATTCATTTTATCGTGAATAATGTAACATTAATTGCTTGATCGTTTCATGAACACTGTGCTTATTTTTCAAATAATTGAAACAAGTTCTTTGGTTGAATTCACAATTTTGAAACTAAAATCTCAGTACATATAACGTTCAGATCAATGTAACAGTCTTTATATTTAAGTCTAGACAGCCAATTCTTTGCTATAAATAATCCACTAGCAGTATAATAAGTTACTCAACGAGTCGGTCGAAATAAAATTAGAAACTAAACTTGAAATTCTAAGACAATTTTTTCATATTTTTATGATTTCTTTTAATACTTCATATTTTTTATGGGTTTCATGAAACGAAAATAAATATTAAGAGCTCTGCAATTTATTCTAAAATTAGTTTGATAATAAATCTCAGGTTTCTCTGAATTCTTTTGATTGAAACCTTTTAAGATCCCATTCACTGTAGTTACGAAGTATTTGCGGTTTTCAATAAAATCCGATTACGATTGAAGAGGATTATTTATAGTTCAACAATTGGAAAAGTTGAGATGTTGAAGGTACTCTCTCAACTTGAGTCAATGAGAAATGGGTCACTGAATTAAATCATTAAGGATTTTCACTGATTAATTATTGAAATCACACTGAATAGCTAGTCAAATTGAGAAATGATTGAAAGTTTAAAAATTATAGTCTTTTAATCGCTGTCATAATAATTAAGGTTTATTTACTTTTTTATTTTGCTTGATTTATGAGAAAGTCGCCCTTATCTATGTGAAAAATATCATTCGCTACTTCAGTAACAGATGGCGCATCAAGTGGAACAAAGCAATGTAAAGATGGAATAATAATAATAATAATAATTATTATTATTATTATTATTCATATATAAACAGGATTAATAGTTTTTCCCCTCCTTTATTGGGATTTTCTCTTAAATGTGATTCGATCAGTAAATTCGTATAAGAAAATTCGTTGAATATTCAATTATTTCATATTTTTTGCCGAAAATTTAATCTTTTTTTTAAAGGCGTTTAAAATTAAATTCTATATAAGTATAGTAGCGATAGTAACAGTATTATTTTTATATAAAAGAATTCATTCCACTATTATTCCCCTATATTTTAGTAAGAAAATAATCCTTTTTCTCTCTTAGTATTGGTTCATTTTTAAAAATCTACAAATTTTCATTAATTAAAAAATTATAGATGCATTTTGTTGACTTGAAGGTTTGAAACTTCAGCTACATCTTAGAAATTTGGTTTCAATTTAAAGCAACTGAAGACAGTTTGAAATTAATTTTTAATTACTCTTAAAGAATGAAAACAGCTTCGTAGTTTTTTGTACAATTAAACATCTTTAAGGAATTAGACATCAAAAGATTTAAATATAGTATACACTTTGTCAGTGTTAATCGATTAGAGAGAACTGACAAAAGCATGTTGTCACAACTTAGAGCATCTAAAAGCTGCCAGCTTTTTGTTGGCAGTCGTGTAGGTCATGTCTAGGCTGAATTGCACACAATTATTTGTTACCTCATATATTTTATAGTTCTCTTATTTTTCTTTGAATTTTACACCACTTATAAGCATAGACAAATTTTATTGTGTGTATAAATTATATGTAACAAAACATGAAACAAAATGAGACTTAATTCGAGGGAGAGAATTAAAAAACTCGTTACGGAATTAAACTTGCTTTGCGAATTTATTCAGTTATAAACAATGTACCAGAAAATTGTAGCTCTATTTTTCATTATTTCTACAAAAGTCAGTCTTGAAGAATTCGATGCACGTGTTAGAGGGTCAGGGTCACGAATTCACTTTGAAGGTTGCTTAAAGCATGCACTAGCTATCGATCACATAGCTCGAAATCGAGGCTATTCACGGCATTTTCTCTCGTTCGCTGAAATTGAGACTTATTTTACTCAAATAATCGTCTCAACGTTTCTTTTGTATTTTCGAAGGTAGATTTATTTATGGTCTTCTTTGAGCTTTTCTTCTTCAAGGGTGTAGGAAAATGGAACAATGGCAAACAGGGAGAGTAAATTTAGAATCACAGAATCGTCTTTATGGGCTTCAAAGCACCAATTGCAGAACAGAGAACAATGAAGTGTTTTTCTTTTTATCTTTAGAAACATCTCGAATTCGAAACTCGATTACGACATCTTGTCTCGTTTCATAAATAGCCTTGCAAATTTTGTATTACCTTCTATTTCAAATTTATTTATTACCTTCAAATTGCCTTTGATTGTGATTAATTGATAAGAATTTTAGATTTGCCAAAATTTGAACGATTTGACATTCGTAATTGCGGGAATCATTTGAAAACGGTCTCGGAATTCATTTCACGTCCCCATCCGCTACTCGTCGCACGAATCAAGAACATCCGGTTTAATAGCTGCTTCATTTCCTACTCGCCACTCGGTAGACTAGATACAGTTACTAAAAAACGAATGGATAAAATGGATTATCAAACTATTTTCCTCATTGCACCCCTTATCAAAACGATTCTCCGATATCCACAATTATCACTGATAATATTGTTATTTAAAAAGTTTTATCAGATACTAGAATTGCACTAATAACCAATTTTATTTTAATTTTCATCATTCATTTCACCGTATCAGTTGGACTATAAATATGACAAATAAAGAATTCCGTTATTCTTCTGAGTCTTCTCAAAGATATTACGTAACCAATCCTAAACCACTTTGCAAAAACCTGACCTTGGTAATTCAAACGTGGTTCATTTTACACTTATATACCTACATTGAGTGGCTAATGGCTATTTATTATCTCTCTGAAACAGTCATGGATATTGTACCTGGTACTTTTTTTTAGACTATTATATATAAAATTTAACAACAAACCTTATTTTCTTATGTGCGATTGAGTTATTGTAAAGTAAATAAAAAGAGTTCCATTAATCAAAAAAGAACTTGAAACTGCTTAAGATTTCTTTAGGTATTTATGCATATGAAGATATTAATTGTCTAACTTTGCTATATAAATGAATTATTGCATCATGTAAATTTCTTTCTCAAGATTTCGTTTTGTATCCAATTCGTTATTGAATTACTCAGCTGAGTTTTAACAAACCTGTGACTGCAACACGGTTGACTAATTTGGAACGCAATTACTGACTCATAGCTTAAACTTTGAAATGACGTTTCTTAAAAGGAAGTTCTCGGAGATAAACGAAAAGTCATTCGTAAAATATGACCGCAAATCAATATTCAAACCTTGAATTTTTTCTCGAGGCAAAATACAAATACTGTTAGAAATTTCTATAAAGTTTCGGTTTAGTCTATATTATTCAAGCTAGAAAAAAATTTTTTTCAATCAACTAAATATTTGGTTTATAGCCAAATCTGGGTAATATAAACACATTGCATGAATAATGCGTTCATGATGCTGCTATAAACCTTAGCGGAAACAATTCAGCGTTAAATCTTAATCACTTGCAATATCCGTCGCCCTTGATAGGAATTAAATGTAAATAGTGAAAACAGCTCGCATGGTGAAAAAAAAAAATTAACTTTTCGAGGACAAGCGTTTAAAAAAGATTGATTCCCTTGTAATTTATGCATTGAAAAAGATCTGGTATCAAGGAAAATTTATTTTAACTGTTCATACAGTTTTTTATTTGGAAAGTGAAAGTAAAAAATTATAAGGTTCGTTGCCTAGGCACAACTGTTCTAACAGGTGTGAAACTACTATTCTGCAAAAAATCCCACACATAAAAACCAACTTCTCATTCGGGGAAGTCACGTAATTACAGTCGTAAACTTTGTCCTTGGAAACAAAATATACTTTAAATGACGGTTAAATTACCTAGTTCCAGAAAAAAGTAGTTCAAGAGTGCAAAATAAATTAAATAATTATTGACTGCAGTAGACAAAATGGAATTGATTATTTTTTTAACGTGACTGCCGGACCTCCGGTTCCATTCCTGAGCCGGTACCAATGGACAAATTTTTTTATGTATGTACTTCTAGGGAGACCAGGCCTAGTGATAATTAATTTTATAAATCACAATTTGATAAATACAGAAACTATGTTCGATTAGTCAATTAATCCCCTTAGTCAACTAGTCCCGCTCTCTCCTACATCAGGGCAATGCTCTGGATATGGATGCCTAACTTAGTGACCTCACGACGATTATTCCAATTCTATCCGACGCCCACGGGACTCGGGGGCGACTTCCGGCATAGGGGCAAGACGGTTCACAAAAAGTCCGGCTTCTGCCATTGTCCTGGGGCTATTTCTGGCCATGGTGGCTGCCCAATAGCGCAGGGCAGAGGTTCACCTTCCGACAATGGCCATAGTACGCTGAAAGCACCAGTTCTCGCTAGATCACTGAAGTTAAGCAGCGTTGGGCACGATTAGTACTTGGATGGGTGACCGCTGATGAATACACCGTGTGCTTGTTGTCATTTACGTTGCTTAATCATGGTCGAATGTGCAAAGCTTTAGAAGCAGGCACAAGCCGGATGTACCTTAATATCTAATAACGATAATACGATAAATCATTTTCCCATTCATCCATTTGATGAAGTTGCAGCAGAACCATTTTTTTGGATCAAATATCAAAGAAATTTCTTTTTTATTAAAGATTTTTACTTCGATTTTCAAAAGTAAATACTCTTACAACATGTTCTTTTGTAAAAAATATAATCATTTTAATTATTAAATACATTTTCGTCTTACGAATCCTTAGTCTTAACGAATGAAACTAGATCTGTGATTCGTTAAGTCTCTCAATTAAAGTAATGACCTGAACGTGACTTTTCTTTCCTACAAGTGGAAGTACTTGTACGAAAGTACTGTACAAGTGTGGGGTATGAATTAATGGTCATATATATAGATTATTTTACACAGTTAACATTTTTTGGACAGTAATAATAATAATAATAGTAATAGTAATTTTTTGCAAAGAAAAAGGACTAAAAATTTAAACTAACGTATACTACTACTGCTTTTTTTATTTGACACGAGTCAAATAAAATATCGAATGGAAAATTTATTTCTTCCATATCAGAACCAGGATTCGAACGCAGGACGCGTCACTTTTGACATTTTTTCATTTGTCTGAAAGTTTCTTCATTATTTATAACATTTATAGACAGTTTTATTTACTTTATTTATACAGTATTTATAGAATATAGAAATTACTTTTGGGAATGTCTTATTTGTACCGGATGTGTGATTTTGATATAGAAAACTCTTAATTCAATACCCCATTTCATTATCAACAATATCTCGGTTTTTTTCCATTATTTTAAATTCGGAAAATCAATATAAAATTAGTATTAATAAGATATTACTTCAATATCCTTGCCCTATAAATGCCTAAATATGTTTAAATATTTTTATTGAAAATAGAAATCCCGACCGGTACCTCGTCAGAACCCCATTTTACAAAGGGCTAAAAATAGGGCAATTTCTGCATGAGTTATAACTGAATCAGAGATCAGGGTGCACATTTTAGAGGAATTCCCCTGTTTTGAGAGTTTTCCCTTTTTTCTCCTATTTTCGAAAATCTTCCCCCTTTTCAACTTTTTTTAATTAAAAATGTTCTTTTTCACATGTTTCTCTTAATGCAATCTACGAATTTTATAAGTCTATGTGAAATATAGATTCATAAAAACATTCTTTGGTTCACAACTTTGAAAAATATAAAAAATCAGCAAAATTAAATTAAAGGATATTTCTGTTTTCCAACATTATGGGTCAAAAAATCGTTAACGTACACTTCGCTTAGATTCTTAAATCCATGCAAGTTTCATTAGAAATTCAAGATAAAGAAAAAATCAAAAAAATGTTTTTATAAATCTGTATCTCACGTACGTAGATTGCATTAAGAAAAACGTGTAGAAGTTAATCTCTATTTTAATATAATTCTGTTCCTCTAGTCCACGTTGTAAACAAAGCAATAATTATTAATATGCTTTTTGTGTAGATTTAGAAAATTGACTAAATAGAACATTATAATTATATAGAGAAGAATAAAAATATAAAATTTCCTTTAAAAAAAATTTTTTTTTCTTTTCTACATGTAAAAATCATTGTTTAATCTCTCCCCTTTTTTGTGATAAAAATCACCCTATTTTCCCTTTTTTGAACTAATTTTACGCTGTGCACCCTGAGAGATGCATATTTTACGTTCATAGCTGATTCAGCAACATATTTTTCCATGCTTCCACTGGGGAATTTTGTTATTTTTAAAATAACAAAGGGGGTAGAAGGGGGTGAAATTTGGAAAATGAAGTCCTGTCGCAACCCTAAAAAGCACCTCAAGGCGTTTGCACCTGGGTAAATTGCCGATGCGTGTGAGCGTGCGTTTTAGGGTGTAGGTGCGTGCTATCGACCGGGTGTCCCATGCCGGACGGCGTTGTGCCCCACCCTGAAGAGTAGGGAGAGAGAAAGAGAGAGAACGAGAGATCGCGGCACGCAGAATACCTCTTGCTTAGTGATAGCGTAGAGACTGTAGTGTTCACTTCACCACACATCATAATCATCAAATCACACCTGCATTCTATACTTGCACGACATCTGCAACATCCTCAAAATCGTCAAAATCATCAACGTCCTCAAGGCCCTTCGATTCGAACCGGCACACACCCCTGTTATAGCTTTACATTTCACCGGTACTTTACACTTACAGATCCACTTGCACTCAACACACATCCACATTCCACACTCGCAAATAACCGTAGGATTCAGCTAACAGCTCAACATATATGCCCCGGATCACCCACGCACTTAAACAATTATTAATCCAAATTGTGAATAACGTCGTAGAGTCGCAACCCTCACTTCTCTCAATCTACGGTGAACAACGAAACGCACACGCACGACTGATCTACTAGTAAGGATTTTTAATCACAAGCACCCAATTTAAGTGGCCCGTTCTTATATCCCGCGGAAGTTGAGAAGGGAACGCGGAAAGCCGGTAAGACTCACAACCCCATCGTCGGAATCTGAAAGCTTGGAAAGAAAGACACGTGTTAAAACTTGAAATCCAAGTGAACTTTCTCTAATAATCCGTCAAAAAAGTGTCATATTTACCTATTTACCATCTACTATCTAGCAGTGTTGCTCGAACTCATCTCGCGTATGGATCAAGAAGTACGCGCTGAGTTAGTGGGATTTTTTATTCTGTAACAGACCGACTTCCCGGTTGTGCCATCGAGAAGTGTGTTGTGCTCTTAGAGCAAGATCGTCGTCAGGCATACTTTTATACGTTTATAGTAAAAGCAGGAGAATCCTCGACAATGGGCGGATGTACCTCCAAGGATACCGCTTCGGGTGATGAGTACGTATTTATTGTTAAAATCGATGTTTCGGTGTTTTTCGAGTACAAATTTCGAATTTGAGGCTTTTGGTCATTTTAGGAAGTCTCAGAGAGCCCAATCTGTTGTGTTTGCTGTGCACGATTACGTATTTTTGTCGTTGTGAGCACCAACTATTAAGTTGAAGAAAAAATCTTGAAAATCAAGTGAGATTAATTCATTTAAAGATGTTTTTCACATATCTATACATAACATCCGGTCTTTCAAATCATCCGGTAGTCCTTTTTTTCATTGCACTCACTGTAATCTAATAATCATAGAAAGTTATAATATTTTATAAAATTCGTGTTTATTAGATTTTTATGGTGTTTTTCTTTTTACGAATTTTGAAGAAAAAAACATACGAGAATCTTTCATCAATTGATGATAAACAAAATTTTAATGTCAGCAAATTAAATATTGTAACACTGCCTTTAACGCTTATTTCTTCAAGCTTTGGTGTATTTTTGCTTCTTCATAAAAACTGTGTTCAGTTGATGAATATGTAATACAATGTTCTAGATAATTGTCCTGATATTTGTATATATAAATATGTATGTAAATGTCTGGTAAACGTCTCAATGTTTTTTGAACTCGATAACCTGAAAGTGGTTGCAATTTAATTGATAAAATTTGAAGGTTTTATTTGTACCACTAATAACTATCTTAATTCTTCTTCTATTTTATTTTACAATCTTATATACATTCTAAATCTAAACAACAACTGAAGAAAATTTTATTTTCCTGAAACACATCATTTGCAACATTCTAAAGTTTTCAGTTATGCAGTTATTCAATTATTATTATTATTGCTTTAATAATTATATTTAATTTTAATTATAATTAATTTTTAGAGCTGGAATTTTAAAAATTAGTTTGATTAAAAATTTGCAGCCATACATGTCTTTGGAGCTCATAATTGCCCCTTATTTATAAATAAAATTGGTCTCAATTATCCTCTTAAACAAATTAATCGCAAGGTTAAAATTCATTATGAAATTTCATTCTTCAGCATACAAATGCGATTCGTTGGTATGCACTGAGTCGTCTTCCGGCTGTTTTAATATAACGATCGCGGTTGAATTCAAAATAGAAAGGAGTTGGGTTAGCAACTCGACTTAGCTTACGTTTTGAAAGAGAAATATATTTTACAGTTTACATTAATAGTTGACAGCACACAATATGTAAAATTTAACTCACATACTTGAATTGATCTATAGGACACTTTACGTTCAACCTTAATTTTAAATGGTGTGTGAAATTACATGTCGTAAATGTTTATTTTCTGTCGTAAACGTTTTACTTTGTATTTTAAGTGTACCTGAAGTATATTTTTTTTAACTGTTTGCTTTTAGATATATATGATGTGTGGAGTTGTCCTTGTATTGTTATTTTTCTGTCATCTTGCAAGTGACTTTATTTATTTATTTTTTATTTTTTTTCATATTTACTTGATATTGTAGTTCTGTAGATTTTTTGTTTTTCCTCAAGAAAAGTACATCTTAATAAACTTACTTAAGTTTCTGTTATATTGAACGTGTTGCAATTATTGCATTTTCATAGTATGTATAATTTAAGTGGAAAAAACTGCGTTAGGCGAGACTGCACTTGAACCAGACAGTATGGGTGTTTACGTATTCATTTCCACACAACCACTCACTCGCAATTCTAGCTTAACATATTTAACTGTATTTAATATAAAGAACAATTAAGTAATTTGAAAAAATAATAATTTTAAGACACTATGTATTTACAAGTTACATGTTGAATCACTGAAAAAATGGTTGGTCCAACTAAATTATTTTAAAGTTTTAACTAAAGGAGAATGAAATTTTGTGGTAATTCCTTTGTGAATTTGCAATGTGTTAGTCATTTCTGCTTCAACAAAGGGAACACTCTACAAGTAATTAACTTAGGGTGATGAAATATCTAGGGCCAACCCGTCACTTGGAAACCCTCTCTAACCGTTTTACTAGCACACTTGGGACACTAAAGGGAGCGCAATATTAAATATTCTATGACACGAAGTACGAGATATTATCACCTGAAGGGTAGCTAAAAAAAATTTACTTAGGTTGATAACAATAACTTTTTTGTTAAAGAAAAGAATATTAAAACCGCTACAGAGCCTGATAAATCAGTTAACGACACTAAGAAGTTTCCCAATTTTCAAATTTCCTAAAAAGTTTTTTTTTTAATTGTTTAAACATACTTAAATTAAAAAAGTTTTGTGTACAGCCTCAAAATGATGAAGTATAAAAATCTTGAAAAGTAATCGTTTGTAGTACACTTTTGGTATAAATAGAATAAACAATTTTTGCGATGTTATTTAAAATTGTGGATAATGTCTGCTGGAAAGACACTATTTGAAGTCTTACGTTGAAGTTTTATTGCCCTTCTCATTAGCTCTGTTTACGAAGGGATTCACAATGTTGATCTCAACGCGAAAGCTATTGTCGTTATATCAGTTCAGATTAGAGATCTCGATTGCGTCATGAACGATTGTGATTTTTCCATCGTACCGTTCCAGACAATCAGACATGTGTTGATGTGTTTGATTCAGGGTGATAAGTATGAGAGTCTGAGTCTGTATATTGTTAACTGTAGATCCACCACTTGAGGTAATTGTGTGGGATTGCTTCGAGGGCGTTCCAGTACTTGATCTCGATTATTAGACTTTCCTTTTTTTTATGGGTTAAAAATAATCTCACTGGGGATATATAAAACTAAATGTTTTCGCACTCCCTCATCTTAAATTTAATTCTTATATACATAATAATCACTTTTCCAGAATCAGTTTTTTTTAGATTTAAAATTCACTGAAAAGAAAGTTTAGTTAATAATTTGTTCTTTATTTTTTGCAGTAAAAAGAACAGTATGGTTGACCAGGCAGTACTGGACAAATTGGAGGCTGGCTTTGCCAAGCTCGCCGCTTCGGACAGCAAATCGCTGTTGAAGAAGTACCTGACGAAGGAGATCTTCGATCAGTTGAAAACGAAGAAAACTTCCTTCGGATCTTCTCTCTTAGATGTGATTCAATCTGGTGTGGAGAATCCTGACTCTGGAGTTGGTATTTACGCTCCGGATGCTGAGTCTTATACTGTCTTCGCCGATCTCTTCGACCCCATCATTGAGGATTATCATGGCGGATTCAAAAAGACTGATAAACACCCCCCCAAGGATTTTGGGGATGTTGACACGCTTGGAAACCTTGACCCAACTGTAAGTGTTCCACATAGCTGTGTGCTAAGGTTTGATCATACTAAAAAAATAAATAAACAGTAAAAGGAAAAAAAAAAAAATAATAGAAAAAAATTGTTTTGGTTGGAAAACAGTTTGATTCAGTTCGAATAGTTTGGAATTAATTTTAAATTCTTTTATTTCCTTGAAATTTTTGTAATAGTTTTGAAATACAGACAATGATTTTAGAAAATTTCTTTAACAGGGAGAATACATTGTGTCCACACGTGTGAGGTGCGGCCGTTCATTGGAGGGATATCCATTCAACCCTTGTTTAACTGAGGCCCAATACAAAGAAATGGAGGAAAAAGTCTCAAGCACTTTGTCTGGACTAGAAAATGAACTTAAGGGAACTTTCTACCCTCTCACTGGAATGAGCAAAGATGTTCAACAAAAATTGATTGATGATCATTTCCTCTTCAAAGAAGGTGATCGCTTCCTCCAAGCTGCCAACGCTTGTCGTTTTTGGCCTACTGGACGTGGTATTTACCACAATGATGCCAAAACTTTCCTTGTGTGGTGCAATGAAGAAGATCATCTTCGAATTATCTCCATGCAGATGGGAGGTGATCTGGGACAGGTACGTAAAATAAAACGCTTAAGTTCTAATATTCTAATATGTGTTAAGTAAAATCAGAAAGTAGGATTTTGAAGTTAGAACTTGGATACGACACTCTTAAACTTTACTCAGAAGTGCTTTTTTGCTAACTTTTCTATTTTTTTTTAGGTCTACCGTCGTCTGGTAACAGCAGTGAATGATATCGAAAAGCGATTGCCTTTCTCGCACAACGACCGTCTTGGTTTCCTGACGTTCTGCCCCACAAATCTGGGAACAACAGTCCGCGCTTCTGTGCACATCAAAGTGCCGAAGCTCGCTGCCAACAAGGCAAAGCTCGAAGAGGTTGCTGCCAAGTTCAACCTTCAGGTTCGTGGTACCCGCGGCGAACACACCGAAGCAGAGGGTGGAATCTACGATATCTCCAACAAGCGACGACTTGGTCTCACTGAATATCAAGCCGTCAAGGAGATGCATGATGGAATTGCTGAGCTCATCAAGATCGAAAAGGAGTTGTAAAGCATTGGCTTTACAATAAAATGATTATAATATAAACGTGTTTTCGTGAGATTTACGCAAAGTTAAAGCGAATCAACCACATATTCGACTCATCGCGCGAATGTTGGATGTGTAGTAACGAACGAAGAGTTTCAACGACATGGAGATGTGAATTGTCACATTGAAACACTTTGTTCGTTACTACACATCCAACATTTGCGCGATGAGTCGAAAATGTGGTAAATTCACTTTAACTTTGCGTAAACCTCACGAAAACACGTTTATATTATAATCATTTTATTATCGTATAATTATTTTACTTATTTTTTAACGAGTTCCTTTTAATTAACGTTTACCAAAAAGAGAGACGGGCAGTGTATTATAAGACGTGCATTGTAACTTCAGTATTTTCGTTTTATCATTTTGTGATTAGTATACGTTTTTTTTTTTTTTTTTTTGTTTTTATTTCTACCTAGAAGGTACTCATGAGAAGAAAGAGTGCGCAGTACCTTTCGGTACTGGTTGATGCCTCTCATTTTGCTTTTAATTGTTATTGTATTACTAGATATACGTAATATCTCGCCGTCACCCGTCAGTACTGTTTATCATTGTGATTATTTTTTTGGAAAAAGCCAATGGTTACATGGCTACTGTTGTAAAAATACTCTGGTATCTACATCAAACTTTTAAAACCAAGAAATGGCATTATGTGATAATTCTACAATATCGTGACTCCTCTGGTCTAGATTAAGACTTTTTACGTAATATCCTTACTTGGTTTTAAAAGTTTAATGTAGCAGTGCGCTACAGAAATAAGCGAGAGCCAGATGTATCAAATACGAAATTAAAACACGAATAAAAAGACGTACACCGTAATTGACGTTTTCTTCGCTTCTTTTTGGTACCCTCAACAAATTGTAATAAAAAGAATGGAATAAATTAAGGTGGCTGGGAAATTTTAAGGGATTTTGAAAGAATTTTTGAAAATCCAAAGGGATTTCAGGGGTTTTGATATTACAGCTCTTTATTACTTATTAAACATAGAAAAGACATATATAATTTTTTGAAGTTAAAAAATGCATACTCTCTTCGTTTTTAACTGTGCATGGTACCTGAAAAATTGAAGCCGGTATGGTAGAAATCGGATAAGTAATACACGAGCGTGGTAATTACCATAAGAGCAAATTTAGTTAATCCGACTTTATCCTCGCAATAATAAATATTTTTCACTAAAACTAGGCCACTTACCTTCATTTGTACGTAATAGAAGTATGTAAATGGCCTAGTTTTACCAAAAAGTATTTATTATTACGAGTGTGTAAAGTTGGAGAAACTAAATTTGCTCTTATGGTAATTGCCCTAATATATGTCGAGACCTTTTCCTACCAAAAAATAGCAGTTAAAGAGGCTATTAATTATTTTATTCACTTATTTCTATATTATTTTATCACTTATCTCTTCTGTTTGCGTCTAAGCAAAGATACATATATATATATATGTAGTTTTTTATCCTATAATATCCAAATAGATTTACAGTCGGACTTGTACCATTTAAAGGGTTCTACTGTACCTATCGAACGACTTCATGCGTCACACAATCAAATACACAATTCATCTTATTGGTCATATATCACGGGAATTTTTGGAATACAGAATACAGAAAACCATGAAATTGCTAGAACTATTATAAAATATTATAAAATAATTTAAATAATTATTGAAATTACATTTTTAGTATATCAAAAATTCCCGCGAAATATGACCAATAAGTAGGGTTGTAAAATTTCATGAAACTTTGGTTAAATGAAAAGTTTCATGAAACTTTGGGGGTCTCGTGAAACATTTCAATGTTTCAAAGATGGCGGCGGGAAAATTCAAAATAAGCACCAAATGTCTTCCTTGAGGCATTTCTAAGTGTTTATATAACAATTTAACAGTTTTCTTCAACGCATTCACAAATATCATAGTTTTACCAAGTTTTACTAAAGAAATACTAAATAATATTCCAAAACAAGTTAAATTTGCCGGACCGTCGAGCCTAACCTCTATTTCCGCGCATGCGCAATTAGAAGTTCACCTCCTTTCCCCCCAAAGTTTCATGAAACAATGAAACTTTGACAGTGAAACATTTGAAAGTTTCAAGTGAAAGTTTCAATGTTTCAATGAAACGTTTCATTGCTCACAACCCTACCAATAAGGTGAATTGCGTGACGCATGCGCAGTGCGCAGTTAGAACATCTCGTGGCCGTGGGAGTTCTGGAAATTTCGGAAAATACTGAATTCTTCTTTGACAAAAGCCAAAAAAAGTAATTTAGATACCTTTTACTTATTTACAAGCTTTGATTCTCAATCTTTTCAATAAACTTTATATTATTTTCATTGTTTATATCTGATATCCTTTTAGAAAAGCAGCAAAGTCAGACTACAAAATTTAGAGGTTAACTTCGGGTAACATAATTGCAAGCATTGCAAGAAAGGTAGGTATCTTTTATGGAATTTAATTTTCTTAGCTAGGAACTGATTTTATCTATTTAAATTTGCAATATAGTAAGAATTTATCATGACCGTTCAAATTTTTCTGATTTTTCTGATTTAAAAATTGTTTCGCGGGCTCTAGAAAAATCGAAAAAGGTCGCCATCTTTATTATATCGATTTGCGTTTGTTTGCAGCTCACTTCAGGTTTCGATCGCGTTTCTCCCCTTTTGTCGTGGTGGAACCATCCGTTCGTTCCTGGCTACAAGTTGTAAGGCAGTCCCTCCCCGTTGATCGGAAAGTGTTCGTTTTCTGGTGTCAAATTCATTGTTAAGTGCATCTGATCAAGTGGAAAAACAGGAGCCACTTTTCGGTGAGTTAAAAATCATATTATCCAATTCTCGTTAACCATTACAGACGAAGTGAGAAGTCGATATTCGTAAACGGTTTCCCACTTTCCTGAAAATATATCACAAGGGTTTTCGAGAGGTTTCGTTTTTATGTACAGTGAAAAGGACAAAGCGTCCTGTCCATTTTTCGAATCTTTCATCGCCTTTTCTTCAAAAATTGCTTCCATTTTGTTCATTTCTAATTTCTGACTTCTTAGAAAAGAGGATACGTCACTTTTCGTTGATAAAAGTCGTATCACTCGCATTGTGCTCCGATGTTAACGATTTTTAGATTGTACATAATTTCAATTTTTTACATGATAATTTCTGACACTTGCTTGTTTTTACTATCTTGGGTGGATGTTAATGCGATTTTGGTTTTAGGAAATCGGTGAGCTTTAATTTTATTATTTGTTGCTGCAGGTTGTTTTTGAAGAATGCTTTAAATTTTTTGAATGATTGAATTTTGAGAAATGGCTATAAACTTAGATTTTTTTATTGGATTGTAGGGAAATTTTATTTTTAAATTTGGAGGGTTTCTTTTGATGTCAATACAGCTGTTGGACAAACACAAATAAAAATTGTAGGTAAATTTGATAAACGAGAGTTCACGCAGCTGAGCAAATAAAACGAATTAATTTCTGTTTGGTAAGTCGGAAAATTTAGGAGAAAGTTTAAAAATTTCAGCAAGGATTGAAATTTTACTTTAGTTCAATAACAGGTCGTGCATTGTAAAAAATACATTGAAAATTACATTATATTGCACAAAGTGGTTTACGGTAATAATTAAGTGAACTTTTATGATTTATGAAATAGTTTATACAAAATTTTGAAGGTTTGACCAGAAAATTTGTCTTGAATATCATGTAATTTTCATCACTTTGTCATTAATTATTAATATACTTAAATTGTAGGAAATGTGAGGGAAAAAAGCAATGAATTAAATATTACAAAATTTTTCACAGATGCAATAAAAGAAATTATTAGAGAAGATTGTGACACAATATAAAAAATCTCGAGATTGATAACATTAACTGTAAATGGCTATTAACGACGTTTATCTCGGATAAATTTCGCATCACAATAGTGAATCATTCATGACGATCGATTCTGATACTTTTACTCATCCACGTTTTATCAGAAGGTTTATGTCCAAACAGACATTTAATAGCAGATTATAAATCATTCCCAGTCACAATTAGGTTTCCTCAGGAACTGAACTATTTCATTTCAGTTGGAAACAAAATAAAAAATAACTTGATTTTTTTTAATTGGAGCAGTTTCTTTTAATTGAATGCGATACTTTGAAATTATTGCTATTTATTGATTAATGGAGTGCCCTCGTTTTTGTAATTGAAGACTCATTGGTTACAAAGTCTGGAAAGAATGAATTATTTAAATCTTTTGGTATCAGCTGCACTGCATGGTTCAACTAAAACAGTGTCAATCAAAGTGAAAGTTTGCTGCACCAGTGAGAAGCGAGTTGCAATATATTATACCAGAATTAATGCATATTTAGTGTTTCCTAAGAGAATATTATTAAATTCGAGAGAGTCAGTCTTATAAACTATCTGAGCTTCTTAAGAGATTTCATATTTAGAAAAGTTTCATAATATAATTCATGAGAAATAAATTAAAATTTAGAAAGGAAGCTTTCCTAATTTAATTCTCATAAAATAATAATGAATCACCGAATGAACTCATGGTTCAGTTCATGGGAGTTTTATTTGACAAAAACCAAGAAGAATTTCCTACAGGATTCGCAACGATCGCAAATTGTAACCACTTTGTGCTTGAGTGTCCTTGAACTGATCAGATGGTCATTTAGTAGGGTTCTATTCTTCAGTCTCTTTTTTCACGCTGTCGATTTTGCACTGCATGTGCTCTACTATAAATAGTTGTCGGATCTCGAGCCACACTCGGTTCATTCCGAATAGAAAAAAAAAATATAATTAAAAGACATAAAATAAAATAAAACGATTACGGTACACTATAGCTTGTATTTTTCTCAAGGTCGATTCCAAAAAAGGACTATTTATCGCCTGATAAGATTATATTCACACGCTTTAATCGGTTAGTTAAAACCCCATTAATCTCATAATTAATCAGATCGTCGCCTTTCAGCGGAAATGTTAAATTGGTGTAATACATTTTTAATTGAATCGTCGATTCACTCGAAAGATAATACAGTCTTTCTTCTTCCATACTTGCAATTTTATTCTCTGATCAAACTTTTTAAAACTTTTTTTTCAGGCCAAAAACTTATTTTTGTGGTCGTAAAGTTGAGACTTTTGAAAATCAATCAAATTGATCATTTTTCCAAGTATTACATACATCTAAATTTGCATATATGGTCTTAAATTATTTTAAATAGAATAGTAGTTATTAAATCAATATGAAGGCTGATAGATTTTAGTTCTTGTAGAATCCAATTTAACATCAATTGTGAAATATGTAATGGGTGCACTTCGTTTTGATTTGAATCTCGTTTGTTCGAAGGAGTCTCAATTGAATCAATTGTCTGAACTTGAGGGTGATGCTTTTCTACTCTCGGTCAATTTTTCATCATGTAGTTTAATTCATTTTATTGGTTATTTATCAGCTATTTAAAATTAGAAAATTAGATATTCTAAATCAGTTTCAATTGGCAAATTAGAAAATTCGGTGTTTTATGATTGATTATTTTTAAAAGGGAAGTTGATCAACTCTCTTGAAGAAACTCGAAATTGAGACTTCAGGCATTGCATTGTCTAATTAAAAGATCACCGTAAAAATAGTCGCTTGAAAGTCGTCGCTCGTGGTTCAAAGATCGTTAACGTGGAAAATGAAGGCATTACTGAGTGTGAGAAATCCTTTATGCGTTCATCTATGCATCCTAAATTAGTCTGCCATTTCATTGAATGCAAAATATTTTTTTTTCACTTTTCATGATCAGAAAATAGAATTAATTTCTCCTTTACAATTTCAAGGAAAAAAAGTAGTAATAATATTGAAGGAAGAGAAATTGGACAAATATTTTCGTTGTTAGTGATGTTTTAATTAACATTTTATTATTAGACATTTTCTTGATTGATTAAAGGCGTTTTTAATTCATGGTAGTGAACTTTGTAGTGTTATCTTGAAATCTTTTGATGATCTTAACACTTCTTATCATTTATCTTGGCGATTTGATATGAAAAGATATCAGCACTGTTGCTACCTCGAAAATTTGATTTTCATAACGTACTTTGAATATTTGTACCGATTTAACATCAGGAATTCCCATTTTATTTAAAATTCTAATCAAGGTTGCAACTTTAAAATTTGAACTTATTTTACTTGACAAATATTATCATTAGATATTTTTGTCCCTATGCACCTAATTAAAATATTTGTTAGGTAAAATGAAAACATCGAATTTTGAGTTTATAGAAGTTGGATCCAACACCCTTAAAGTTAATCGATTTTTTAAATTCTTAAATTAAATTTGGATAGTTTCATTAGATTAAGGACTTATCAATTTCTAACAGAAATTTTTTCCAGGTGGGAATTTCTCTGAGTTTCTCCTTTTCAAGATTTGAACTCTACTTTCACATTTTCCAGGCTTAAGTGTCTGTTTTAGTAATCTACTTTAATGTGCATTTACACTTTTTACGACTCACTTTATTACACATTCTTATTTCGAAGGGCCTTTAACCCTGAGCTGCTGATGAAGTGAATTTATTGCCCTCTGTTCTTTTTTTCTTGCCTCTTGTGAGTCAACGTTTCTTGTCCAGAGTAGATCTCATAATCCGGAATGATTTGTTTATATTGGAATTTTTGTGTTTCATTTTTCTTTTTTTTTTTTTTTTGCATAAGGACAATCACTGTGTGTATGAGCTTAAAACAGTTGTGTAATATCCCACGCACTCATCTCCAGATCGGCAGACTTTTTAGTCACAAAGAGATTGCGACTATTTAAAAATAGTTCTTGGTGTTGAACTCTTTTGCTTATCTTGATGTGTATAAGAATGTCGTCGCACTTTTTGCGCATAATTATTAATTGGGATTCTTGTTCTATTTTACGACACTCATTACGATGCGAATTCTGTTATGCATAAATGAGAATTAATTATTGTGAAGCCAAATGTCAATGGTCTGTAATCTATTAAAAGAAAATTAAGAAGATAGGTTCAAAGAGTCGTTTAAATAAAAAATTTTCGAATTAGATTGCTTCAGAATCTGGCTGTTTTCGAATTTGATTCTTCCTAACACTTAACTTTCAGTTAAAAAGAGAAATTTGTCTAAATGCAAATTAATAAATTAAATTATTACGGCTTGTAATTAAATTACATTCTTTATCGTTTAAACTTTAGATAGTCTGTCAATATGAATTAATTAAAATTTGAATCATCTATAAGTTTTCAAAATTTAAATCTGATTTGAATTCTAAAATTTAACGCCCCCATGATGAGTTTATAAATTTAAATCTACATTTTAATCTTTATGGATCCGTTTGAACACGTCAAATTTGGACCAATAACAATTTGAAAACATCTATAGTTTGGATAAATTAAAATTTTCATGATTCCAGTTTAGACATAATTCGAATTTGAACGCTTCAATTTGCAATTGAAGTATCACTTTATTATAAATTTATTTTTTTGACAAATTGCTCTTAAATTGGGTTAAATTTGGAATTTAAACAGTTGGAAGAGTAGTTTAAAGTTTTGGAGTATTTTCACAATTCAGGTGTTTTCAATATCGATATTTTTATATTTTTTATTCTTTTTTATGGTAAAAAAAATACAAAAAATGTTCAATGACTTGTTCTCCTAGTTTGTGTAGTGATGATGTGTCGCTTTCTTGTTTTGGAAAGCGGAATAGGAGCGAACTCCTCACGTACTCACCTGCTTTTTCCATAACGAGCAAGCCTATTGGGCGGAAGCTTTCAAATTGACCGAAGGTCGACCTCGACGCGATCTTCGATCGTCGGAATCGATAGATCCTTTCTGGTTAGTTGTATCGCGAATCTACTCGAGTACTCGAGGATTCGGAGAACTCACAGCATGTCTTGATAAAAGTCTGGCAAAAATTGCCAAGAATTGTTATTATTATTATTTTTTTTTTTTTTTGTTAATATTTGAAAATGGCCAAGACTTTTACGTTCAAGATTTAAAGTGTTAAATCCGAGAAACCAGATTTTATATTTCAATGTGAAGTGTTAGTTGGTGTACCATTTTTTACTTTGGGTGATTTGTGTTGTAACATTGTCTGGTTTTTTTTTATAGTGAACTTGTCAAGTGTTCCATTAGTGTAAAAACACCTGATCTCGTATTTATTGTTAGATAAAAGATTTGAAGATTAGGTGAGTTGAAGCGGAACTACTTATGCAAACTCGTTTAGAAATATTGTTATGTAATAAATATTTTTTATTTTTTACTTCTGCTTGATACAGACGGAGATAAATGGCCTAGTTTTTAATGAAAAATATTTATTATTGTAAATGCTAAGTTGCCAAAACTAAATGGTTTTTATGGTAAAGTAGCACGTGTCCTTAAAATGATTTAAAAAATTAATTTCGCACTGTCTTTTATTTGTGTTTCTTATAATTAGATAAAATAAACAATGCTCTCCTTTAAAATGATGCTTACAACATAAGAGCCTATATTTAATGAAAACAAGTGTCATTCACTTTGAAGATTGCCTACTTGGTTGCCAAAATCAGAGATTCACCTTATATTTTTAGTTAGCTAGAAACTAAACAATTTTCAAGGACTTATTTTTGCATCAAGTGATTTCATTAATTAAAATTTCAGTGCTTTCTTTAATCGATTTAAATTTATAAAATAAATTAAAACTTGGGCACTTCAAAATTCCAAATTGCAACATATCAGAAAAATTAAAACGTAAAATTGCAAACTGCTAGGATTTTATTTATGGCAAATAACTTTCATTACTCATTTGCACAAAGTAACATTTATTCGAGATAAATCAATATTTATTCTTTCTCAAACAATTAACTGGTAAATCTGACAAATCAATTTATTTATCTGCTATAAAAATTTATTAGCAACAAATAAAATACATTTTTATTTCTTTCAGATAAATGTTTAATCTCCGCAAGTAATAAATTCTTCATGAAAATGAATTTCCATTTTTTCAGATAATTATAATGCCAGGGCCGAATGCATTTCAAATAGTTTGAAAACAGTTTAAATTCACTTTTAATCTCAAGACTGGATGAATGAGTCTTGAAGTTTGTAAAAATGATTCGGTCCTTGGCATACGTATTGCGGAAGTGGTCCTGAGAAGGACGTATTTGAATATACATTATACAATATACACGCTCGCGGATTCTAGATATTAGAATGAGAATGCATAGTAATGATCTGTGATTTGACTTGGTGTGAGTTTCGTGAATCACTCCAAGACCGGAAAGATTCAAAAATTTCGAATTAGTGGTCCAACAAACGTTTTGGTAGAAAGACGACCAGCAAGCATGTCGTCTTTGATTAAGTAATCAGGATCTAACGGATCCAGAGACTTACAATCAGTCGCGCAACAATGCCCGTTTTACTTCATTTCGTTTTATTTTATTTTATTGACATTTTATCGAGATTCACGCAAACTGCTCAACGTGAAATCCTTTGGTATCCAAATATGTAAGCCTGACGTCACGCACTGACTCTTGTTGAGGACGCCCACCTTGTCTCTGTCTGTCTTGCTTACCTTTCTGTCTTTCAGACTATCTTGAAGCTCCCATCGAGTATTTTTTTTTTACTTATCCATAATACCATCTTTCCGCATCGATGAAAGCGAAATCGAGACTAGTAGTGTCCAATCATCCACCACAAAAGTACACAGTTGGTAATGGTTAGGATTTCCTTATAGTGATTTCGTAGCTGTATTCTCTCGTCTGATTAGTTGGTGCAGAACTGTAAAAATGCTCGGTGACACTATTTCACTCTGTTTTCAGATTCGAAAATCAGTAACTCTTCTTCTGCATATTCTGGAAGATTACAGCATTCGATGAGCTAAAAATACAGCCGCCTGTAAATATTTATGAAATATTTATTTTTGTCGGTTGGTATGATTTATGGTGATTGTTTCATATTTTGTTGCTCTGGGTTCAGAGAAAAAGGATCGAGGATGCAGGAGATATTAAAGAGATTGTTATCGATTTCTGAAGAGATGTTTTTTGTTGATTTATACCACCGGGATATGTTAATTTGAGAAATTTTAACCGTGGGAAATGTTGAATTATAGAATTGAAATGATTTATTGATCTAAGTCAAAACTTTGTTTCTGATCCTTATGATTACATACTGCAAAGGAATCGCCTTCGATTGACAAAAAAAATGTCGCAAGAAAACCATTTTCTTTATGCGTTAAGAAAGACATTGACTTTCGAGAGCCTCTTTGCAAAAAAAAAGGTCAGGGTCATTATTCTGAAAATACTGACTTCCTTAAAAGTATTATGAATCGCGATATGAAATGTGCTAGTTCGATTTGTCATCTAGGTCAAGGTTGTACAAAAAAGAGGCCGCACCTCCTAAGATTGTGAATTTTTATCATTGTTGTGGTGAGATAAAATAGATTTTTCGTCTGAATCCAGTTTTGATATCAATGAAATTCAAGATTGGTAAGGAGAGAAGAAATTTTGTCTTCTGTGGTGACAGGGATACATAAAGGGTATCAAGAAGCTGAGTTGCATCCCTGATCTAGGTGACCCATCGCCTCCAGGTGAAAATGACCGGCTCAGACTTGAGATTCTTGGCAAGAGATAATAGGTCAATTGCTGCTTTCCTTTGAGAAATTAAATCCAAGGGATAAAACGAGAGCAAAGCTCCAAAATAATATTTTACAATATCAGATGCATCTTAGTTCAGATACACTTCAGAATTTCGAAAATGTATTAAGAAAATAAATTAAGGAATGCACTTAAACCATAAGATTCGAATAATCTTGAGTTGGATGTTGTGGTAGTCTTGACTCTTGAAAAGGAGACTGTTATTCAATAATAATTCAAGGCATTCGCAGAGCGAATTGCAGAATTTAGTATTCGATAAATAATGCATTATAAGCAGATATCCTATACATATATTGACAGCAGTCAATGCTATTGATCTCGCAATATACGGAGTTTTGCATTTATATTACGACAAACTGTCAGCATGCATGTTGTGACGCGAAAATAGTGATCGATAAGATCAATTTTTCTCCCGATTTATCATCAACAAAAAATGTTCAGTTCAATAACAACTCATTTTAAAACAAACATATTTGAAAAAATGATTAAATAAGTAACTTCTTTATAAGAACTCGTAAAACATACTTTATTAGTTTCACGTATGACTCAACACAATATAATATTATTCTGTGATATAAAGTATCTATAAACTATAAAACTTGTAATTTGTAATCCGGATTAAGATCCGCATTTCATTTTGAAACCATGAATGATGTCAGATTTAAGTTTGTTCTTGAAATTTTTACAAAGAAACGAAGTTCAGACCAAGCCGTCGAACCGGTTTCAACTAACAGTTCTCCGTTAATCTGAAAAGTGACCTTTAATTGAAAATAAAATGTCTATATACAGAAAAAGACAATTAGGAAACTTTCTCTGAATGTTCTGCACTTTAGCGTATTTTAACTCTCAAAACAAGATTGCGAATCTATTTTACTTCGCTCTTACAAGAGACCACTAAATACGAAAATATCTCTATTGTAACAAGCAACAATGAGAGCTTTATGTATCTTGCATCACGATATACGATTCAGCTTTTAATGAGTATGTACTAATTTTTGTGAAATCAGATTGTCAAAGTAAAATGCGCTTATAAGTTTAGATTAAAACGGATTGGTGGTTAAGTAGGTGGTATTTGAGTTTATGAAAAGCGATGAGGAAAAAAGGCTTGTTGTAACGAGTATAGAAGATTAAAATCCACTCGGGTCCCATGGTTGGAAACTCGCCCACGACAACCCACGTCATCGTGATATGGTAGGCCAAATTAAATCCAAATCCAAAACTGAGATGACTCAGAGTAATAGCGAGACGAGACTTACCTTTTGGCTTTGGCCTTCTTAATTTCAGCTTCAGACTTTAGAATTAGAATTACAGAATAGATAGAATAGACCACGTCAACGTAACGAGCACATGGCTCCCAACTTCCATTATTCTTTCTTCATTCAATAATTTCTACGACCTTGACGTGCGCTTCTGCACTTACAGTCAGGTGTCCCTCTTTTATTAACGGTCTTACATCACAGTGACAATTTTTCTTATGTAGAAAAAGAGTCGGTTTATTAATTATTTATCAATGGGATGGGTGGATTATCATAGAGAGAATTGAATTATTTCATTTCTCAATGAATTATATTGTGGACATAGTGTTTGATGAAGGATTTGATTAATCATTCTGCATTTCCAGTCTTGCAAAATTTAGACGTATTCAGTTTAAATTATTCGTAGTTTCAATCAAATCCTCTGATTAAAAATAAATCAATCATCAAATTAGCTGAAAGCAACTTTTCATTAAACACGCGACACTGAACATAATCTATGTAAATCCTATCCCGCGTGTTTTTAATAGTTTTACGGTCAACGGAAACAGGTTGCATAAGTATTAAAACTGTCATTTAAAACTTCGTAAGACTCTTAAGCATCTTAATACACTTTCCTAAGTAATCTTTCAGTTCTGATACGTAGAAAAACAGATATTCAAATTTAATATGTAGATAGTCGAAAAATTGAATTACAAATATATATTTATCCTAAATATGTATTTAGATATTTAGGTTGAATATCTTAGATAGTTGTTTACCTATTTAGTATCTAAGATATTTAGGCTGAACATCCAGATACTTAAACTGAATATTTTAGGTGGCTGTCACATACATATACAATTTTAATGACTTTTTTTATGTCCTTAGCGGTTTTTCTATTGTTATTTTAACTCTGAATTTTCATTCTTTATTATTGTCAACTCGGAGCTTACGTAGCTTTTGCGAGAGGATTTATCGTTTTCTAGAAACGATTTAAGTTTCATTTCATTGTATCCCAAGAGTAACGAACTCTTCAGTGGTAGAAATGTGCACTCGTGGTTTATGTGCAGCATGGGAACTCAAGCGGTGTGTAGTAACGGTATAAACAACGTGCAAGACGGATCTACACGAGATCTGAGCTATTGTGCCACTGGATCAGCTGGTTTAAAGCGACACTCGATAATTGGCTGTCAGGTCACGTGCTTAGAACATTTTAAACTCTAAATTCCTTTCTATAAAAGTGTACACGGAAATTCATTATAATCCAATTAATTTTCCATGAAATTCAGACTTTAAGAGCTTGTGTTACTTTACCATAAAAGCAATTTTATTGCCAACTTTACGTTTGCAATGATAAATATTTTTTTATAAAACTGAGCCATTTACTCCCGTTTTGAACAGTTAATTGACCTTGTTTTAGTGAAAAATATTTATTACTAACATTATCAGTCGCGCGCGTTCTATTTTTTGTTTTTAGGGCTCTTTTTTAATACAAGTTCAAAATTTTGAATCAATAATTTTTGATATTAACTATTGATATAGACATATGTAGATAAATAATATAGATAATAAAGCTTTCAGTTTTATTAGAATCCAAATTCTGACAAGTCTTACAAATTGTTTAAACTTTTGAAACATATGCATTTTATTAATACCAAAACAATGCCTCTAATTGCAAATAATTCCCCGACAAATACTTACGAATTAAGCTTGCTTACTCATCGAGAAAATCATAGTATGCGTAAACAAAAAGATGATTAAAGGGGACAAAGAGGAAAATCTTGAGGCTAGCCAGAAAATTTAGACTGCAATGCATCATTCTACAAATGTGAAACGGTGCTAGTGTCCCTTATATGAAGACTAAAATGGTCTAGAGAGGCTTGAATCCTGAAGTACAAATTATTTTTTTTTGTTCTCCCATCCCCCAGATAGTTTTACCCCTACTGTAGATCAGTGATAAATTTTCATCTTCACTATCTTTCTCCCTATTAGTTGCTCAGAGAGTGGAGGATAACGAAGTGACCTCCACCTCCGCGTTTTCATCTATTTCGGATACCATGGGTGTCTAACTTTAGAATTTTCGTTGGCCCAGTCTTTGACTCGAAGCTTAAGTTTTCCTAAAGACTCGAAGTCCGCGCACTACTCATGACGTCAACACAGGAAGCATTTCTTCTCCAAATGTTGCATTTCTGAATTCCGCGATTGTCGTGGAAATTCCGCGGGTATCGTTATTGAAGAAAAAAAAAATGAGAAAAAGCACGGTTTTGTTGTGACAATGTGAGAATGAAGTCGCGATAATTATGTTAAAAGTTGGGGGAAAAGATAACGCGAGTGAGGTGAGGATTTCCGATTTTTGGATTTTGGATCGACTCCAGATCTATTTCCTTGGAAGTGAGAGGTTCTCCATTTTTGTAAGTCGTTCTGAAAAAGTAGAGATGAAGATATTATTTTGAGAGGGTACAATTTATAAAGTATCGGACAAGCATTGTTTTGGAATGAATTATTGTTAACATATTGAAATTCAGAAAATTTTCCATTGCGTACATACTTCCTTTAACTTTAAACAACAATTCTTCCTCACTTTCCTCGAAATTCGTGACGAAAATGCAAAATCGCGGAAGGAACTCGGCAGAATTATTGCAAACGAAAAGTATAATACGATATTATAACATTCCTTTGTTACTGATTCGGGACAAGAAATTAAATAACGACTGCGATATTTATAAGAATCGAAGTTTCGTCATTTATGCGTGAAATCGTGCGTTTTTTCCAACAAAAAGAATCGAAGTTATTCCATTTGGTGTTACAAACAGAAAAATTAATTTCAGGTATAATCGATGAGTATTTTTTTATTTTTTTATTTTTTTTTTTTGTAAAAAAACTATTGTGTTCTTTAAAATGTTTGATAACTGAAAAGTTCTGAACGTTCAACTGAACGAATTTTTGTAGTGATTGTATTTTAAATTAGAAACAGTTAAAAAATATTCATTCATTCATTTCGTTCATTTAAACGTTCAAAGCTTCTGGTATATTCTTATTGAGTGTAAATGAGCAAATTGTCAGTTTTCTTTCGGTGTAAAATTATCTTATACCGCGATAAATAATTAAAAGTGTCTTTATTTATGTTTTAAACTAGCTTGCAGAATCTATTTCCTTAAACACGTGTTTGACTCTCATAATTTTTATTCCTTCTGAACTAAGGCCAGGAGCTTCTATAACAAATATCGTTTATAGATTTCATGAATTTTCATTTTGATTTTTATCACTGTGTGGTTTTTATTACAATTCAAAAATTATTTGTAAATATTTGCACAATTCTAGATTTTGAAAGCTTGGAAATTGTTTTATCGTTCAGTTTTATTTTTATCCTGAAACCATTGAAGGTTGGATCTTTTCTTTAATAAAATTTTTAAATTTAAAATAAACTATTACGTTTTGAGAAGTGAGTCTATCTAGAGTTTATTTTTGGACTGAAAAATGATTTTCATTTAAGTTACACAAATATTCTTTCTTGAAAGCTTTCAAAGTTTTATGTTTTTTGTGAAAATTTGTGCATTGCATTGTTAATTTATCTTTGAAAACTTATTAGACATTCAAATTTTCTGAATTTCTATTTTCCGTTTTTTTCTTTTGCATGTAATCTATTATTATTTGCTTATCGCATAAATGAGCTCCGTATCTATTGTCAACATACCTCAAAAGAATGAAAAAGTTTCTTTTGCCGGAAATGACGGTGGCAACGGTACTATTTTGTCGCATAGTAAACTGAAATCACGATTCCTCTAATCGATAGCGGATAACCTCTTTCAATTGTATTTTCGTCTGACCCTTTAGCATAATCGATTAAATCTATTTTAAATTTTTCAACCCATTCAACATTTTTTTTGCTATTTAAAGGTGTTTTGCTTGAAATTCATCAAAATTTAAAAGCTTTTCTTACAACTGTATATTTAAATATAAAACATAAATATTATATGAAAATTAAATGAAGTATTTACGATTTCAGTATTTATAATGAATTAAACTCTGTAAATAAAACAATCAGACTCTATAGGAATTAGATAAGAAAATCTCCCTGTAATTTTGATCGTGGTTTATAATTCCAATAATTAGCACCTGAATTATTATTTCCAGTTATTGGAAAAGTGGAATAAAATTACGTTGGGTGGTTCTTATCAGTGTTATTACACTGCAACTTATTTGCTTATGTCCGTTATTAATACAGCGTTATTACGTCGTTAAATGCACCATTCGAACTTACATGACCTCGTCTTTTAGCATATAATTCACTGTGCTTACAGGAGGCTCGTGCTTATTACGCTACTAATTACGATAATGAAAAAATAAAAGTGCTCGCTGCAATCCCAGAGGATATTGGCATTCGCCTGGTGCATGGAAAGTTTCATTTTTACTTCAGTTTGTCGAGACGTTCAACAGACAAGGCGTTTGTTGTTGTTAAGGGCCATTCTCGAACTCTCGATGAAATTTATCGTATTGCGAAATTCCGTAAACATCGTCACTCACGATCCCAATTATAAAACACTTTCCTGAATAAAATTATCAATAAACTATTAAAGTCCACTTTAAAGTGCATTCAAATTAGTTCTATTATTAAAGAGTATCATTCTGTCGAGTTTTTATTGTCAGACCTACTTTCTTTTTCATTTTTAGAATATATTTTATAATATATTTTAGAATATAAATGTGAAGAATGTAATGCGATTGAAAATGTAACTTATAAAAAATATTTTTGGATTTTTGAAGAGTTTGAAGTAGTGGCTGTTAATTGAATTAAAAGCTTAGTTTAAAGAAAGGATTTGAGAGACTTAGATTTAGCAAAGTGTCTCTGAATGATCGTTTAAGGAGCATTTTCAATCGATCGTTTTTCGCATATATCGGATCGTTGCCAATTGGCCACGAATGGAACGGTGTCGACTAATAGCGATAAATAAACGTTACGTTGCATTGTTCCGACAGGTGGTTGCCTAAGCTGACACTCGATTCAGAAGACAGAGACAATGGTTGACTACTACAAAATCCTCGAAGTCTCTCGGACCTCTACTAGCTCAGACATAAAGAAAGCGTAAGTACATCATTTGCAATCACTATCGTCCAATCGATGAACGCGAAAAGATATACGACGTAAACACCAATTGAATTCTTAATACAAATAGACTTTATCCATTTGATGCCATTCGTAGAATCCTGACTATTCTCTCTGACTGCATTCTTGAAAGTATTATGTATCATCCATCAGAATAACATAAGAATCAATCCAGAAAACTATTTCAATTTTTTTTTTAAATACTGATAAAAAAAATTGTAATATTATAAATTGTAATTTGTCAAGCCTGAAGGCAACAGATTTTTTGTTAACATCTGTGCAAAAAATTAAACTAAGCAAAATGTCAGTCAGAACTTCACTCAGCTTTTAGACATTGACAATTTTTATCTCAAAATACATATGTTTCAATATTCTTCGTTTTGCTAATTCATTCATTCTTTATACTACTCGAGTGTCCAAAAGTAGAACGTTCATTCTTGACACCACCTGGTCCGAAAATATATATCTTAAAAACATAAGTTGTCACGTTATCCGAAATAAATCCACAATTTTTAAACCGAGTAAATAAACTCATTACTAAACTTTTTTTCGTATTCAACTGTTGAGTTCTTAGAAAATGTCTAAAATTTAAATACTGATAAAGGAAAATCTAGGAAATCTTGAATCTGTTCTTTTTTTCTACTTAAAATTAGAATTTGTACACTTGTATTTGACTTTAATCTTTCACGTAAAGACTATTATAAGTGAGCTCTTCTATTTATGATATTTAAATGAAACTCTCGTCCAATCAATCGGCGAAAATGGTTATAACAGATTCTGCCTCTCATCCGCCTCTTAAAGATTGATAGAGTTCTGAAAGCAGATCGTGATTAATGGATCGTGCGAACTTTTATCGACGATTGAAGATTCTCTTGCCTTGCTAATGTCTCTATAGTCTATAGTCTCATAAAATCATCAGATACGTCGTTTAAGAATTTTCTTCAGTTCTTTATTCTAAAACGATTGCATTAAAGAAAACGTAAATAAAAAAGCCCATTGTCAAAGTAAAAAATGTCTATCTTAAATAAAAATGAATATCATAAATTTTACTAGTCGTAAAAAACGAAAAATGGTCACTAAAGATAAATTTTGTTTCCTCTTTATAAAATAGTCGCATAAAACATAATAAAGAACAGATACAAAGTCGAGTACAGTGTTGAAGATTCTCACTTTTAGTATTTCCTACTTCTCTACTTGATTCTTTTTCACTGAAAGCTATTAAAATCTTGCGCAATTCAAGCATTTATTACTTAGGATGAGACAGGTTTGGTTCAGTGAACTCCTGAATTTTCGTCTCTTTTTTTAACTAAGATGCACGTGCTCGAGTTTGAAATAGAAAAATCATCGGGGCCTTTGATTACATTCAACCCGCTCTTCTCCTTTTTCCTTTTCCTTTTTTCCCCTCTTTGCTCTCTCGTTGTTGCATTAGTGGTACATCCGAGGTGCATTCGAGGTTATCCTCCGAGGTCTGTGACCCGTTTCACGGTCGTGGCACCGGACAGCCACTGACAGAGAGAAACCTCCTACCAAAATAAACGTTGTCATAACTGGTAACGCACTTTCTGAACAATTTTCAGAATTATCCCCCGAATAAGGGACAAAGAAATTAGTCTGCAACCCAATTTAAAATTCAAGAGTTGAATCTTTATCTTGGTAATTTTCCTTTCCAATTTTGCTTTCTCTCTTCATTGAAATTAATAAATTGTTTTCTTTTTACAGCTACAGAAAATTAGCCCTCAAATGGCATCCCGACAAAAATCCAGATAATCTAGAAGAATCGAACAAAAAATTCAAGGAGATCTCAGAAGCCTATGAAGTTCTAATCGATGGTAAGGACTCGAGATCGTTTTGTTGTTAAGAAATTCGAAAGCACTATTTACCCATTTTAATATACTAGCCAGAGCTTTGCACCAGCTTTTTCAAGACCCTTGCAGTTCCTTCTTTATAAAAAAAATCAATTCTTTAAGATCTGTCAAATATAGGGGTTGTATAAAATAAAAACAAGCTCAAAACAATTCTAGAAATAGCTAGAATGGTAGAATTAGATTAGTTGTTAAGTAGATGTAGATATTTGTTGTTTGGTTCGTAGATTTCTTAATACATAATAATAGATCGCTTCATTAAATTTTTTGTAGATAGTTTTAATTTAATTAAGAGCATGTGATAATTATCATAAGAGCAAATTTCATTTTGCCAATTTTACAATGGTAAATGGTCTAGTTTTAGTGAAAAATATTTATTATTGCATACGTAAAATTGGCGAATCTAAATTGTTCTTGTGGTGAAGTATCATATACCCTTAAAGCTTCAATCAGGTTAAACGTGATTGGAATTTATTTACAATGAAATAAAATAGCTTCGAACTCGCACAATGTGCACGCGTTTTGGCAATCGTTCTCCTACGATTTATTTCTTTGCGGCCTATAAATAAATCCATAACTATAAAGCAATATTCTATACCTATTTATAATTATTGATAAGAACACTACTTAAAATCTTTTCGTAGCCCATACAAAATAATTTCGTTTGTCTGAAAAATATTTGGTTCAAAAATTAAATTCCTTTCTTTCATTTCGCCATTGATCATATCAGTTTTAATTACTTTAGAGAAATGGAATTGTTTTCGTGGAAATGAGCGTGTTTCAAGACATTTCGAACATATCAGACAAAGTTTTAATATCATTAAATTTTCCGGGCGTCGATAAAGACATTGTAAAGTTGATTGACGTGCAACCCTGAACAAGGACATGCGCCCATACAAACAAAAATATCGATTGCGACCCTCTTTTAACCAGCAAGCTCATTTAAAATTTAACTCTAAAGTCTTTAATTTAAACTTTTTTTTTACTAATTTTCAGGTATTTCTCTCAAAAGTTGTCTATTGAATTTTTCCACAGCCATGCATTTAATTCATTTATTAGTTTCTTTGATCCATTAGAATCAATTATTTATCATTTCCTGTGAATCATTAAAAAGGAGTTTGGATTGAGAAAAGTTAAAATGGTGTGAAATAAAAATAAAAATTTTAAATCGTACTGCAAGGATCCTATGAATCAATCGAAAAATATCTGTTTGTTCCCGGATTGGCATGATGTATCGGTATCCAGATGCCAAAAGGAAACTCTACGACCAACGATTGTATCAGAAGGCGTCCTCAAAACCAGGCCGTGGATTCACCTATAGGAGTTTCTTTGATTCTCCCTTCCAGCGATATTTCGGTACACCCTCATAAAAGAACTTTAAGAGTGTCACGGGTGCACACGACTTTTTAAAAAATGCGAAAAGTCAAAAAATTGATCGACTCTTCGCGTTCTCGCATTTTTCCAACGACCCATTTACTACAAAAGTATTGATTAAAGAAATTCCCTTTCCTTTGCACCACCCCATTCCTTCTCTTTTATACCTTTTAACATTGATTTTAGAAAGTTTTCTTGTTTAAGTTAATTTCTTTTTAAGATTCAAATATTGACTAAGTGGAACTTTTCACATAATGATAAGGTTTGAGTAAAAAAAAAACAATTTACTTACGTAATGTTACGCAAGAGTAATTCATAGACTAATGGATTTGACATCGAATAGAGTTAAATGGTTAAAAATAAAGTGATTGAAATCGAGGTTCTATAAATAAAAGTATTGCCATTCTCTTCCACTTAGGAGTAAATTAAACTCAATTACAATTCAGCTAAAAAAGTCAATTTGTTCAGAGATTTTGTATTCCTGATCCTTGACTCCTACCCGTTAAACCTCATATTTTAAAACCTTGTGAATAATTTTATAAAAAAAAATCGAGGGTTTTGTATTCAAAGAGGCTTGACACTCAATCTCATGAGTGATTAACCCCTCATTGCGTATTCTTAAAATTAAATATTTGTAAATTGCTTTACTCTTAAAGCTTCTCTCACGATCGGTGTCAATGACTCTTAATATATACATATACAATATACATATATAGATTAAAATCCCCATTATCTTCTATAACAAGTTTGTTAAAAAAATTTAACTAAAAATTGAACGATTCTTGTTCCTTTATTTCTCTTATTTTCCAATTTTAATTTTTTTTTAACTACTCAGAATGATTTTCAAGAAAACTATAATCTCTACTACCCTGCTCTTTTGCCTGTTAACAAAATTTTTTTGCTCTTCGTGAAGGAGAGAAAATCTATGTTTTGGGTCACAGATCAAATTATTTTTAGAGTATTTATTGAAGAATTATTTTTAATTGTTTTTTAGAAATTTTTTTTTCTTGATAAATCAGATGATATTCTCTCCTGAATTTAGAGCGTTGCAGTGAACTTCCAGGGATACTTTGACCTCTTGCCACGAACTAACTAGCCTGCATAGTTGCTTTTTAAAGCTTTTACAACATTTGATTATTTATTTTTTATTTCTGTGAAAATAATTAAAATTTTTTGTGTCATCTTTTTTCAGAGCGAAAGAGGCGAATCTATGACGAGTATGGAAAGGAGGGACTTCAAATGCCTGGAGGCAAGAGGCGCCATGAGGATGACTTCAACAATGTCTTTGCAGGAACATTCGTCTTCAGAGATCCAGAAGATGTCTTCAGAGAATTTTTCGGTGGGACGCCGTTTGAAGACTTATTTGGAGGTAATTTATTCAGACAGTTTTTTTATAAGTAGGTTCCTAAATTGAAAAGGATTCCAATTGAGTTGTTTAAATATTTGGAAGCTCCTTTTTAGGTGCTTTTGAAATTGGAAAAATTTTTCATTTTAAATATTTTTTAAAATGTTTAATTTTTAAGGATTTGGTGGAAATATATGGACCGGTAACAGACACAGTCATCCTAGTAACAATAGCTTAAGCACGTCCTTCTTCTCGCCATTCGCACCATTCGACTTTGGAGATTTGATAGGCGCAGGAGGTGGAGGAGGTGCAAACTTTACCTCATTCAGCACATTCAACAACTTTGGTGGTCCCAGTGGCGGCAATACTATGAAGCGAACGAGCACGTCAACGAGATTTATCAATGGAAAGAAAATCACTACGAAGAAGTAAGATAATCTCGTTTCAAGTTTGAGTCAGTTCTCCTATAAAATGGATACTTTTTAAGAAGTCTAAAAATACCTTTTTAATCTAATTGTGTATTCCTTCCTATTTGGGAATATTCGATATTTTATTCCCAGTTTAAAATGCACAGTAAAGTGGATCGAGCTTTAATGATCAATATTCAGAGATGAAAGATGATAATCCTTTCAAAGAATTGACAGACTGAGATCAGTGTTACCAGATTTTGGGCTACTTTGGGCTACTTTAATGCGAATTTGGGCGATTAGTCGCCCAATCTGGCAGCACTGACTGAGACATAAAAAGATTTTATTAGGTTTTCCAACTTTTATAGAGTTTGAAGTTAAATTTAAGTCTTTCTGATCGGATTAAAAAATATTATAAAGTATTTTAAGATGTCAAAGATTATTATGTTTTTATCGAAGAAATAAAATGAAGTCTATTTATTTTGTTTTCGTCTCAGAAAGTTAAAGAAAATATCTGAATCAAGACTAATATAAGAATTTTTTTTCAGAGTCACTGAGAACGGCAAGGAAACGATAATGTCCTTCGAAAACGATGTGTTGAAGTCGAAAACAGTAAACGGCGTGCCTCAATCCATAACGTACAGTTAAATTTCTCTCTTATTCGCTCGAGCTTCAATAATCAATTGGTTTTGAGAAATTTCTCTACTCACAATTTTCACATAATCTGCTACTAAAAATCCTGCTAAATCGTCTGGACAAGCGTCCCGAGACTGGCTCGGCACTAATTATTCTGCCCAGCCATCGCTCGATCAACGCTGATAAAAAAATAATGAAAGTAACAAAATAAAACAAGCACAACGGCAGCGTTGCTTTGCTGGTCGACATAATGCTCCGGACTATCCGAACTTTCATCTAATCCTCCAGACTAAGCGACCTTCGCTAAACTAATGACTGTGATAGGGCGAGCAGCTCGAGCGAGCGGATTATAAAGCTGAAATATACTAATGGAACGTCTCCAAGTTTCAGTTCTCGTCAACTTTTCTGTTTTATCAGGTTGGATGAAGCGTCGACGAGTCGTCAGGTTAACGACCGAATCCACGACGGAGCATCACTTGGCACCCACGGCTCCAAAATTCACCACGACTATCCCAAGGGTTCCAGGCTAAAGTCTCATCACCATTCGCATTCGAGTGCGAAACACGATAAGAATAAGAGGAAGTAAACTTAAGCTTAGCTGCGATTCTTTTTCCTAACTGCTCTTAAAAATTTATTTGTAAGTTGTAACTACGAACTCTGGTAATGAAGAATTCTAGTAACAAAGAACTCTAGATCTCCGTCTCGCCTTTGTGATTCGCGGAAACAATTCAGGGACAGTGCTAGAGCCACAAATGCCTGATTGAATTTGGCATCGAAACGAAGATAGCTTAATCCAAAAGTAATGCGAAAACTTGCGGCTAAGGTAAATAAATTTAATCCCGTAACGGCAACTTACCTTTTCATATTCAGTGACAGAGTGATACACTATCCTCTCACCGAGTTGCGAGACGAATCGGAATACTCCGAGCCTCGGAATCATCTTTCGTAGTACTTATAATACGTGTAACTAGAATTATTGCGAATGTGTCGAGTGTATGAGACTTGAGAAGAGTGTGATGATCGACGAGTGACGATATGTTGCGCTCTCAGTAGAAAGACAACAAACTTAACGTTGTACAAAGTATTGAGCAACTCGGTGTGAAAGCGCGAATTCGGAAGTGCATCGCTTTGTAAGAATGCCTAACGATTCGTCGATTACTTGCGCGCTTGTGTAGTTTCCAATCGCAATTTTTTATTAGCCAATGTCATTTCCAAAAAATTTTAAACCATTTTATGTTAAAACAAAAGCTTAAGTGAAATGCAATTTAAATTTCGCGACACAATTTGAAGATTAAAAAGTCTCTTGGCAATAATATAAATCTAAAACAGTGACACGAAATTTAAAATTAATTTATAAAGGTATCTTTTTCTAGTTTCTAGACAATGGATTAAAAATTTTTGAAATTACTTCACTTTTGATTTTTATTTGAAATTTTATTTCTTATAGTTACGAGGCGATAATAAATTCATATTCATAATATTGATATATTCCAGTGAGGATATTCTTGATTCGGAAGTAATATTTTCTTGATTTGTTCCTTTTGGGAGCGGTTCTGAACTATTCTTGGACATATTATTACTTGCTGATAGAAATATTACTTTCATCGAAGAAATTAGTCGTGTCTCTAAAGTTTATCTTACACTTAAGGTTGACCGATTGTAAATGAGTAACGATATTTAAACAGATAATGAAAATTAAACTATTCCTAGTATCCAGGAACGTCCACCCGAATTTAAATGACTTTTTCTTTGTGGATGAGAAGCGCATTATAGGAGCAATAAGTATTTTCTCGAAAAGTTCCATCTTAGCTTATTACTTAAGTTTATCTCATTTACCCTTTCACTTAAGTAAAAAATAATAGCGTATGTGTATATAATGATAAGGAACAAGTGTTATGCTTAAAAACAAATACATTATTATTATTCACTAAAGTTTTTATTTATAATCAATTCCCTGGTTGACAAGAACATTATTCTTGATAAAAAAAAAAGAGATTCATAACTCAACAGTCTTAGAGATTTTAATGTATCGTAATTTGTAATAAACTTAGTGTGATGTGGTGCATAGTATTAGATATTTACTATATAATATAAAAACTAGAACCTAATCAGTGTATAGATTCTTGATTGGGAGTCATGACGTATATCGCAATCTTGATCCCATGTAAAAAAAAAGTGCGATTTGTTTGTGCGAAGCTTTCAAATAGAGTTTTTGAAAGAAAATATTGCACTAGATTACATAATTGTGATTTGATTACTTTTTTCCAATCGATTGGATCAAGGCCTCCACTTTTTCTACGTATTGCTTTTTAGCATCTTCTTGACTTAGACCTTTTTTGCCGTTCCATGCATCCCATTTTGCTTTTCCTTTGAAATCTAGCATTCCTGGTCTTGCTGAAAAGAGGAAATCGAAGATTTTCAGTTTTTAAGTAGGTAGCTAATAAGTAATTGGTATTATTATTTAGTGCTGAGACTTATAGATTCTATAATTTTAGGGACACTAATTTTGCTCTTTTATTTAAAAATATTTACCTGTATTACAATCACCAACAGTTGCCTGTTTATATAAAGCATAAATCTCTAAGAGATCAGCATCGGAAGGTGTAGAAGCTAAGTCCTTCACATCCTCTACAGCTTTGTTGAATTGCTAAAAAATTAATAAGAGCATGTGGTAATTACACCAAAACCTCTATTCTTTCAGTTTCGTAAAGTATATTTTATATTAACAGAACAGTAATTTAATTATTTTTAGACTTACTCCGAATTAATTTTGGTCTAGTTTTGTAAGTTAGAAAGCAATTATTTATCGTAAACAAAAGAAAAGTATTTTTATCATTTTAAACTGCGCGCGAGAAGTAACCAATCAGACGTCGTGCGCTACGCATGCGCAGTACCGCGTGGAGCCCCCGTTAGGAACACGGTTGATACGGCCCTAACTTTTGACGACCACTGTCGATTCTGAAATCGATTCACAGCAACTTCATAGCATGCCCGAAAAAAAAAACCATAGAATCGAGGTTTTGGTGTATATTAATATTTAATATTTGAAATCTATGGAATTTGCCAACGGTTATGTATAATTGTATAATTTAACTCCAAGAATGCAAAATTCGAGGCAGGTCATTTTTTTATTTATTAATTTTTCACAATTATTCAAATCAGGTAATTTTCTACTTTATCATAAGATCATCATTAAAAATGTATTGAACTTTCCGGCGGTAATTCGGAAGTGATTTAACCTCATTAACCGGAACCGGAAGAATCCAATAATGTCAATTTGTCAATATTAATAAAATGGCCAACAATTAGATTGTTTACTCACCTCGTCCAGCGACATTTTCTTGTTTTGCAAGTTTTCAATCAACAAGTCGTTCAACAATTTGCGCAGGAAATGTCTGCACACTTCTATGTTTAGTTTTTAATTAAAATTAACTGCGAAAGTAGAAGAAAGTTTACTTTTGTTACTGAAAATCTTGAGGAAAGTAATACAGTTTTTAAGTGACTAACCTTCTCTGCTCGGTAAAGTCTCCTAAAATGCGAAATTGTTGACTTGATATGCTGCAGTTTCTTTACTGAGAGTGAGAATATTTTTCTGATAAAAATAATCGCTTGATATCGTCCGTTGGTCGTTATCGGAATATGCGACTAAAGCTAAACTCCTAAACTTCCAGACTACGATGGAAACGTGGCTCAGGGCCGTACATTTTACAGAAGGTACATATATGAAAAATGTCTAACCGAATTTTTACGTTAGGTTTTCATATTTTTGACATTGTTGACATTATATTTTCAAAAAATGCAATAATCATTTTCATTTGTCATTGCTTGCGTTTCTTGAAAATCCTTTCTGTTGATTGCAAGAATTCTATTTTTTCTTTTTTTTTTAATATTTGAATATGAGCAGTATAATCAAAATAATTTTTGTTTTTGAAAGTTAGGTTTATAATAATTACAAATTTATTCTTTTTGAATTTCATTTTTATTCATTAAATTCTATTTACTATAGACTTATTAGTAATAAACGTAAAAAACTAATTTATGTTCCAAGCAAGTTAAAGATTTAACATAAACATTTATGTTATAGATCGGCTTATTAGCAATAATAGTATACAATTGAAATTGTAAATATTAATATTTATTTTATGTATCGAAATTTTAAATTCGATGTACAGCAATCTTTACTTTCAAATCTCGTATGATGATAGTTAAATTTTTATCACCGCGAGCATGACCATTCATTTCTCGTTATATTTATCTCGTTATCTATCAATGTTTACGCGATTGAACCGTTAAACGAGAGGAAAATCATTAAGGCATATTGATGTCGCACTATAAATGAACACCTGCAATAAAGACTAAAGAAAATATTAAATCGATGTCCTTCGAAAGTAATCAATATTCGAATAAGCTGCTTATTTATTTTTTTATTTTTTTGTTATTTAAATCCTTCTTTACATAGTAACATAACAATGTTCTTAAAAAACTAATTCTTTCTAGAATTCAAAAGAAATCTAACAGCGGAACACAAATTCACAGGATTCGGTGGTAATCTTTTAACAGTTCAAAGTATTATATTAAGTATTAACTACATTTCTTGTTTATGAAAATTACAGAAGAAAAATTTATCAAGATAAAAAAAAACTCTCAATCATGTTATTTTTTACAATTTTTTTTTATTTGTATTTTTCGATAAGTTTGTCGACAAAAGCGATGTATTGTTTCTTCGCATCATCTTTGCTCATGCCCTTCTTTTTATTCCAAAAGTCCCACTTTGCTTTTCCTTTTAGATCCAGCATTCCTGGCCTAGCTATTTAGATTGAAATACCAATTTTTTATCATTTTGTTAATACATTTTCAACATAGATTTATAAAAATAAAAAATAACAGCAATTAATGTAAAAAAAATTAATTTTTAAGTACCTGTATTGACGTCACCGATCGTGGCCTGTTTAAAAAGTGCGTATAGTTCCAAAAGTTCTTCGTCTGTTGGTCGTTGTGAAATATGTTTAATAGCCTCGGCCGCAGCTTCAAAATCCTAATGAAAAATATTCAATTATTAAAAGATTTATAATAAAATTTTTGAATTTTGTTGTTTATTCACAACTAGGAGGTTGGCTGAAAATATAAAGCTTTAAAATGAACGCGAGTATTGATTTCGAATTTTTTTGTAACGGTAAATGCAAATACTAAGACCAGAATTACATTGCAAAATAAATAAAGTCCGTGGATTCAAGGAATTGCTTTTTAGCGAGTTTTTTAGAAAGGAAAAAACTCAGATGAAAGGATTTAAAAAACAAATTAAAACTAGCACTTTATTGAAAAATTAAACACAAATGTAGTACAAAACGGAAACAAAAATTTCTACTTTCAAAAATACCGAGTTAGAAAACGCATATTTTATAAGAGTAGAAACACGGAGTAAATATGTAAATTAATGAGATTTAAAGTAATTTAAGAAATATATTGAATTTTAATTATAAAATAAATATCTCTATTTATTTTCACCTAAATACAAATTTTAAAAAATTTTAAACTCTAAAGTAAATTAAAAAATCTGTCATAAGCACAAAAATTTTCCTTTTTTAGCTTTGAAAAATACGAGATATTAGTTGCAGTTTTACGTAACTTCCATAAAATTGGCTTTCGCATAATTGAAAATTGAATATGCACATTTCTTAAACTTTGAAGCGACCCTTGAGCTTGAAATGACTATTACGACCAGTTAAAAATAACTTAAAAGTCATTAATTAATGAAAAGTTCAATTAAAAATTTTTATTAAAAAATTGGACCTTAATGTTTGTATATAATTCCTTGTTAATATAAAATTGTAAAGACTACTTAAACTTTCGAGATAAAAAATTATTTATTATAAACAGGTATCTGATAATTATTCTAGTAAAATATTGAGAGTAAAGTTGAATCGATAATTTAAATTTGTAACATTATGTTTGTGATTAATATTATTAATAACAAATTTTTTGTTGTATACAATGTAAATTTTATATCTGATAACAAATTTGGACAATTCAGAGTAAAATAAAGATTTTTTGATTCGAATATTTTGAGAAAAACTGGAAATATTGATTCTTGCTGTTTTTTTAATTTTTAATTTTAAATTCAAAATTACCTGATCGAGAGACATAGTCGAGACTTGCACGTTCCACGATAGCTAAATGTTAACTGTGTGTAGATTCTGACCCCCACCTTGTATATATTTTAGTGACAAGAAACTTTAAACAGAGGGGATTTCAAGTCATATGCAAATCATGCATGTAACATAAATCGACAAAAAATTTGTAAAACCGGTTAATTTATATAGTAAATACAACATTGACAAAGTACTATCGACAAAGAATTTTGAAGGTCTATAATCACAATTTTATCGAAATGCCAACTTTTTAAATTCACCCCAATGATGGATTTTTTATTTATTATTATTTATTTATCTCTCTTAAGTCGATAAGAGTGATTTCTATAAATCTAAATTTTTTTAAAAAACCTTTGAATATGTGTTTTAATTTTTTTGGCAGATTAAGTTTCTTGCAAGAAAAATATTAAAATCCTTGATCCATTCTTATGCGGTGAAAATTATTGTTGATTCTGCTCATATATTTTCCTCTTTCGTATTAAAAATTTTTCTTTTGCATAACTGGCATTCTTCAAATCTTAATAGTATCATTATAACACTAAGGTCTCGCTGATGACATTGAGTCTTTCGAAATGACGGAACATTAAGAGAAGCCTTCTCTGAAGAAAGAATTTTTCATCAAGAGTGTTCTTGAAAGAATGTAATAATGCGGAGAAAAATTGCAATTGCGAGAATCTCTCAGATAGTTTTCTGATTTTTCATACTTCTATCATACAAAATCTTTCAACAAACTTTTTAATAATTGAATGTTTTTCGTTATTTTTTAATATGGGAATTCTTGAAGGGGAGACCCTGAGTTCTTAAATTTTCTCTCTATAATAATTATCTAAAAATTTGTGGGAAAATCGATTTAAGTATAATCGTCTCTCGTTTATTTGGGTCATTTAATAAAATTAAATATCTATTTTAATTTGTCTATCTTTTCCGCTTGTATAAATTGCGCCTTTATTATTTCTGCGGCTTCATTTCAATTCTTGATTAGGCACGTGAGAAACCAATTGTTTTGGTAGAATTTATCGTAATCTCTGAATCGTCCTCAGAGTAGTGATATATGTGGTTCAAAAATAATTTCTTCCTATCAGTATCAAATTGTGTAAGCTAATCAAAATAATGATTTCTTTTAATCTCTATTTAATCATGACGTAAATATATTTGAAAAAATAATTAGAACTAAATTTAAAAAGTTATTCAAATAAATTTTGAAACGAAAGGAGAAATTTTTACTTGACCAATAAAGATTCTTGGAAAGTAGTTTATTGTTTCTTCGGGAGGGCAGGCTTTTAATAATAATTATCTTGAAACTGGAAATTTCATCGGGAAAGTGCATTTAATATGCAGTAAGTAGTTGATCCGGTCCAGGGTGAAATAAACTGCAATAAATGGGGCCAATGTGCCACATCATCCGAGACTCACCTGGACTTACCTGCGCAGGAATGCGGGAATTCCTGATAACCTGACGCACGGTAGTTTAAACCTGGTTTAAACCATCCTTTCTATAAACCTGCACTTTCCGCCTTCTGAGTTTCTGATCACCCGCTCGTGCTAAGGACCTTTCATCTCGAAAATTAAACAAAATAAAATTTGAAACGGTATTGGTTTAAGTAAAATAAAAAGTCTTGAAAAAAGTGTCCATTAAAAGCTAAAGATACAACTATTATATAAATATAAAGAATAAATACAAAACAACTCTTTTAGACTAACTAAACTTTACTAGATTTTTTTTTTAATTCCGAGTTTATTTAGTGAATAACTCCAAATTTGTATTCTAAAGAATGTATAAGCATTAAATAACATAAAAGGTTTTATAAGTTTGTGATACTAGTTTCGAAATTCAAGAACTTCCAATAATCTGTTGAAGAATGCGGGTCTATTGAATTTCTTGAGAAGATTTCAAATAGCTTCTCTCGTTAACGCATTCCGAGTTTTAATTTGGTCTTTTATTTTTTTCCAAAGTGAAGGAAATTCGAATCATCAGTTTCAATGACAAGTTTTTTGATCATTAATTTTTTATTGTTTATAATTTTTATTAATTTTATTCCAGTACTTATCATATTTTCGCGGAGTACTGGTTATACTCTGCTTAAAATAAATAATTTAATTTAATAAATAATGAAAAACAACTTCTTTAATTAACTTTAATTAATTTACTTGACCCTGAAAAGCACCTTCTTTTTTCAAATTTCCCGCGGTTTTACGCCCCTGGTACGAACCCTGCCGGAAAACCCTGAACTCCGCCGAATCGCCCACGCGGTCACCCGAAGCGGGAATTCGGATGGATTCGGTTCATTTCGCGCGTCGATGTCGGTTTGCTATCGGTAAATTTCGCGAATCGTCGCAGTCGCATGTTTGTTATCGTCGTGTGTGTTGCAAAACAAGAGTTGTCTTTCTTGATTATCATTATTTGAAAATCTCAATTTGAATTTACTCAAGATATGTGTTTCCAATGTTACCAGGATCTTGAACTCGTCTATGATTACGTAATAATAATCCAGTCGCCCGGCTAGTTCGATCCAGTCAATGCTGTCAATGCTTGATAATAGTAGTGGAAAACGTTGAAAGTGCTCTTCTCAAAACTGGACAGTCAAGACAAGTCTCTCGAGACAATTGTAGCAGTGTTAAACAAACATAAGTGATTGTTTGAAAGTTTTCGCAGATTCACCGGTTTTCGACTTTTTTTGTGATTACAGGATTCTATTTTCTAATGGACGGTCAGTTTTGTGAGAACAAGACGCGATTGACGAATTCATTTGATAACGAACTGTCACGTTCGAAAACACTGCCTCGAATTTTAAATTTTTCGCGGGAATAATAAAGTTGTTTCGCTTTTCAGTTGTTTTAGATCAGTGTTGTGTTTGTGTGTACATAGTTGTTTGGGAAGGAGGTGTCTTATTTAAGGATCTTTTGTATATGAAGAGATAAAAAGGATATAAAAAAGGAAGTGCAATATAAAATTAATTTCGTAAGTTTAAAATTTCGTAACATTTATTTTTCAAAGTTGAGTAGTTTTAAACTAAATTTTAAATTGCTATCTTTCAAATTAATATCTCGTTACCAAAATTCAAAATATTTTTTTATGACAAATCTGAAATGAGAAAGCAAATCAGTAACTCAGATCAATTTACAAATTTTGTTTAAAAATCTGTGGTTCTCAAGTATGTTTACGATGCTGTAAAAGTAATTTTTCTCCTTATAAAGTGAAAAGAAAGTGCTGTTGAATACTTTTCAAATATACTATTGCTCTAAAGGGGCATAAAAGAGAGCGTGAGATTTCTTTCAATAGATTTTCCAATCCCGTTTTCCTCTCAGACGCACCTATAATGATTGAGTTTATACTATTACTCTCCATAACGGAACATACCATTTATTAATTCATATCCTATATGATATCATCTTTGAATTAATTACTTTCACAATCAGTTTCGCTTTTATGTTTTTAAATTTCATTTTACTAATTTATATTTTTGTTTACACATCTACATCTAAAATATTAAAATTAATTCACTAATAATAAGCGAACTTCTAAGTATATAAATGCCTAGAAATTAATAGTTCCATGCTGAAAAAAAAAAGATTATAAATCACAATATTAAAATTTGAATAACGAGTTTAATCAATTTTCTTTGTTTAAAATTCCTTTAATGAATAAGAAATATAAGAAGAATACCTAAAAGTTCAATAACAATTTTATTGCATTTAATGAAGAAGTCTTCAAGAATGCAGTCTCCATACTATTTACTAAGAAAATAATTATTTTCAAGATTAAGAATACAAAAGCAGCTGTTCTAATATATCTGCTAAAAGGAATTGATAAATCTTTCTGGGAAAAGAAATATATCGAATAAATTATTGGAAAAAGACGTTTGATAAAAACGTCTAAAATCAAAATATCAATCTAATCTATCTCAAGAATTTCAGTTGTGAATTCTTTGGATTTTTTCGCCTAATAAGACGAAAAAATATATTATCTTTATCTCCAGTCGATCAATTAATTTATTCAGTGCCTATTCATGTTGCATCATCACGAAATTCATACGTTTTGCAATCATTCGTCGCTGACTGGTATCCACAAACAAAAAAATGCATTCCTTTCTGTATGTATTTGAGTTGAAAAATTTTTTCTGAATGATTATTTAAAATATTTTTAAAATATTTTTGGAATTGAAAATTAATTTAAAATATCATTTCTTATTTATTTATTATTGCTTCTTCGTCGCAAAATATATAAATGAAACGTTCTGAAACTTCTGAACGTTGAAATAACAGATGATTGTCTAATAAAGATCTTTTCGAGTTACAATACCGCTATAATCGAGAGGTAAATCTTAATTCACTGATATTAATAGTGCCATTCCGAATAAATTAGCAATCCGGTCGAAGCGATTCGATTCCTTGCCACCATACGGTTAGCGAGTTCCGCAAGTTTGCATCAATGTATAAGGTTTATATCTGCGTTTTTTATTGTTAGATGCGATAACGGTAATAGGACGTTCATCTTATCTTCTATAAACCAAGAATGCGTTTTAATATTGGATTAGCATCCGGTTTCCGAGAAATCATGATGAAACGATCATACTTTCCCTGCGTTTAAAAATTGAAATTCCATGATGCTTTACAAAGATGTGGTTGACGTTGAATAGAAATCAATGAACAAAACTTCATTACTCAATTCCGATTCACCTTATATTCAAATCGATTTTTTATTTTTTTATTCAGTCTGCAGTCACTATCACGTGTATATTGTATCAATATTTATATATAGAAATTTTTCTTATCTAAAACGTGTTTTTAAAGAAAAATAAAAAGTATTCCTCTCTATTGTGGGATTTCAATCTTTCTTAAAGCAGATTTAAAATTCGTAAAAAAATGAGAATATTAGAAGTGGAATGGATTTTTTGTAGTTCAGAAATACCAATCTATGGTAGGTCATCTTATCTTTGAGGAATTATCAGTTATATGAACTGTTTTTAATTATAGCAATTGGATAGAGGAAAGAAAGGATAATAATGTTTCTCTGATGAAATTTTCTTTTATAAATATGAAATTACACAAATTGTTTTATCTCTCACGGAAGATGTAATTAAAGTATCAAATTCTGGATACATAAAGTCTTCCCTGAGAAAATCCTTTCTTGGAGGAATTGTAATATGTAATGTTAATTTTCTTGCACGTAACGCTCTTCTTCCAAGTACATCTGTTTTTATTAATGTATTATAATTATTTTTTTATGATTTTCTCACGCAGATATTTTTCTTTCACATCTAAATTCAGGCAATTCCATTGGGAAATACTGTTTTAATTTGGAAAAATCTTTCGAATATAAACTAGAAATGATTTCAAAGCCTTCTAATATTGAATCGCAAATATATAGGATAAATTATCAGCTTTTAAATCAAGAATTTTATTCTCTTCTACTCTACTTTCTTTCCCATTGATACCTGCCTCTGAAACCTTTTCCAGATCGCCTATCTAAGTTCGACCAATTTTTACAAAGTTCACTGGTGAATCACAGCATAACCGGTTGTCTGCATTAAATTGCAGGAGGAGCAGAAGAAGTGAGGATGGAGGCAAAAAACTGAGAGAACTCCCTGGAGCTAGAAGACAGACGAATGCACGTTAAACCGGAAGGAGTCGGGATGAGTCCATCCCCAACGGCGAATCGGAGTTTCCTACACGGGGATCGACCACCGTGTTTGAATGCCGATTCCGATAAAGTCGTTTACGCCACTTTAGATAGTCTGGCTCTCAAAAGAGCTAGACTTCCACTAAAGCTACTCCCAGTCGATGATAACAGTGTCATTGAAGCACCTGAAAATATTGATAAAGAGAAGAGGCCTGTGCATAAAAAAACATCTTCTAGAAGACCAAGTTTTAAAGTGAGTTATCATCTTTTAGTATTTCCATTTAAACGAATGGAAACTACGTAATCGAAATATTTTTTCCCACTTCTATTTTATGTAGAAATAATGTTCTAGCTACAAAAAAAGTAAATTGAATTTACTAAAATTTATGTTATAAATTTAAATTTATTCTGAATTGACTCAACTTTTAGAATTTATTACTTCGGAAGTACCTATTTAAATAAAGTTTTTCTTTTTCAAGATAATCGGTTAAAAAATGTTTGGATAAGGTTGAGAGTTAAAGAGTCGTTAACATTTAACAGTGTTTTTTTCGTCATCACTAATCTTGTAAAAAAGTGTCGATAAACGGTAAAAGCAAACTCAAGATACGCGTTCTCTCATGCTCAAGAACAATTGAATTATAGCTTTTAATCTCTACTATACCTTAGATTTAATTTCTAATAGTGATGAAACTTTTAAGTTATTAGCAAGATGTATTGCATTTGTAATAATTAATTTTACGATTTACGCAAGTCAGTAACTGGAGATTATTAACAATTTCGTAAACAAGAGTGCAAGACATTTTTAAAATTATTCATTAGCTTTGCATCCTTCATATTATTTAGTGTCGAATGACTCAGATTTTTTATCAAATGGGACAAAAATCCAATGAAGAAAGAACGGATGTGGTTTTACATTTTATCCGGGTATTTCAACCACATGATTTAAAATTTGAATCAATTCTTGGATGTGACATTCAAAAAATAAAAAAAAAGAATAAAGCCAACCATTAATCTTCGATGTTAGTTTTTACAATTTCATCTCGCAAATTTTTTTTATTTTAAACTTTTAATTCCTAAATTAGATATAAATATTTGCAGAAAATTTCTTTTAGATTTTAAATGTCGTGATTTCTAACTTCTCTTCAAAGCAGATCAAAGAACCATAATAATCAGTGAAATCTTGAAAATAATCTTACTATTTTTCCTTTTCTAAACAATTTTTTTATCTGGTTTACTCTGACATTCAATGATGTATTCTCGACATTTTCGCTTTATGCGAAACACGTATGTGGTATATGTCAACCTTCAACACAACATCTGCGATGTAGATATCCAGAGATACCAGAACCCCGTTACGAGAGTAAACATTCTCCATTCGTTGTCTAACAATAAGTATGACTTCTAAATCCTAACGGTATCGTGACCATGATCGCAATATTCCTCCAGGATCTCTTTACCGAATTTAAAAAAAGATGTCATTTCACCATCTTTCTTATTGCTGAACCCAAATATCCCAAATGATATTCGCAATTCTCGGTCAGTTTCTTTCAGGTGCGAGCAAAGTTCATTGTACCGCACGGTCCAGATTCTTTTCTTTCAGGTTTCAGTGACGACTGTCGACTATGTACTTTTTTTCGTGGGTATTTCTTTTCTTGAGAAATTAACAGATTTGCACAAGTCACACGTGTTTAACCAGAAATAAAAATATTGAAAAGAAAGATACCATAAAAGAATTAAAAATTCTATCTTGCATAATTTTGTTAGGTAATTGATGTTTTAAAATTACATATATGGAAGTTATAATCATCCGAATAATTAAAAAAAACGTCTTCAAACTCTTCAAGATGTTGTTCCTCTTCATTGATAGATCCTTTTAATACTGATGCTATTTTTATCACAAGAATCGGTTACAAAATCTAAGTGGAGGCCAAAGTGGTCTTTCTGAATTTTTAATCGATTTGTGATTCACATTTTAAGTTTTTAACTTTCCCTTACGTCGAACCTCACATGAGCACGGGGAGTTTGAAATTGAATTTTAAATCTTCTCCATCTTCTAAGTAGAGTTATAATTTTTTATTATAGTTAAAAATTGATTTAAATTTTCAAATTTTATTTTTAAAAATTTGTTATCGTTCAGAATCCTCAATAAAACTTGTCACTGAGTTTTAAAAATTCGATCCAAATTTTAAATTCGCCTATTTCATAACAATGTCTGTCTAATGGTTGCATTATATTAAAGAACCGTTCTAAGGTCACTGAAAATAAGAAACGAAGTCATGTTCCCTCATTTTTTAAGAGAACTGTATACGTCAAGCGGACCTTTAATTTTTTGCGAGGCATTGCAGTGTGAAAATCTTTTTATCCAGAAACGTTAGAAATTCATTGATTATTACTTCTCTATGAAAATTATATTTCTAAGTTCTAACTGTGAATCTTGAATAAGTTTATAGTATTATTGTCTCTCCATGCTTTCTGAATCTAACTTATTAATTTTTATAATGATTCTTAAAATAATAGGTCTTTTTCTTATTTTTGCAGGTCCGATCGGGATCAAACATCCAATGGAAGCTTCGTTCCAAATCAAGCCAAAATTCAAAAGGTGATAGCAATCAAAAAGAAACTGCCATGAAAAATTCAGCATCCCCTAACAAAAGAAACATTCAAAAGCCATCAAAAGAGTCAAAAGTGCCACTTAAGAAATCTGAAACTTGTCAAATCAAGAGTCGATCCTTACCAAGAGATACGAGATTTTCTGAATTTATAGAGATCGAAAAAGAGATTGGCAAGAAGAACAAGGAAACTAGAGTCGGAGATGATAATTTTAACTCAATTGATACTGAATTATATGATGACGTTTTAACTTTTCAAGACGTAACTGGGAAAAAAGCAATAGGAGAAGAAAACCCTGATTTGAATTTTTCTTCAATTAGTAACAGTAGTTATAATCTTAGTAATACAACCGACACAAGTGGTTACAGCAGCAATAATAATACAAATAGTAACAACAGTATTCAATTTGATGACAACGATACCTGCAAAATTAATAATAATATCATTCGAAATAGATTTAGTGACGATAATAAGACTAAGAAAAAGTATAAAAGGGAATTTGCTTTTGCGAAGAATGTTCTTCATTATGTTCCCATTTCGAGTCATGTGAAACGTTACAAAAAATTGAGAAAAAGTAGTTTGAGTTCGTCTATGGGGTCGTTGAAAAATCAACACCTGAGTGACAAATTCGATTTGGATGATTCCTGCAGGTTCAGGAGTCTCTCCAGAGAAGAATTAAAATATGTGACGATATCTTCACCTACGAATTTTGTGCATGTAGCTTCTGCTACAAATCCTAAGTTATTGGCGAGTTCTGATGCTATTTGTGATTCTGAGCAGACAATTATTACTCATGAGCAGAAGTTTGTGGATTTGAGGATCTTCAAGATTGATCAGTTTCGAGATTCAAGGATTAAGGGAAATTTAAAAGGTGTGTTCAATTTTTTTTTTATTTAAAAAACATTATTTTAGATGAAGAAATATTGATCATTTAAATCTTTAATGATCTTAGAGGATTTTTTTTTATACTTTTGATTTCTTTTTTATTCAGTGCTAATTAGTGGAGAATATTATGAAGTATCTGTCGATTTTGTTTTACTACCGTAAAATTTCTTAATACTGATTTATATCTGCACAGAAAAAAAAGTAATTGAAATTTGGTTTTTGTGTAGATTAAAATTTAATCGTTAATGATAACGTCTTATTTAGACTAAGAATGGAATATTTTACCATCAAATTTAATATCGATGGCTACTTTCTTATTCCTTCAAATTACAAAGAAGTTTTTGTTTATTCAATTTAAAACTTTTTCAGATAAAGAATTACAAAAAGTCCTACTGGATTTTAAAAATAATTTGAAGGGATTCAAATTGAGAAGCTTGCGAATTTTAAAAAAATTAAAATTTGTGAGTTTCTATAGTAGATAAGAATTAAAGTTACAAATCTTCATTCTTCTTAGAAAACTCTTAGATATTTTCATAAAATTTTAGCATCTTTATTTAAAAAAAAAGTATTATTTTCTATTGAAGTACATTCCTTTAAAATAATTTTAATTCATATTATTGTACCCTAAAATTATTTTTTAAATAGCAGAAAATAAAAACAGTAATTTGAATAAATTGGAACTTCCGTTCACCACATTATAATATTATAGTTGTAGGTAATAAACAATTTAGATCCCAGTAAATTCTGACACAATATTACGCTACAATAACCTGCCACAATTACGAGTACATGAGAAAAATGTTTATAGCCCAACGAACGGTAGCAATTATGGTTAGAGCAACCGCAAACTGTACCAGGATCATGTAGCGTAATGCTGCAATTTTGCGAATCAATTGTTTCGTCATAGTGCGTTCATCTATGCAGACTTAATTTGTCGTTTTTTAAAAATATTTCTCCAACTGTTAGACAATCAAAATTCAAGTTTAAAATTTAAATTATTCAAATGTTACTAAGAATTTTGAAATCTCTTTTACTGTTAATTCAAATCCAATCACTAATTTAATTAAACTAGTTGATCATTCTACTTTAAATATTAGAAACTGCTAAGCTATAATTTTTGTAACTTAATAGAGTTTTTAAATTTTGTTTTCAGATCTTCCAAGCTTTTTACTAAGTGAGACTGATGGGAGGGGCTATGTGGAAATTAAAAAAGTGCCTTCAATGACTGACGATCCTTCCTATGACGTTGTGAGCATCGAGGAATCGGTGAAAGTTGTGAATTTGGAAACGAGCCATGTGGTGAAAATCGATGAAAACGAGGTTGAGGATAAGATCTACGAACCGATGTCCGAATTTTTCAAAGGTCCTAAAGCCAATTCTAGTTTCCTGTGGAGCAATCAGATAAAAAATTCTCAATATGATGAAAAATTATCGACACTTGGTAGAGGTAGAGATGTGGATTTGAATGAAAACACCTACGAGGAATTCGACGATGTTGGCACTCCTTTTGAGGTGATACATTTAATTTTACAATGAAAATTCATTGAAATCGAATGTTTAAAAATGAACTTCATCTCTTTGTAGACTTCCTAAAACAATTTAAAAAGTTTAGAGTTATTCCCCTTTTGATTTCGAAACAACAGAATGTTAATCCTTTTCACAACTTCTGTTTGAACAACAATCATTTATGATTCTCTACCGGCCTTTGTTAAGAACATATTTCCAAGTCTTCTGCAACTTTTAAGTTCAAAGTACGCCTGTAAACACTTTTTGTTTATCTTTGTAGGTGTCGGAATTCTTTGTCTGAAAAATAATTACGTACGGCTAATATAATATAGCTTGCCTCAGCGGAATTTTGATACCTTACATAATCTGTGTGTGTGTGAAGATTTTTTCCGGCATCATTTCATAAGACAAAGAGATCAAACTACTATTAAATTACTTTAAAAAGAAATACGTAGTGACTGATATACTGTTTTTATTTCTAGGAAGACGATTATGATGATGTTGAATTTCCTCAAAAGAAAGAATCCGACGAAGTTTATGACGACGTGATGCTACCTTCCATTTATCAAAAAGAACAACACTTCTCCTCGACAAGTACCTTAGAAATAAGTGATTATACTGCTCCTTCTAAGGAACAAATCCTGGAAGAAAAGATAGCTGAAAATGAAGAGGAAAGACTTAATTATGAAAATCAGGAGGCATCGATAAGCAACGAATATTCAAGTGTAGATGAGGATGAAGATGAGAACAAAGATGATTACGAACAAGGAGTGTATGATGACGTAGGTCTTCCAAGTCAAGAACGTGTCAATAGCCTTTACGCAGGCTCTAGTGCAGGATCTCAACCGGGGTCAACGTCAAATGGCAAGGAATCTGAGTGGGAGGATCTCGAAGACGTGAAACCCTCTTTGCCCTTACCGAAGAGAAACATCACGTGGTGAGTGGTATCTGAATTCTCCTTTCAGTTCATCAAGACTCACTAGTCAGTAGTCTCAAGAAATCACACTTGCAGCTCCTACATTTATGTAATAATTTATTTCAAGCTTAAAGAGAGAAACGGTTTTAATTTACGCAATTTAGAAAAATAGTTTTTTAGTTTTACTGGGAGATATTTGTAACTTTTTCTAATGTAGAATCTACTGAATTTAACCCTTTGCACTCCGTGCCATTCGAAGTCCATTTAAAATGTCCCATGAGAGGGGACAGCGGAGTGCAAAGGGTTAAACTATTATTTATCTTAAGGTTAAAAGTTTTTAATTTTTGTCTACACTTTTAATTGAATGCTTTCAAAGAGAATAAAGAAATAATTTTCGATTTCGTTTGCTTTCGGGATTTATATGAAGAAATTGATGTTTGTTGCTTCATCATCATTCGACTCTAAAGTCAATAGCATGACGGTCCATCTTTATTGTTCTGATGGAAACAATAGCACTAGACACAAGAGTTTCAAACGTTTCTAACATCCGAGATTAATAATGATTTTTTTTTAGAATTCAGGATGAAATCAATAAAGGCATCAATATTTTTTCATCTTCATGATTTCTTAACGTTTCTTGAATCTGCACAAATCAAATCTTTTGTAGGAAAATTATTCTTTAGATTTTTACATAGCTAAATTTTCCATAATAATTTGTATAGTAACATTTTTTTTTATCTTCAGTGTTCGAAACGGAGATGCTCATCAGACTCCAAGTAAGAAGAAACCAGGACAAAGATGGTCGCGAAAAATCAGAGGGCAGCGGTCCAAAGTGGCTCGGAAAAGTTCCGGAAGGTCTCCCAGCGCGACAACCTGTGACCGCGTAGTTTTCTTCGGTGAGTGAAAATAATAAGAAAGTTCTCAACTATAATTATTACAATGCACACAACGATGTACGCACAAAGAGCTAAAAGATATTATTTTCTTACGTAACCATGACGAGCATGGGAAAGTCTTTGACGTCTTGAAATCACTCACTGAATTCGAAGTACGTTGAATTGTTGAATCTCCAATCCCGATTGGTTAGTCCAGTTTTAAAAACTTAAGAAGAAATTCAAATCACAAAGCTCATTATTTCCAAAAGGAGAGAAATTCATGTATGTAGCATATAATTTTCTCTCGATCTCCTTCCTTGATAACTCAATTCAATTCTGAATTTTCTCATCCATATTATTCTTCCTTTTTAAGTTTACTTCTTCAGAAGCATTTCTAAATTGTGCACTAGAATTTTTTAAATTCAGAAGTTCTGTAGGCTCTTCACGTTCTGCAACGTTTCTGTGCTTGCCAACCCAACGAGTAGGAGACTCGAGTTGAGTCCTTGACTTTCGTTTATTCGATTATTCGCATTTTCAAATAAGTCGTTAAGCGAGTTCGTGATGTCGAGACTGAAAGTGTAGGAAGTCTACATTTCTAGAAGATTGATTTGCATTGTGTATATTCCATAATGTACATTTTACATTCTAAGTAGCATAAATAGTCTGGGAGTAACAAGTACGTTGACTTCTTTGCAATTCTTATTAAGGCAAGAAATGTCAGTTTTCTTTATTTTATAAATTAATTCACTTAAATCCCAGTTCCATAAACGAATCAACGGTGCGTTAGGTGAAAACGCAAATTGGATATAAAAATGTCCGATGAATGCTCTACATAAAAATGAAATCGTGGTTGCATCCTTGCAGAAAAATATTATTGGATTTATCAATCTAATGAAGCATGGTAAACAATATTCCTTTCGTACTAGAAATTAAATTAGCCTTCAAGCTTTTCTTTTTTACTATAGAATTTAGTTTTGTAGACAAGTAGAAAGTGGAATTTAAAAAATTGTATTTGTATTGTCTTTCCTATTTTCGATAAAAAATAGATTCTTCGATTATGTCATAAAATCGAAGTATTCTATTATTAACAATGCAACTCTCGTGCTTCTTTGCCATTTCCTTATAACGTAACATGTGTTTACAATAATTATATTTATCCTCAAATAACGGTGAAATCTCTTTCCAAGCATAATGCCTACTTTTTTAAATTCCTTTTTTCTTCGTCGATTTCTTAAAGACTGACAAGCTTCAAAATACAAAGATTGATCATTTGACGATAATTAATTGATTTCGTAAATTTAATACATTATAACGTGCAATCTAAAATTAGTATTACGGATTGAAAGAAGCAGCAAATTTTACTGTTAGTAAACGATTCTAGATAAAAGTGAATGGGATTTCAGATTCTTTTAATAAAGAAGTAGTATTCATAATTGTAATTACATTCAAGTATGGATATATAATGAAAGTATACTGAAAGAAGAATTGAAACAATCTTTGTAGGCTTTAGGCGATTTAAAAAATTTCACACGAGAAGTTTCACATTCCCAAGATTTTCTTTACGTAAGGTTTTCCATAAATGAATAAAATAGTCATTTCGGACAGTTCGTTTGACGAAACAATGGAGTTCACTTGTTACAGTCATAGTTACATAGTTACAACCATGATTGAGAAGTGCGTGTTACGTTGAGATATCGCTGATCATTTTCTCCTGGTATGTTAATCAGTTACTCGCATGCGTTTGTAGGAAATAATTAGGGTATCTGAAAAATAAAAACTTCCAGAGTAAAAAGATTCACGAACGCAGTTCTTATAGTCCTCTCATTATAGTTGATTTACATGAAAATCTTTGTTTTAGAGACTATTAGTTTTAAACTGAAATCTTTTAATTTTTTATGAGGTTTTAATTTAAAAGAGGGTGATAATTGCCAGTCAAAAAATTAAATCTTGTCCTTAAAGGCGTTGGACCCAAGTGTTAAGCTCAAAATTCTATTCTCCATTTTACTCATCGACAATTATAGATAAATATTTTTTCGCTCTGTAGCACTAATCTTTTTTCAAATATAAGACTGCGTACAGAGCGAAAAAATATTTAATTTCGATACTTTTTGCATAAAACGAAGAATTCAAAATCTGACTTCAAAATTCAATATTTTCATTTTACTTGAAAAATATTTAAATTAAATATTTTCTCGCTCTGTGTGCATAATTCTAGTTAAAAAATGATTAATTCTACAGAGGGAAAAAATTCCAATTTTAATATTTGTTAAGTAAAATGAAGAAATCGAATTTTTAGATTGGAACTTGGCTCCAACACCCTTAAGAAGCTGAAGTGTCCTCAGAAATGTCAAACCGGTTAAAAATCTACGCAGCAAATTTAAAAAAAAATAAAATTTGCTTGTTGCATTATCAATGTAAGCATAATTTGAGTCGATTAAACCGATCGAAATACCGGTTAGGTTTTATACAGAAGAAACTGTAGAATCGCGAGTGCCTTCGCGTTAGCTCGCGCAAGGTGAAAGCGCATATTACGCGTTCTCAGTCACGGCCGAGTCGCGACGGTGTTCAGAGGTCATTTTCGCTTCGTTTATATTAAAAAGTGAATAAAATTGTTATTCGAAACGTGTCTTCAAAACACTAGACGGTCCAAGAATACAATTTACGTGGATTGGGACAAGGATCTTTCTCGGGGTGCATATTCCAGGAACGATCGACCAAACCATGAACACGAAATGAGACAGGGTCCTAAGACACTTTCGCGTCGACCCAATACCCAAGGTTCGTAACGAAACTGATCTGCAGTGGGATTCCGAGCCCAAAATCCGAACGGATCTCTCTTTTTAACACCGTAGGATAGAAAGAGAGGTCCGTTCGGATTCGTGTGCTCGGAATCCCACTGCTGATCTAAGGCCGCTTCCACAATATCATCTTGTTTAATCGAAAAGTACTTCCTCATAAAAATTAAAAAGAACATAGATATTTACATTTTTTAATTGGTTTGTTACTCCAAATTGGCCCTATTTCTGGCTCAATTTCTGAAATAGTTTTTGTAATTGTAAATTTTATTTAATATTGAACGAGAAATCGGTTCTCGAATTCCTTAGATTTGTTATAATCTATCATAAACAAAGTTATTTTGAAGGAGAAGCCTGAATGCAAATTACAAACAAGTTTTTATTTTTATATCCTGTTTAGGGTCCGGTTTAAATATCTCAAATATTTCTGAGCGACTAGAGTATCATAAACCTCATTTATGAGTTTGCATAACAAGTACATATCATTTATGTAATTCAAAATACTAGACACAAAATAAAAAAATGATCCATTAATAATTATTCAATTATTTTCTGGTTTACGTGAGCAATAACAAAATTTCAGTTTCGAGTATGCAAAAGTATTAATTAAAATACTGGAAATATAAAGACTAGAAAGTAAAGTGATAATGAAAAAGTAGTTTTAATTTATTGAATTATTATTTTTAATCGCTGTCTTGAGATCGCTGTATTTTTACTTGAGTAATTTAATCATTTTTTTATGCAAACTCGTTTAATAATTTATTGAAAGTTGTGATCTGTCATTATCTTCTCGGAAAAAGTACACTCAGGTGTTGTAATTAGAATTGCAAGCAAATTATATCCCGCTTTCACTGAAAAATCAGATATTAGGATTTATGTACATGTCAAATTGACAAGTAAATATGTAAATCTTAATATGTCAATCTCACTAATCTGAAGATCGTATCTTCGATTGACCTCAATTTTAAAGATCAATTTATGTTTAAAAATTATAAGTATAATTTAAAATCAAAAATCTTTCTCTTTAAATTTTATTTCTTCTAAAAGAGAACCTTCTTCATCAAAATTATTATATAATTAATGGATCATGTATTTATTTTCTGAGATTGAGTATAAAATTCGAGTACAAATTTAAACTTGAAAATTATGTAGAGTAAGAATTACAAGAGTTGTAAAATGGAGCATAATTTTAATTTAAACTGAAATTGAGTCACTTATAGAGAAAACTTTCGATTTAACAAGATATTTCGTGATCGCGACCAAAAAGGATTGGAGAGAACCAGATTCGGTGAGATCATGGTGTCTGACCTTGAGAATGATTTCAAGTGGCTGTCAGCCTTGGAAGTGGCTCGGTGCTGTTAGTTGGACCCACAGAGGAAACTGCAATTTCAACATGTTATCACGTCAAGGAAAAGTCCCAATTTCAACAGACCCGAGGACTTGTTCAACTTCGAGTAGTCGACCTGGACGAAAACACCGACACTCAGGAGACGTCCTGTTACGTTTCAGAAGGTTCATCGAGAGATAAATTTTAGAGTAAAAATTAGAGTCTAATTTTAATATTTCCAGAATTATTTTTAAAAAATCTTATTTAAAAAAACTTGGGAAATATGAAGCAACACATTAAACTTGAATTAATTTAATTTAAACAACTTCTAACTTCTTATAAATTTTTTTAAGAAAGGGAAAAAAAATATCTAAAAGCAGAAAAGTCCTAGTTTTTCTGCAAACAGTCAGTCATAAATGCTTGTCAAGAAATGGAAGTCGAAGTAGTTGGCACTTGATGACAGTGACTACAAATGTTTTTCTCTCACTAACAATGAATACTTTGTTAAATTTCTCTAATTCTTCGCATCCGGCATTGAATCTAGTATGTACTTACTACTTATCTTATACCTTTGTTTGCCTTTAAAGCACACCCGAGTCGTCAAACGCAAAAGGCTTACTTAACAGATAATCTATTATTACATCCATTTATCTCTCTCCTACTAATCCTCGTTCCAGTTTTATCAACCCTGATCTTGATGGATGATGACTTTACGAGTAACTTAATGAAACTCTTTTCAAGCTCGTACGACAATAATGAAATACAGTCATTGTTGCAAAAAGTGCAATTCCTGCAAAGAGTATAATTTAATTCTCAAGGAGGACAACTGAGGGATTTAAGAGAATTTCATTAAAATTTTCTTTTGTAGCTTCTCATTGAAAAACAAAAACATTTCTAATATATTTATACCACAGTGTTTTAGATTTTTTTTTTACATAACTCCTATCTTTTAGTTTAGTTTAGTTTAGTTTAGTTTACCTATTTTATTGTAATTTTAAATTCCAAAACACTGAGTATGGTTTAAAGCAAATTTATTTTCAGATATAACATCAGATGACAGCAACTATGAGACACTTCACGCTTATCAATTTGATGACTTCAGTACAGATTCCGAGGCTGAAAACGAGACTTCTAGTAATTCCAGAATACCAACCACCTTGAGTCAGAATCAAATTTTAAATTCTCACTTCGAACCTCCAACGAGGCCAACACCACCACCTCCAAGGGAAGCGAGTTTGACTCAAACTTTAGGAAAAAGGATGAAAATGCTCCGGAGGACCTGGACAATCACCAAAGGAAGTTTAGGACGAATACGAAGAAGAACTTCCGGAGAAGATCCTGTTTTTGAAACTAGCAACGATCACGTTGTTGCCAGTAGTGATCATAGAAAATATTTCAGCTTCAAAAAACATTTTAGAAAAGGTCTTACTGGTCTCTCGACTTTTTATTTGGAGAACAATCAAGAAAATGGAATCTCAAAAGAGAGTAACGAGACAAATAGCAATAGCAAAGAGGAAATTTATAGTAATAGTAATTGGTACACGCAAGCTGGACTGTGGAGGGATGATAGTAGTTCTTTACAGTCTGAGGCTAATAGTGCTGGTGAGTTTTGAATGAATTACTTTATTAGATGATATAAGTTCTTATTTTTTTAAAATATCATTTAGCTTTATTTTTCATCTCAGATCTGAAAGTACTTGTTATATAATCCATTTCTGAGATAATCTAATTTTTACGTAATCACTATTCATTCTTTCATTTAATTTTCTTAGTTTAAGAATCTTAAATTAGGGTTAATTCAAGGTTCATCATACTGACAAATTAGTTGAGGCAATAATTTTGACGTGTGTAGAATTGAATCGTTGTCAAGTAGAAAGTTTAATACGAGTGCTTTCACGTTGTTAATTAGACTTCCTTCTGTTTGTCAATCAGTGTACAAGATCTGCCAATTATTGTTTTCTATCTTTTGGTGAGAACCAAAGTATATATGTAGTTTGCTTCCTTCTTCATTTTAATTCACAAGATGCGAGCAAGTTCGACTTCAGTTTTTAGACCTCATTAGGGCACGAGTCTCTTTGACAAATGATTAATTGTTTCATAATGCTCAGTTGCCATTTTTTCTGAGAATGTGAATTAAGTCAGGAAGGTACTGATATAAGAAGTCTAAAAGGGAAAACAACTTTAGAATCTTTTGGGAAACTTAAATTATTTGACAAATAAGCATAGGATTATTTTTCAGATCACTATAGTGTTTTAGCCGAGGAACCTTTGTACCAATTTTATGCAGCTGCTGCTGCGAGGGTAGCTTTTGAATCAGATTCTGATGGATATGAAGAGGTAAGGTTTCAAAATTCATCAGTTATCAAAACATGAAGAAGATATAAACTATTTAAATAAATTTTCAGGTAGAGGATATAACTCCTTCGTCAGCAGCAATGGAACTTGCGAAACCTGGTCATCGAACTTTATGGTGTCAGACTCCTCAAGTTATTCATAGTGGCCTTCTACGTAAGTTTATTAACAAACTTATTAAAGAATAAGTAAAAGTAATTTAACTAACTAGTAATTAATTAATCCTATTGCAGAGAGATTAACCCTCGAGGAGAGGAAGATCCAGGAAGCGAAATTCGAAATTGTCACATCCGAAGCTTCGTATTTAAATTCTTTAAGGGTTCTAGAAAACGAGTATGTAAATAACAACGAATTAGTCAATGACATTTTGTCGCCGATGGAACGAGACAAACTTTTTGGTGGAGTTTCAAGTGTTTTAATGGCTTCAGAAAGGTTCCTTGCTGAAATGGAAAATGTGTGGAAAGACGATCCTATGTTGTTAGGCTTATCAGATGTTTTACTCAAGCATGCAGAAAGGTGTCTTGCCATATATGTTGCTTATTGTTCAAGCCAAGTGAGCATAGATACAACCTTAAAAGAATTAAGGTAACAGTTTGTTTCTCTTCTTTTAACTTGTAATAGTCTTTTTATAAGGAAAGAGAAACAAATTTAGATGATATAATATTTGAACTTCATTTTTCAGAGCGAGGAAAGGTTTGAAATTTTTGGAAATCATCTCTAGGATAGAAATGCGACCAGCTTGCCAAAGTCTCTCGCTGCATTCTTTCCTCATGTTGCCAATGCAACGAGTAACAAGGTAATATTTAAATATAATTTTATGGATTTTAAAGACTGGAAAATAATTGGAAAATGGGTGATGGATTTCGCTGTTTTTTCAGACTGCCTTTATTAGCTGATGCTGTTTTATCTAAATTACCTATGGATCATCAAGAGAGAGCATCTTGGGAAAGAGTCTTATCGAATCTCAGTTATGTTGTTGCAGAATGCAATGAAGGAGCGAGAGCTGCGAGTCAACTTATTGAAATGGAAACTTTGGCCAGGTAAATATAAAATACGAAAACAGTCTATCAAAAGAAATCTATTTCTCATTCCTAATAGAAAATTGTGATTTATTTTTCAGAAAATTAGAATACTCGCCCAAGGTACCATCTGTAGTTTTAAGAGACAGAAAACTCATTCGCAGTGGGACAGTAGTACAATTATTGATGAAATCCGACTCTGAATACAAGCTCACTTTTGGAAAAAAATTCCAAAAAACTCCTCTCTATCTACTCTTGCTCACTGATTATCTTCTAGTCACAAAACTCAAAGCTAAGTAAGTGTTTTATTATTTTAAGAATATATAATATAAATCGAGAGGAAAATATTAATTCATTCAAAATTCAAAATTCAAAATGCAGCAGTCACGAGGATACTTACACGGTGATTGATACTTGTAAAAGAAATCTTGTCGCCTTGGAATCAGTTCCCGAAAATTCCCCGTTCGCAGGACGTCACGCGATGGTTTTAACACTTCTCGAAAATCATTTAGGGCGACAAGTCGAATACGTCATAACTTGCGATAGTGATACTGAAAAGGAAAGATGGTTGGATGCTGTTTCACCACCGAAGTCGACTTTGGTTGGGGAGACTTTGTATGAATCCTGGGATTGTCCGCAAGTTATGGCGCTTTACTCTTATTCTCCAGAACAGCCAGATGAATTAGCAATGCAACCGGGTAATTAAATATCTCGATAATGAAACTAAAGTTCATTTATTCTCACCTTCATAATATTTTGTATACTAATCTTGTTTATAATTTACAGGAGATGTGATCAACGTCTCAAGAAAAATGGCAGATGGTTGGTACCATGGAGAAAAATTATTAGATGGCGAACAAGGCTGGTTCCCCGGAAATTACTCGAAAGAAGTTGCTTCCGAACATGTTCGGGCTAGAAATTTAAAACAGAGGCATCGTCTCATGGCTTTGAGTGGAAGTGTATTGCACAGAAGAGTTAAACAATCTATGACCATACATTGATTTAAAAAAATATGGGTGCTATGAATTATGAAAATTTTGTAATATTACTATAAATTATTCGAAATTGTATAGTCCTTTTTTATAGTTTACTAAAAGAGTATATCAGTACAGTCGTATTAAAATTACAAAATCGTTTATTCTATAAAAAATGTTACTTTCAAAGTATCATTTTTTCTATTAAAATAAAAATCCCTGTCGTTTTCCATTTTTAGGTCTGGAGTTTTATTAAAAAAAAGCATTTGGCATAACAAAAGTAAATGTCAATTTATTATTTTCCTTTATATAAATACGTTATATTTATATATTCATCCAAGCTGTTTCATAATATACATGTTCTTCTCTTTCTATAAATATAGATTCAATGTATGAAAAAAATGGTTTCATACCTACATTCGTGCAAAAGCAGGAATAATTGACAAAATGATGTGTGTATAGTCAGCCTTGAAAGAAAATGGAATGAGATGCAGTCATGCCGAAACAGTCAAATAATTCGTTAACGAAATTATATTAAGTACCCAATCAACTTAAAAAAAGAATGCTGGGTTTATTGTAGAATCTATAAAGCTATTTCATAATTGTGACAATGATAGAAAACCCAGTAGTTCTTTCTTTTTGCATTCCATGATCTTCTCGATCTCTTTAATAATCTCCTTAAACATAACGAACTTATCACAAGGGTTGGTAAAGGCGGTACAAAAAGTATAGAATAGTCGATAAAAAATTACTCGAAATTGAAATAATCCGAGTGAAATTTATATCCGCACTCTGGAATAGCCTGAAGTTCTTTCTTCAAATAGTTTTCTTACGAAGTAAACTTGCAGAACTGTCGTTGCAGTAATTACAATCAACTGTGCGACAGACCAGTTTTGAACATATGTGTTATTGTCCAATAGCAAATTGAGGTCTCTTGCTTCACGACCTCGACTTATGTGCTGAGTCTGCAGCATTTCGTTTATATTCTTCTCCACGTGCATGATAGCATTCTAAAAAAAAAAATATTTATCAATTTTAATACTAGGAAAAAGATTGAAGCAGAAGAATACATTTTTATTTTACATATTAGAGAAATTACCGTGAAATTCTCTACTGAAAGATTCATCTCTTCCAATTCTCTTGAGAACTTTTCCCATTGATCATATCTGCAATTTAAAGATATTAGTAATTAAAAGAGAGTTTAGATTTTTCTGTTATGTAATAGGATAAAAAGAATAAAATGTTACCTAATTACTGTGATGTACAAATTTACGAGCTTGCCAGCAAATCGTGAGAATTGATTGTCGACGCAAACACTGTAATATCCACCAGATGTTGACTGATCTTGATAGTCGGCACTAACTTTCCATTGATAAGGATGAACTATTTCCCCTGTAGGATTTCTTACGGCGAAACCTGCTTTTCCATCGCCTCCTCTAAGAACCTGTAAAAATTAAAAAGAAAACAATTATAGAGACTTTTTCGCACAATTTATGGAGTAAGCATTTCGATTTTTATAATTTTAAAAAATTTTATGAAGGTGTGTAATACATAAAGCTCTAAAAATATTCTAAAAATCAGGCATATTTTGCAAAAATCGAATGATTTGTTCAAATTTTGTTAAACACTTAATATACACATGTGAATGAATTACTAGCTTGACACGTGTTGCTTCCTAATACGTTTAGAGCAAGCCATAAATTGATCATTTTGAAATCTCAGTTATTGTAAACTGTAAATGAATGCAAATGAATTTTTATATACAAATCAAAAATACAAGAAATCCTTTTAAATTATTATATAATTTTAAATAAGACATACACATGCATAAAAAAAGGAAATTTTACCGATAAAACAAGAGAGAAACAAACAAAAATCTACTGTGATTTATTAATTTATTTATGAATTGCCACCTGTGCCCATATGGAATTAAAACAAGTGAAATAATAATGGCATTAACCAGCACTTGTTTTTGCTTATAAAATAGTATGAATAAGAAAACTCAGAGAAAGTGAAATTTTTGGATACCTGGAAGCTCACGTAGAAAGTTGCGCCAGGATTGACATATTGAAAGTAACAATCTTCCTTTCCCGGGTCAATATGAACTTTATAATCCATAGCAAACGCAGGCAAAGTTTCATACCATGGTTTTGTAACAATTTCGGTATTCGTTAGGGTGACTATTAAACCCGCAAAAATTAAACGCGTAATTAAAAGCATTGTACGAATTTTTTTATCATCACGAGTTCACGCACATACCTAAAAGCTACAGAGAGAAGGAAACCTGTCTCTCACTGTCTCTCCTCGGGCAGAGCTGGGCAGAGCGCAGAGGTCTTAAATCGGTAGGGAAGGAGGAAGGATTAAGGAAAGTTGATGATGTGTGTGATACAGTGATATGTACGGTATAGTATACCTATGTAGTGGTGAGTGATACCGATTCCATCGAGTACATACACACATGCATATCTACACATACATACGTCTGAAAAGAACCTTTCAGTGCGCATGCGTCAATATCAGAAAATAACCTCACATAACCTATTTTTCTTGTGATGTGGTTCGTGGTCATATTTCTCATGTTTCTTCTCAGACGTAATTATTATTTTAAATTACTATGTATAACGCATTCAATGAAATAATTAATAATTATGTATTACTTATGACTTATGACCCTTATGACGCTATTAGGGTTGTGAGCAATGAAACGTTTCATTGAAACATTGAAACTTTCACTTGAAACTTTCAAATGTTTCACTGTCAAAGTTTCATTGTTTCATGAAACTTTGGGGGGAAAGGAGGTGAACTTCTAATTGCGCATGCGCGGAAATAGAGGTTAGGCTCGACGGTCCCGCAAATTTAACTTGTTTTGGAATATTATTTAGTATTTCTTTAGTAAAACTTGGTAAAACTATGATATTTGTGAATGCGTTGAAGAAAACTGTTAAATTGTTATACACTCGACTCTCCCAATGATGAACTTCCCAAAGATGAAAACCTCCCAATGATGAACGCATTCCTCTCTCAATGATGAACAAAATCTTTTGCAATATTCACTTGATACCACTGCGCAAGTCATTGTACTCGGCATCTGATTGGTTGTTATTGGCGGGCAGTTTAAACTGCTAAAAAATATTATATTATATACAATACGCATGCGCAACTGATGTGACATTTGAGAGAAGAAATTTTTTCATCATTGGGAGGGTCTCTGGCTTGGATTTGTTCATCATTGGGAGAGTCGAGTGTATAAACACTTAGAAATGCCTCAAGGAAGGCATTTGGTGCTTATTTTGAATTTTCCCGCCGCCATCTTTGAAACATTGAAATGTTTCACGAGACCCCTAAAGTTTCATGAAACTTTTCATTTGACCAAAGTTTCATGAAATTTTACAACCCTATGTGGCCCCTGTGTCACTGTGTCCCATGGACGTAAGAATTAACGGGACGGAGCACAACCCCCCCTTATCCGGGAACGCGTAAGTAAGGGGGGTGAGAACACCGCGCATGCTCTCCCCACTTCCCTGGGGGATAGATAGTGATTGGTCCATTGGTTAAAGATTGTTGAAAGTGCGAAAGTGCAGCATCTTTTAAAAGGTTTAAAAGTAGCAAGTAAACAAATAAATAGTATGCTGTGAAAATGAATGTTAAAATTCGTGTATTTGGAAGATGTGCAGTGAAAAATTGTAAAAACGCTTTAGTACAGCATAAACAACAAGAAAAGTGTAATAATAGTGATAGAAAAGTGACTTATCATCGGTAAGTTATTTGCATGGACGTAAGAATTATTTGAGCTTTTGAGGTTATATTTTTTTAACTATGAAACGTTTATAATATTATAAATTAAATGACTAGGAAAGAAGACAAAAATGGGCTAATGCGTTACAAATAAGGGAAGAAAAAGTGATAGATGAAATTCGAGTTTGCTCGGATCATTTTTTTGAAAAAGATTTCGACAGAAGTTTGTCGATTGTCAGGCTTCGAGAAAATGCTACTCCATTTATAAGTAAATTTTTTAGCAAAATATAAGTAACAAAGTTTAAATATAAAATACATTTTTCCTTGATAAATATATATAGTAATAGAAAAGGGTATACAGAAAGACAAAACTTAAGTTATTAATTCAATAATTTTTTAGTACTTTTTTGTTATTAATCTTTTTTTATGAATAAAATCGATTACGGATATATTTATATATCCTATTAAATTATTTATATTAATCTCATTAATTTTTACGTGAAATAATTGTTATTTCAATTATTTACAACGATTCTAGTTTAGTTTCATAGAAATAATATTCAGCATTCCCTTTCAAATAACGCGCGGCTCATGTGGCTCATGCGCGTACTATTAGCCAATCAAGAATTATCCCCCGTAAATATGGTAGTTACCTCGTCCCTCCCGATGTACCAAAGCGACCCCCTTGCCTAAGATGGGACTTTGTGCTCCATCCCGTTTAATTTTTACATCCATGCTGTGTCCTGTCAAAATTGTCAATGTGTCCGACATTCACATGTGCATTGAATTTAATGAAAATATATGTATTATTAATTAATGAAAATGATATCCATGATATCCTTGGATAGACCAGGACAGATAAAAAAAGATTTCTCTAAAATGACATCGATAAACGCAGTAATCAAAGCAGTGGAGGCTTTGAATAGTCTTCGACAGGAGACATCAGCTGATTTGGATTATAAAACCAGGTATAAACATTTCTTCTTTTAATTCTGAAACAGTGCTATAGTTTTTAGTAAATACGGTAAATACACTTTAATGTTTCTAAGAGACAGCAGTTTTTTTGAGGTTATCTTCAGAATTATGGTTTATTATTATTATTATTATTATTATTATTATTGTTATTATTATTATTATTGCTGTTATGTTTTGTAAGGCCTATACGAAAGAAAATATATGACTCAGTACTTTTGTCTAAAAAGTTGTTAAAAAAATTGCAGTAAAAGCTATAGTTTAGAAAACCATATATTTTTTACAAATTTGTACTGGTGTACAAATAATGGAAATTTAACTATGTACATACATAGGTTTAGCACTTTATTTAAATGTTCTACTTCTCTATACGATAGTAAATGAAGGTATATTTTATGAATCACTGTTTAATTTTAATACTATACCCAGCTTAATTTTATGTCAAGATTATTTTATATTTTGCTGATTAACGAAATGTATTTACATAGTTTTTAAGGGCACTTGTTTTTATAATTGCGTATATCCTTTCAACTAAACATTGTCTTAGCGCCGCTCATAGTTTTATTTTTATTCATACTATAAATTATTTTCACAGAAAGAAAGATAAAATTTCCAATTGTATCACAATTACTGATGGAGTGTGTCTTTCAACGGTCAGAGTTAATCCCAAATTCCCTCAAGTTCTCAGTCTTTCGATTGAAATTTTATTGTCGTACTGCGACGATAATGACTCGGACGTAAGAACTGTGGCAGACGAATGTCTCAACAAGATTATTAGGGTATGAACATGAATTTTCGAGAAGAGTATATTTTATAACACATAATATGAAGAAAAGTTAACCTTTTTATATTTTATTATGTGATACTCAGGGTAGCCTCTGGATTAGCAAACTCGATTTTTTGAAAATTATAGTTGATTTCAATAAATAGAGAATGATATAAATCATAATAGTTTTTAGATCTTTCGTTTTTGAAGCCATTCTTCCAAAATAACCGGCATTTTTTTCATAATTCCAGTGGCCACCCTGATTTTCATTCATCTGAATTAGAATAAGTCAAACATCAATCAGGAAAATAAATCAAGACTATAACTTACAATTTTAGGCGATGGCTGATAGCCATATCGTGAAAGTACAAGTTGAGTTATATCTTGAAATAAAAAGAAATGGATCTGCACGCTCGTTAAGGGCTGCATTAAGTCGGTTTGGATTACTTAGTCATATGATTCGAGCAGCCAAGGGCAAGGCTTATGTGTCAAATTTAATTCCATGTATAGTAGCAATTATGAAACGTAAAGAAGAATCTGTAATTGAAACACTAGCTGAGTCACTACCATTAATTTTCAAATCATTGGGACCATTTATGGCAGATAAAGATATTAAGGTCAGAGTAAATAGAAATGTTTTAAAAAGTCTTTTTAACTTATTTGTAATAATTTGATTGACATTTAAAACTCTTAATATTTTTCCATAGAACTTGTTGAAAGCCTTTTTTCCAAACGTTTCATCAACTGACGCTATATTACGGAGATCAGCAGCCGGAATGATATTAACGACATGTTTGAACTGTCGTAAACCTCAAAACTTTCTTAGCTACGTAATGGATGATCTTATAGGTATTAATATATCTTTATCAAATTAGTTTCACAATTTTATTTCTGATAGAAATCATATCTATAATTGAATTTATATTTATTAGATATAACAGTACGAGCAATTGATACCGATAAAGAAAATACGACTGCAATAATCGGAGTTTTCAATTGTTTTCGAATAATGTTGCCTCATATGAATACCCCATTGGAAAGTGAGTTTGAAAACGCTCACAGGTTGGAGAGTTTTATACAAATTTACGAACTGTGTTTGCACTACGCTAAGTGGCATTCAAATCACAATGTAATCAATTCAGCTTTAGAAACCCTCATTCAACTTTTACACTCTCCCCAAAAGGATTTTGTGTCCATTTTGTTATCCAAAAATGGCATAGGTCACAGTAGAATTTTATTTACCGAAAATATAAGGAGACTTTCTTTGGGGCATGTAAGCCTTTCTACGACCACAATGAGTGGTGGTACTTCAGATGCAACTTTAAATTTATTAGATCTGGATATACCAGATATACCTGATATTACTCCTAAAGTACATGAGTGGATCACAGGCTCTGAAGAAGCTTTACCTTTGATTCAAAGGCCTCGAAAACAAGAAGTTCCCAGTGATTCTGAAGCTATTTCAAGCAAAATATTGGATGATTATAGTAATCTCACAATTGGAAGTATTGGCAGTATGTACATTTATTTTCATTTTATTTTCATTTTATCTCTACAGTAATTTTTCTACAATTTTAAATACCTGAAAAATATCATACTAAAGTATTATTTATTTATAAAAATAAAAATGAAGCAGGAATGAAAAAAGTATTATTTTCATAGGTGAAGACCTAGAAGAAGAAAGTGAATTTGGCAGTGAAATTGACAAATCTGAAAAGATCCCTGATTCAAGTTTACCGAGTCAACATTCGAGATTGGAAGAAGAGTATTTGGACGATACAACATTGTCCGTGGATTCACCTCAGAGAAGTTTAGTTAATGTTCGGTATCCGGAATTCGATGTTGGTCGACTTACTGGTGCAGATGTTCCTTTAAAATATTGCTGTCGTTATTTGGCTTCTTCATTTCTTTTGACAGGGAAAGTCGGTCAGTTAATACCAGATAAAGTGTTTCGCGTTAGCGTGAAATCACTTGCGCTCACATGCATTGCTAATATTTTAAGGATCTGTCCGAGTTTATTTTTCACCACGGTTGCTAGAACACCAACCGAAGAATGTCGACAAACAATATCGAATATTTTGTTATTTGCAAATCACTCTGATCCACAATTGAGAGGGAATATATCCATGATTATTGGCTATTTTTTGAAATCCTTTATTACCGAGAATAAGGGTTCCTTTGTCAACGCAGATGTTAAAAAATTCGAAAGCGATAATGGAAAGTCAGGACTTCTGCAAGAACTAATCAACTTGATATTAAAGGTAGAATTATATAAGGGAATTCATGTAAATTTTTTTTTAATGTTAAATAATACGTGAACGCTCTCCAATTTGATAATATCAACTCTATTTAAAGAATGAATAATTTAAGTTACCTAATTTACAGGGATTGGAAGATAATTCGGCAATTACATGTCGACAGACATTAACTGCTCTTACTATTTTTATGAAAGATCTTTTAGAATCTGTAGAAAATCAACATGCGAAAGTGATATTGAATTCACTTCCACAAATTGTAAATAATCCCTACTTTCTCGTTAGGGTAAAGTTAGTTGAGTTGTTAAGTGATCTACCCTACATCACTATAGAATACGTAATGAACGGAACTCAATTTCAAGAAAACGTTATCTCCGTTCTTATCCAATTGTTAGGTGATCAGGACCAAAGAGTAAGATGTGCAGCGAGCAATTCTATCGTTAAGTAAGTTACTTTTTAAAAAGGATTCTCTAAATATTTTGTATAACTCTTTTCTTATATTATTAAATTTAATTGCAGAATAATTCCATCATTGTATTACCGACATCCGGAAGAAGATGCTGTAATTAGAAAAGCGTCTCTTCATACAGATCAGTATTTATCAACAGTAATTTCCGATTCCCTAGAAATTTCAACATGTTATACTGAACAAAAACTCTTAATCAATAGTTTGATTAAACCTTTCAATTCTTTATACGTACCCAGGGAAACACACTATTGTGAGAAAGTAGACGACGCTCTATCTCGAATAGTGAATCTTCTAATGGATAAACTCTCTGTTTTCTCATCGAAACATTTAACTTATGGTTGCTGCGAAGCTTTGAGTCTTTTAAGTGAAACTTACTTCACTACAGTATATTCTAGAGCATGGGATTGTTTTTTATCCAAAAACCAATCGAAAAAGTCCCAAAAAAAAACGTCTAGTAAAGGAGACTTGAACGAAGCTAATTTAGCTAACGACATGACACTCTCAATTGGGAATAATTTGATGTCACTGTCGATCACTTTCTTAACTTCATCACCTATAAGTTTAGATCTTGCAACTCACAGACATTTAATTTTACTAGCTGGAAATATTGCAGCAGGAATGGCTATTTGTAATCTCAAACCTGGAGATCCAATGAGTAAATCCGATACTGATGCAGTGAATTTGTGGGGCTTGTATAAAGAAAAACAGATTTACCAACATTTAGAATTACTTTTGACGCATGTCGTTAAAGTTATAAATATTTTTGTCCACGTTATTGATGATATTCAGTTAGTACAATCTATAAGTAAATCTTCTCTTCCATCTTTGCCAACTGCACAATCATTGTCTCCCAAAAAGAAACTTATGCCTGAGCCTAAGTCAAAAGATAAATTGGACAAGTTTCCAATTTTAAAATTCGGTAAAGAACAAATGGGAGCCTTTCACAATATTCCTCATTACGTAAAAATGTATGAGAATCTGAAAGCTGCTCATGCTAATTATAATGTTACATTGGTTTCGGAAGCTAGTGAAATGTACTTGTCTTTGCTGAATGCAACTTTACAAGTTCTGTCACAGCTGTTGGAAATAGCGACAATCAACGCAGCTGGGAGAATAGCTGAAGAAATTTTAAATTATTTGCAGTCCACTGTCGTTCTCTCTCCAACAAAGACAGTTCAGTGTGTTCAGCAATTATTGAAATGTTTGTTTGGTTCAAATCTCTATGCCCAGTGGAGCGAATTCGACAAGCAAAGGAACCTGGATATGAATTTTAGTTTTCGAGATAATGATAAGGGGTTTTATAATCAATGTTTCCAAAAACCGGCGAGACAACTTTCGGAGACTATTAAAACTATTGGAAATAACTGCAGAGGTGGAAACGATCCAGATACTGGGTAAGTTACAAATTTGTATCAGTTGAAGACATTCAATAGTTTACAATTATATTTTTAAGTAATTCCTAGGAAATAATTTTAATTTCTAGGTGGATTGGTCTCATAAGAAGAAGAGGAGATCGGAAAATAACATCCGTCTTTAAAAATTTGACCAAGACACAACATATGAATTCGTCTGTTGCATCCTACATCCGACTTTTTGAACCAATGGTTATTAAGTCATTGAAACAGTATACATATATTAGTTCTATACCTTTGCAATGCCAAGTTCTCATGCTATTAAGTCAATTGGTTCAACTCCACATCAACTACTGCATGTTAGACTCTGATCAAATATTCATTGGCTTTGTGATAAAGCAATTCGAATTCATCGAAGAGGGCCAAATACCACAATCCGAAGATCTCCTTCCGAGAATCTTTGAATTCTTAGTTCGCTTGTCATACGAGAAATACCATTCTAAAAATATAATCAGTGTTTCAAAGATTATTAATTTATGCGATGGACTTATGGCAAGTGGACAGCCACCTTTGACTCACTGCATCCCCGCTCTTGTTCCGGTAGTGGAAGACATTTTCTTAGCACGTAGTCCAAGTTCCAATGTATCGGAACAGAAAGAGCTCGAAACGACTCGAGAAGTTTTGATTTCAATGCTCTTAAGACTAGTAGAATACCATGAAATTATCGAACTCTTGACCATTTGTTTAACAGAGTCTAGATTTAGCAATGATGGCAATGGTGAAGAAAAATGGAGAAGATGGTCAAGATCTGTGATGGATACTCTTCTTCCAATGTTAGCATCAGGGAAAGTTAGAATCGAATCGAAAGAAGCTCATACAGCTCTTGTAAAACTCTGTGTGGCTGTTTCACCAACCGTCTTTCGACCAGTCGATCCTCTTTTAAAAGTATTATTAACAACTCCACCTTCCGTTAACGACCAGATTATAAAACTAGAACGATGGCTAGGCATGGTCAATATCGTTTTATTATGTTTAATTTCTTACGCTAAAGAAGAAGCTATGCTCGCTAGATTGTCAGACCTCAGTCCAAACATTACCGATTTGTCAGACATTATTCTTCTACCCGAGGCACTTCAACAGTCCAGAGACCCGTTGAATGCAATCGGAAATAAACTGCTGGAAACGCAACCTGACAGAATACTAGCTAGATTTATATTCAGAGTGATCAAACTCATAGGTGTTAAAATATCCGAACTTAAAGTTTGTGGCCTTAGAAGCAATCTGTCAATGGATAATTCGAATAACGAGTACTTCGTACATCAATCAGCTTTATTTCTGCAACTTTGCATACACATGTTTGAATCTGGTAGTCATTGCAAAGTGGCGAACGCGACGATGCAAATGGTAATTGGTCGAAACATTCCAGATGATGAAAGAATTTCCGTAGTTGATTTGAATACATACATGATCGATGTTGGTAGCACGTGGCCGATGTTGACATGCCAGTGGGCATATTTGATGACTTTACTAAGCTATAGTCAGATGAGCTTTTGGTCAGAAATTTTAGGTATACGTAGTGTGAGCCCTGAGTCGTCAGGTCCATTTTCGATGAAAGCAGACTCTAAAAATAATGTGATTAACATTGATATTATTAGGCGAGGAGGCACCATATTGTTTTGTGATTTTGTCTGTGAGAACCTCAACGATGCAGAGCCTTTGACTTGGCTTTTAGTGAATCATATAGTTGAGACAATTCATTTGGCAACTGAACCACCAGTCAGAGAACTCCTTGGAGTGGCTGTCCATAGAAATTCAGCAGCGAGCGGTCTTCTTATCCAGGCAATTGCAACCAAATGTCTGGATTTGTCAAAACCAACTTTCGTTAAACGTCTACTTTTGTGTGTTGAAGGAGCTCATCATTCTCAAAGTGGAGCTGTAATTATAGCACTCGTCCCAAGATTACTGATTTCGAAATATTTGGCACTCTCCAGAATGGCGGCGAAAATTGTTAGTCGTAGGGTAGAAATTTTACTGACTCTGAGCATTGAAGAAGTTAAAGAACAGTTGCCTAAAGATGAGTTTATCAAAATCATGGGTATTCTCCAGACGACTAAACTAGTGAAGAAGTATGGCGGCCTTGTGAGTTTACTGAACAAACTTGGTACTCAGCACTACGATCTGTCGCCTCTCCAGCTCGATCCATGCCGTCCATTAAATCCATCTGCAGTCAAAAGTATTCAAGTAGATCGCAATTGGTTTCTCTCTCAGGTCAAATTGCGATGCTGCTATTCGAATGCAAACGATGGATACTTGGAATCAGCGCAATTGTTGAGTAATTTAAACTTTGAGGAATGCAGTGGTATTTTTTCTTGCAAAGAGTTCAATCCGAAGATATTGAAAGAGTGCATAAAACTGGGATTGAGACTTACGATCGAGAAGTGCCAGGAGGAGGAATTTAGTTCAAGAGCAGCAGAAAAGAATTTGGATTACAAAGAGAGTGCACTCTACTCTGCTGCTAAGGAGTCTTTGCTACTGCGGGTTCAAAATCTCAATGAACTGATGCCAAAACCTCATTATATCTTCAATCTTCAGGAGAAGGAAGCAACAGCTAAGGAAGCAAAATATGCGACGAGGTTTAATGAACTGTTGGAAGACACGATTTACCGGGATGTTCTTTTTTCGATAATCCCAGGGATAACAACTTATCTTGAAACTTTGAAGAAACTAGCAAAGTATAATCTTTCAAAAGTTGATCTAAAGTTTGAGGAAGATCTGGCAAAGTTTGCTACGCTTTGTTTAGAAACGACTCATTGGATTATTGATAATCACGAGTCAGGCAAAAGGAAATTAAAACCTACTGAATTTGAAATGACTTTGAACTGTGCCAAAGAAATTTTAAAGAACTTTAGTCTGCTTAAAGTTTTAGGTACTGAGGCACATTATTCATGGGTTTGTTCTATGACGATCTCGTTGATGAGGATTGTTGAACATTTTCAGTCCAACAAGACGTTGCCAAATATTGAAAGCTGCGGATTAGAACCTGCTCTCAAAATTGAAGAAACCAAACCTTATGCACAAGCCTGTTTAAGAATGGCTACTTTAGTGTCTTGGTACGAGAAGTACAAAGCTGAAGACTGTTCACAAAATATTCCATTATTTTTGTTACATCCCATTGAGAGTCTCATTGTTAGTATAAGTAGACTACCTTTAGTAAAATCCTTTGTTCTGACACCACCTTTAGTCTGGAAAAATGGGTGGCAAATGACTGGCACGGGTCCGACCAAATGTAATTTTCCGTTGCTTTCCTCTGAGTCGAACTTCCTTCATGAAATAGACATTCTTGAACAGTTTATATATAGAGTAACTCTCTTAGGCTGGTCTTCCAGATTGCAGTTTGAAGAAATCTGGATGGCACTTCTCAGTGTGCTTAACATTTTACAAAATGAAAAAATACCTCCCGAAGATTTGGCTGATTTGAGTCACGCCAGTAGTTTAGCAGTTCAAGCCATAACGAGATTATTGATGCAAACTCTACTTCTACCCTGCCCTGGAAATCCAGGAAATAGCCGTCCTATTCACCATGCACGTGATCCTCAACTATCTCTAGTAAAAATAAGTTCCAGGAAGTTATTCTTTGTTCAAGACTTGCTGGTGTGGAAATACGAGTGTACAAATGATTTCAAGAATACTGGTAGCCTACATTTAGATAATATCTTTAGCAGAGGAAATATAGAACGGCCTACCAACTTAGATAAGTTTACCTATAGCCAACTTTCTGTGGCTTATTTGTGGTCGTTGTGCTACTTGCACGAAGATAAGCTGAGCTCCTCTGTTTTGATGCTAAAAAATCAGAGGAATGATGCATTGGTGTCATCTTCTTTGGATATAGATTCGTGTTTACGTTTCCTTTTAGAACTTTATACATCGTGGATGAATTCTCAGGCGAAAACTCCATTAAGGCTTTTAAAAGAAGTTGTTAGGTCGATACTTTCAATTTCAGACTTGTTTGTTGAAAGAGCGCAGTATAAATGGATGCTTGATTCTTGTTTGGAGTTGTTGAAGAATCATCCTGTTGAAGATGAAATATTAAATCAGTACTTAGTGATTGCTATCTGCAAGGCTGCAGCGGTTTTAACACCTTTGGTATGTGGTATTTCATATTTGAAGAATTGAAATAGTTGAAATTAAGTTCACAACAGTTCATTTCTAAACTTCTACTTTTTATTTCTACAGGATGTGGAGGTTCTGGAAAAAATTAAACGTTTGTTGGATGCAAACCTTAAATCCGGTTTTTTACCTACGAGGATATCTGCTTTGCATGGTCTCTTATACCTTTTACAAAGTGCTGTGTTGGCAAATTGTGAAGAGACGATGAATTTCGTACATCCACTGGCGATAGAGTACATTCAAAAACATATCGATGTTCACGATTCTAACAGGTAATAATTTTCTTAATAAAGTTTTTAGGCTGAGAAAGCTTGAATTTTGGTGATTGTTTTTATGTTATAATTATACCCTTTTGAAATTGAAAAGCTTATAGGGGAAAAAATGTAATTTTTAGATTCCTTTGTCAAAGTGAAGAACATCAAGGAATTATGTGGGCCTTAGTATTCTTTTTGCTTGAACACGCAGAAGACACACCACCCGATTCTGAAGCTCCAGCAGTTTTAGAACTTGTCCTCTCTCTAGTCACAAGTCAGAATATTTCAACGGCACTTCATCAGACATTGTTAAAGGTTTCTACTTCACTTTTGATTGAACTTTTAGTTTTGACACTCTAAACTTAAGAAATTTTCTTTTCAGGGTTTGGAACGGTTAGTAGCTACAAAAAGTGTAGTTGGGAAAGTTACGGACCAAATTGTCAAGATTGCAATCGATCGCTTGAAGCAAACTAACGCTTTACTCGCTCTACCAGCTTTACAGTTACTGTTGACGTGCATGTACACAGAGGCGGCAGATAGGTTTAATCAACCAGATATCGAGGAGCCGTTGCCTGATCTAGAGCCGGAAGCGTTAGTTAGATCGATCGAAAGAACGTCAGCGATATTTGATAAAGTTAAGAAGGGATATCCTATGGAAGTTGAAATTCTTTGTACAGTTCTTTCCGGAGTTCTAGGCGATTTCTTTCCACCATCGGAAATCTTAACTAAAGTGATTGGAGAGTTTCTTTCGCCACAACAACCACATCCGAGATTAATGTCTGCCGTGGTATTTAAGGTGGGTATTTCTGAGCAGAGTTAGCGCTGCGGTTTTCGAATGAATGAATATTTTAGAAAAGCAAACTCGCACTAATGACCTTATAGATTTAAACATGATCAATTTTTTCAGAGTATTTTATTATTAAAATTTAATTTGCATTTCATTTTCCGAGGTTTTTAATTAAGTAGATGGGAATAAGCTTATTGCTAGTCTTAATAATTATATCTGAAACTATATAATAAATATATAATTTTTTAGGTTTGCGAGAGAGCGTGCAATAGTAATCAACTGACTTTACTTCAAGACTGGGTAGTTTTCAGTTTACCAAATTTCATTCAAAGTCTACCAATTGTTATGTCGACATGGTGTTTATCTTGTTTCTTCATAAGCACGTCAACAAATCAGTGGCTGAGAGCTTTGTATCCTTTTCTAGTGTTTCACAAGTTTATTATTTTTTTCTTCAAGTTTGTTTAATGTTTTTATTAATCGTACATATTTGCAAATATTAGCCTTAATCATTTCTATATTAGATTTCCACATGTTCAATCTCGGATAGGAAAGTACGAATATGAGGATAAGAAAATTCTCTGTATAGCAGCATCAGATTTCTATTCCAAGGTATGCAGAACTATATTTTTATTTTACAAATTAGTGCTTACAGTTAATAATAGAGAGTTTAATCAATAGTTTCAGTTTAATCAATAGAGATATTTTAAACATTATATTTTAAATATAAGAAAGGTTTGATAATGAAATAAATTGATCATGTTACAGCTATCCAGTGAAAGTCAGAAGAAAACATTTGTAGAAACTTTTGAAGCTGCAGCAAAGGAACCTGGCACACCTTTCGTTGATATATTAGCATCCTTTTAAAAAATATAGAGTTTTAATCCACCCTGGTAAATTTTGAAGAATGTTTTATAATTCTGAGTTAAATGGTGCTTCTATTTTAAGTTTTGTTATTCAAAGAATGTATATTTATATGTATATAATTGAAGAACTCATTAGGATAATCTGATAAAAATTAAAACAGAATGTTTCTAAATAAATCATATTTTTCCGGAGTGACTCTATAATCTATAATCTATAATTTATAATCTATAATCCGGTTTATAAACTCAAAAAGTCAAGAAAACTTGGATTCACACATTTGTAGCCCTTCCTGTAGAAACACGACAATGTCTCTTGACTCCTTTTACATTGACATCCTTCAACTGTGCTTCAACATTTTTTTATACAAAGTATCACAAAATCTTTCCCAATTGCTTATTCCTTTTTAAAAAGATGGTTCGCGATAGTAGTTTTGCGGTTTTCTTCATTTAAATTCTTGTAATAACAACATAAACGTAAACTTGCATAGTAGAATATCTCGATTACGGAAATTAAACTCGCTCCAAGGAGTAAATTACAAGCTCCACTAACTGAAACTAAGAATCAATAATCTTAATAGTTTTTGTCTTATCTAATAGGTTTATTAATTATAAATCATACTCAAAAAATCAGTCCATCCGAATGTTTCCTCTCTGATAAACTTTCTTAAAGGGATATTCAACGTAATGTGTACTACACCATCATTTGGAAAATGTAATGTTCTGGAAAACAGTTTATTTTAAAATATTTTTAATTAATCAAATAACAAATATTTACTCTGCATTTAATGTGTGTATTGTATATTAGGATGGCTAAAAAAAAGAAGTTCCTTTGATTTTTGGGACACACAGTGGGGCAAAATAAATGGCTGTGAAAAAATTGATATTCAGAAGCAATAGTTACAATAATAATATCAATCGATTTGAAAGTTGTTTTAAAAATTAAAGTTATAGTAAAATTCTGCATAAACCTGTCATGGCTGATTTTGCAAAAAGTTTTTTTTGTTGATTAACAAACATTTCCCAACGTGATTCAATGTAAAAGGAAATTCAAGCTTTAAATTCATTAAATATTTAGGAAAAAATAGATATTTTTATTAAACTTGTGAAAAAATACGAATTTTTTACAGTTGTGAGTGATTATAATCCCTGTAGGATTCAAAATCCGCTCGTTTAACAAATTTTGGAAAATTTCTTCAATTTTCTTTTTCAGCAAATGAAAGCTTTTTGGAGGGTGTCCCCACAAATCAAAGGACCTTACATTTTTTAAGTCATTCTAGGACATATATTATGTAATTACAGATTAAATTGAATTAAATTTGTTAAGTAGAAAGCAGAATTGCAGTTAAGCAAACATCCGCATTCGTTTTCTTCAATTTTTATTAAATAGACTGGCGGGTTGGTAGCACCAATACAGCGTAATTGCCTAGCATTGCAAACTGGAATACCTTCTAGAATCATTTTTAATTATTCTTAGTAGACTAATAATTTAATTCATATCAAACATTGTACAGTAGAACAATCAGGGTAGCGACTTGACCGGGAAATGAATTTTTTAGATTTATTGGAATAAAAATATCGAGAAAAGGTTTTCAAAGTTCTCAAAACACTGAATCACCACCCTGAATAATATTTTTTAAACATTTTTTTCTTACTCATTGGCCTGGCGAAATGCGGATAACACCCACAAGCCTTGTATATTTTATTATATTTGCATTCTAAAATACACATGTTCTTAGTATATACGGGCCACATCGACAAGCCTCCATCGTTTAAAAATTTGCAATGCCGTTGCCGAGGTATCAAGTTTTTTAATTTACTAGAGCTGTTGAATTCGTCAATGTGAACATCCAGCATGTATTTCTTTTGTGTTTGTAAATTGTATCGAGGTTTCAGAAATATTTCATCTGGATAGTGTATTTCGATCTTTAGAGATTTCAGGAAAGAAAAATATTTTTAAGAAAGTTTTCATTGACTTAATTTTATATTTAATCAAATATACACTAAAAAAGATCCCACCTGACTATCAATTTTCTTCACATTTGAAACTATATGCGATTTCATGTTTTGGAAATTGTAATATTCTCTATTCTCTGGTTTCACTTCTGGAACTACTGTAAAATTATTTGCAAACCAATACCTAAGACATAGAATTTAAACAATAAATTATTACAAGGAAAAACATCCATCTATTTTTATATTATTTTAATATAAAATCCTTACTCTAGTGACGAATAGACGCTAACGAAATTCTCAAATGATTTACAAATTCCATATTCTGTGCTAATCCAAGTATAATTGTTTGAATATTCATCGTTAGTCACAATTAAATCTACACGAAGATCATACAAAATTCTTAACCATTTTTCGGGGGGAACTTTTTCAAAAAGTGGAGTTGCATTCATTTGAGAGTAATCGACGTTTGATATGAATTGAAAAAATTCTCTTGCTTCGATTGTATCATCTATTCCATGACTACAGAAAAAGGAAATTTTTAAGAAAAATTGATTTAGGATTTCCTTCAAGGAAGATATAAAAATATTTACATATATCACTTTCAAGAATTGATAATAAAACTTCTTTTTTTTCTATTTGAATTTTTTGATTTGAGATAAAATTTAAAATGTTGCCTTCATTTTCTTAATACCTTTTAAACACTGAGCTAAATTTGGTTTCATTCACAGAGTGAATAGGACATATAGTAAGTGACGGTTTTGTGATATTAAAATTTTTGTAATTAGTGTTGAGAGATATTCCTGTAGTTTCATACTGATATCGATACCAAGGATGTAAAGAAAGATGGATTAGAAGCACAAGTGAAATAATGATGGTACAACCTAGAAAGATTCTGTATAAAATGTAAAAATTGAAAATAAATAAGTTATGTTAATGACATAAAAAAAACTCTTAAGATATTAAGCAGTTAATTTTTTACTGGCCTTTCACAAATGTGCCTTCGAGGAACAGCCATGTGGTTTATTCCATGAATTGTCGAATTATTAGCAAAATCTACTAATAATCGTCCCAAAGATGTTTTTGCTTGAACTTTTTCCAATCCAATTTTCACAACTGGCGATTCTAGAACACCTACGTCTTTTACAGGCCTAAGGGCTCTATTTTTTTCAAGATCTGACCATATTTCGTTTAGATAAAAAAACTTTACTTGATCTCTTCTTCCTGCTTTCATTTTTCTCGCTTTGAAAAATACGATTTGAAAAAATGTAAAAGAAAACCCTTTTTTTATGCTTCTCCCAATATGTAATATGTATACTAAAATTTAATTCTTACTATGACAGCGTAAAAATTATGAAATTTTTCCCGACAATGTTTGTGTAAAGATATAATTTCCTCTTGAATATTGCATTAGACATGCTTTTCTATGTTTCTGCATGTAACGTGAATGAATCTCTCTTTCTCTCTCTCTCTCTCTCCTTATATTTAACATTTTATGAGTTGTTTTATATGTTTTTACTTTATAATTTATGATAACGAATGCAAAATTAGTACATGTCCATTATTTTTTAATTATTATTATAAACCTAGAGTATATTTTAAACTTTAATGTAACCCGTTGATATGCATTTAATTATAATTAATGACCAAGTCGTTTGACTTGGTATATTTATTTCCACTGTTTCATGACGGCCTAATTCTACTCATTAGAGATTTGCAAGCTGATGCATGCAAAACACGGTATGCTTCACTGATTATACATTAATCAGTTATGCCATTATATTACATGACAAAATCAGTTTTCTGTTACTGCATTGAAAGAACAAGTATAATTTTACGATATTAAATTTCTACAGTACTTAGAATTGCTTACATTATGTACTAAGTTTTATTTCTTAGTAAAGTATAAGGGTGAACTTATACAATTCTTTATTATTTCTTTTTCCCTAAAGGTTTCATAAACCATCCGTTTCTAGACGTTCAAGAAAATTGTGCACATCTATCCAACATTATTTACAAAAGTTAATTAAACTTTAAAGATGAATATCCAGAGTTTTTTCTCGGATTACTAAAAGGGTTGAAATATACTAAAAGAACTGAGAATTCTGGGAGATGTTAAAGGATTTGCATAATCCATTGGCGTTACCTTTTCCGTTCGAGAAAACGAATTGCCAAGAGAAACAACATTGTAGGGTATTTTTTAATCATTATTCCTGTTTTCTTTTAAAAATTTATAGATCAAAAAGAAATTAGAAATATAATTCGTAATTGAACCATCAGCAACGTTTTTATCCACTATTGAATTAAAATTAAAATTGATTTATTTTATGTACATTGAAAATAGATTTTATTTTAGTCAACTCTATATCTGTTAAAAATATTATACCGTTATTTAAAATATATATATGATATATCTAGCCATACATAAAAAGCAGATCGTAAAATTGATGTCTCTCTACACAGTTTTAAAGACCTATAAAATGTATAGATCGAAGTTTATGACAGAAAGTTAAATGAGCCAGCTCTATATTACATATTCTTTCTGAAGTGACAATTTCGTGCTATGTAGTAACTTGTATATGTAGTAATTTAATAAAATTCAATCTCTATCAACAAAAGTTATAATAATGTTATAATATAAATGTCATTGCTTCGATTTACTCAGGTGAATAAGCAAACGCCAGAAGCAGGTTGCAAAGAAAGTATGTTTGAAGAAATGGTACATACACAATTGATTGAAAGGAGAAAAAAGGAACAAAATTTTTCTGCAGCATATCTACAGTCAGGAAATATGAAAACCTTTCATCATTATGTTTACTTGACACTATTTCCGTTGCTCATTCTAGTCTTTAAAATTTATTTTCACTCACAATTGAATATAATAATTCGATAGGTAATATCAAATTATTATTTTTTAACCCGTGTAGAAATATTGAGTTGCCCCCGCGGGGCCCTACGTAGTTTTCCCTTTGTCCCTGTGTGGAAAATAATGAAGGGGCCTCTAGAGGGCCAACATTTAAAAATGTCTAACAATAAGATGGATAATTTCCATACGGGGTATTTTTGTAGCATGTGAAGTTATCCGACTTTTTCAAATTTGAAAAGAAAGAGAGCTATTCACTTTTGTTATATCAACATGATTTTATATTCTACCCAGTTACATCAGTTTGTGATTATTATTTTTTTACATTTCGTTATAAGTATCTGGTTTATATTATAAATATAAATACATATTCTACTATGATATTGTGACTTAGTTTTTCATGTGTACAAATTTGAAAAAGGAAATTTGGTTTGTCTTAAAAAATGCCTCAACATAATGGAGACTTGGTTAGTAAAACATATCCATTTACTTATCACTTTTTTACTAATATACTTTCTTTATTAACTATTTAAAATTTAGTATATTAAAAATTATTTTAATTAGGGCGTTAGTAAATTACCAGCTACCGAAGCTTACGAATATCGTCATAGTCGTTATAATTTGCCAAGAGGTCAATCTTGTATGAAATGCGAAATGCCAAAATTTGAAATGGAAGCTCCCATTCAAGAAAAACGAAAAAAGCACAAAAGTCAAGTTCATCTCTGCCCTTCGTGTCATTGTCACCCTGAAACAAGATATTCAATGGAAAGAGAACCGAGGTAGAAGTAGTAGTTAACTTTTTATATTGAAATTTTAAATTTACTAAATCGAAAAAGAACTTTATAAATTCTTTTATATAATATAAGAATATAAGTTAGTTGATTTTATAAGTACAGACATACTGAGAACGTTGAAGCTATGTTGAAAGAGTACCAGAATTATTTGGTCGATCCGAAAAATTCATCAATGAAAAGATCGAAAAGTCCTTTTTCACTTCCTACTGGATTGCGCTGTCGACTGTCAGGGGATATTCATGGCTCTAAAAAAACTGCTGGACAGTACCAATCGTCGAAAAACGAATATTCTGAAGAATTGCACACAATGCTTACGGACATGATCAATTCGGGTTTAACTGACGAAAATACGGAAATATGCGATAAAACTGTTTATAGAAAGGAACATTTCAAATCAGATACACAGGTATTGGAACATTTCTTTTACACAAAAAAAAAAGAATAGAATACAAGTTTAGGAAATCTCTTTTTCTAGATAAATAAGAAATTTTTGGGTAGAAACGCAAAAATGAGATATTTTTTGCTCTTATATAGTTATTAGGTCTAATATTTGACGAGAATTTTTTTTTCGTATGTCAGAATATCGTGAACAAATCAATGAATATATTGATTTACATCATTCTTGTTTCAAATTAATAATAGAAATTGTAGTAACCAGATTAAAAACATAGAACTGCCTCTTAAATCCCTTGACTAGAGTACCTTGTTAGTTTTGAATAAAGATAAAAGAGATTCAAACAAAAGTATTTTTAATGTTTGCTTGTTTCTGTATTATCCCTTTTCTTCTGATTTTGATTTCCCGGATGAAGGCACTTATACCAATGACTGTCGTAAAGGAAGAACTTCCTGAGAGCCATTAGGATAACAGAATCTGAAAGCCAGCTTACTTCCATAGCATTCCCCTCGTTGCACAGGAAAGGCGATTTCGTGTATTTTTGTTCTCTAAGAAAAAGCAAACGTCCTTATGTCAATTGGTGTCGCTTTTCTTTATGAATCCTTCAGTAGATTAAAAAGTTTCTCGATTTTATTCATTATATTTTTTCCATTGGATATATTTCTCTTTCTTGATTATGTGTGTTGAATTTTATACAATAATGTACATTAACTCTGTTTTCTATTTCTCATCAATTATAATTATATTTGAAATTATATTTTATAGCGACTTTTTAATTGCAAAGTAAGCAAAATATCAACTTTTAGATAAGTAGTTAAGTAACTTCTGATTATACACGGACTATTCCACTAAAATAATATAAAGATTACTTCTCTTTAAGTGAAACAGAAAACTTATAGTCAGACGTGCTTGTACTACTTTATATAAAAATGTTTTTCTAATTTTGCCATTTAAATAATATTTCACTCGCCCAACATCGTGCAAACGTCTGACTATTCACTTCCTTTTTCACTTAAAACTAATAGGTACTTTTTCAGTAGATAAAGACGATCATGTTAAGACCTCTGAATGAGAATATTACTTTTTATTTATATTATAGTTTTTTCATCAAGCTTTCTCTTTGATCAGGACCGATTCAATTACTACTTAATTCGATATTCTTATTTGTCAACGAATCAGAGAAATGCACTTCCCTTTCAATATATACTAGATTTTCAAATTCCACTCAACTCAATCGATGCATTCCAATTCAGAGCACTTACGAGTTTGAATAATTTAATCAGATTCAGGAGCAAATGGTCTTAATTTATTTCAGCCAAATTGGTGAATATTAAAAGTAAAATTACTAAAATTTTTAAAAATAAAGTAAAAGTCCTAATTCCTGGCCACCTTAAAAATAGTACGAGTACAATGTACAATTGTACATACATGTTCCCATATGAAACAAAAGTCTTACCTTACTTTTCATTTCTAAAACAGCTTTTAGAAAAATAACTATAATTTCATTACTTAAGTTTCGTCTTTCTCTATTCACGCGTTTTGCATTATTAAAGAACGTCAAGAGTTAATTTCCATTCATTTTTTCCATTCATGTATTTTCTTTTGAAATTCGCTTATAAGTTTTCAGCTTCTATCCAAGTTGTATTATGAGAAGAACGCGTTTCTAGAAAACTTTGGTTCACTTTTTTGGTTGCTCTACTTTTCAGCTGCATATAAAATCCGTTGAAAGGAGATATTCGTTCGTGAAAAAATATGCGTAGAATAATAATTGGTATACTCATAGCTGTTTTGTTTGAAAAGTGTATTGAAATCAGAAAAGGTTCTATTAATGAAAGATTATCACGATCATTAATCAACTTCTAGATTGCTTGAATAAAAAATTGTGTTTTTAAATTCCAGCTCCCTTGTAATCCGGAAGAGTCAGAGATTGACAGTGACTGCACAAAAAAGTATTTCCCAGACCATTGTCAGTCTAAGAAGGATAAAGCGCGGTTTTTTGAAAGGAGTCGAGAATCGATTGAAAAGTGTAAAAAGGAAAGATATGAAGAACTGAAACAAACGAAACGAGACTGCGAGGAGATTAATCAATTAACATTGGAAGTAAAACAATTTGAAAAAATGAAGGGAATGACCCAAAACGACCCAGAAAGAATGGGAAAAAAAAAAATTAAGTGCAGAAAGGAAAGCGATAGTCAAAATAAAAAACCGAAATTTATTAAAAAAGTTCCAGTTTCACGACTTGATCTTCCTACAGGGAATAATTCTCCGACTAAATTGGTTCGTATAATTAGAATAATGTTATATATATTATAAAAATATTATTTAAAATATTATTATCGTTGGCATAATCTTAAGTTGACAGTTTCTAATTTGCATGCATATTAAACTTCTTCTTTAACTCTAGTTCAATATAAATTGTGAAAATGGAATTTTTAGTAAATTCTCATATTTAATACATTAGTATTTGAAGTATATCCGATATGTCTAATTTCAAGTGCTTCAAATTTGCGTAATTTTAAACTTGCCATATATACATGTATTGAATTGTACTTAAATTCACGGAGGGAAATTTTTTACATTAGGGGGCATATCCGCGATGTAAAATAGAAGCGAGTACAAGCTACCATTCGCTTCCGAAAGACGATCAGGATTTTGATAATGATGTTCAAGTCAACTTTTCGAACCGCTCACAATTGGAACAAGATCTAAAGGAAAATCCTTATTCAAAACTCTCTCGTCGTTCTGTGATCGTTAATTCTCAAGTACAAAAGTCACAGGAGAATGACGCTGAAATCTTAAATTTGACGAATAAAAATGAATTCAACAATAAAGGGGAACAAACTAACGAGAGTAGGAAGAACCTTTACGCTGGGGGTGATTTGGATCTGCACACGTGCAAGAGTTACGTCGTCGATCTTATTGATAGAGCACTGAGCAAGCAGCTCGAAACCCAGCCAGGAGAAAAAAAGGTATTAAAAGAATGGAATATTGAGAATTAATAAATCAAGTCCCTGTAGCCATATATTTTATAATTGGCTACGAAAATCCCATTATTTTTTTTACGAAAGTGAGCAGAATCTTAATGTAGTCTTTCTCATTAGAAGGGAATAATTCTAAACCTTGGAAACAATTGCATTAATTATATAACTTTGTTTTTTATCTATTATATTCTCATCAGAGAATGTATTTGCTAGATTTTTTATTTTGGATTCAAATATGCATACACCTACAAAGAGGGATTTAATAGGCTTTTAAATACATTATAGCAAAGCAACACACGCGTAATTATTTTGTTTTATTTCTTACAACTTCAAAAGTCATTCAAAAGCGAGATTTTCGAGACATTTCGTTACCATTTGTTCCTTTTCACACTTAGTAACATATTCCATTTACGTTTAATTTTACAGTTTCTGAGAATCCTCTTGACCTCAATCTACTTTTATATTTCATTCCACTTTGTCCTATTTCACATATGTTTCTCATTTCAATTTAATTCATTCCCCTTCCAGCTTTTTCAAACCAGTTCATCCTATATTACCATTTATTTGATTTTGCTTGGAAAATCACAGTGGGTTTCCCTTTCCAGTACATCGTTGCAATATTCCTCTTCTTTTATATAACTTTCACCACTTTACATTTTACATTTTCCTTCAAGGGACTCTGCATTCTGTTGAATGAGGAATTGACAGTGCAGAGTAAATTATCCAGAAAGAATAATTAAATTTAAAATATCAGATATACGACACTACCGTCAGAAAGTTTGGATACATTCGAATTTTTCTTCAAATTTATTATTGCCATCCTATTTTTTCTTCAAAATTATACTTTTATTAGAAATGATGACAGAATACACGGTTTACTTTGAATCACTTGGGCTAAAGCATGAATATTTTCTAAGAGAAACTATTATGTGATTTACTTTTGATTATTCATACTGCTTATCAGGGTAACGTGACCAACAATGCTACTATTTGGCAAGAAATGTGCATCGAGGTAACCCGAGCGCTTCAGGGTGATTACTGTCAGTCGTTCCCTCAGAACTTGTACAATTTCCAGGAGAATATGGATAATGTAAAGCTGTTGAAGAGCTTTCGTTGGGCATACGTTAAACACATTCAAGAAGAACTTCGGAGTCTTGAGAAAATAATCGATATCTGTTCTCCCAGAAATGCTAAAAAGGAGACTCCATCTTCTTAAAATCTTAAAATTCCTAATCCATCGATTGTAAATTTTTAGATAAGCATATGTAACTTTTTTAACTGCAATATACGTATTTTTCTTACTCATGAGTATTTTTTTTAATCAGATTTATTTTTTTATGTAATGCAGGCATAATTTATGCGTTTTATTGGCCTCATTTTAGCATATCGAGATGAGAAAGTGGCGATAAATGGTTTTATAATAAATCGAAAAACTAATACTTTTGTTGCAATGAAAGTAGAATACTTTTTGGATATCCTGCTAAACTTTCAAAAGATTCGGGCTTGCATGCGATTTTTCTAGGCAATATGCTCTTCAGTTTTTTTTTATTCCGCTTTGCATTTGTGTAAAGTCTATGCTAATCAGCCACGTGAATCATGCTATTCCATCGAATCCTTTCGTGAATGCAAGCATTTCTATTCACGAATCGCTGTCTTTTCTCCTTACGATACATCACTGATTATCAGCATCAACATCAAGAGTGTACATACGAGCAGACTGTTTTGCTGCATCCATAAGCTCAACATAAAAGAAAATAGAGTATGCTTTCAGTTTTAGAAAAAGATATAGGCATGATATATGCATGCAAAGTAAAACAGTAACAATGCTTGCTTTTTATTGACCATTTACCGAAAATAAGGAGTCCATGTAATTTAAGTACATAATATTGATTAAATAATATAGATTATTACAATTGATAGGTTTTGTAAACTTCAAACTTTGAAATTTTTTATAGTATTTGAACTGTAATGCAAAAGTTAAAATTTAATTAATTTAATTAATTGCTTACGGAAATCTTATGATCCTTTGCAAGGAATCGCTCCACTCAATCTTAGAAATAGGACTTGCCAGAGGGCATAGTCACTAATCCTAAGATTAAATGTGTGACAGTCCTTAAGTCAGGTATGGGTTTTTTTTGTTTTGCTGACATGTTAAATAGAACAAGGGAGATATTATCTAGTTCACACGTGGATATGTAAGATTAAAGTTAAAATGTTGTTTCGGGGTGAAATTTTAGAGATAAAGAAGGCTTACATATTTTGGACATTAAACATCATAGGCAAAGATTCTACAAGGACTGTAAAAGGATACTAGTTTTAAAGAATCATTTACACCGTCATTAAAAGAAAGTACACTGTACAGGAAGTAATTTTGCTACTCTTTCAGTCTTTCCGGAGATAATAATCGAAATTCGAGGAAATTGTTCCATAACACGCTAACCGTACACAAGTTAAGTGGAATGATTGCATACTTTGAGTTTGTTTTTATGGTTTCTCTATAAGGCTTTATTTCGCTGCAGTTACTAAACCCAACAGCTTATACGATAATACGATTTATAAGGTAAAGTGCACGGAGAAAATTAATTATCTAGGTTTTGTTTTCTTTATTTATATTATTAATTTATTCTTTATTTATTTATATTATTAAATTATTATTAAACTATTATCACATGAGTATATGAAAAATCTCTCATAGACTATTATTTGAAAAAAGAGAAAAATTCTTTGGAGGATTAGCTGATTTTAAAAAAGATTTCTGGATGTATAAAATAAAGTGATCTTGAACAGCAAAGATTTGTGCGTAAATCTTACCATTTCTGACGTCAGCGTGTATATTCCCACACCACTGTATCTTCTTTTCTAGATGCTCTTATTTTACTCGTTCTGAAAATCACGGGTCCTTTCAACTAGAATAATTTCTTTTATATATATCCAGAGGCTCGATTACATAACTTTTGTGCTCTGATTTCATGCTCATTTTTTTTCTTGCCTTATGGAAGAACCAGCAAATGTAAAAACTGAAAAAGAGAAGAAACTTTTGTGTTTATTCAGTCGAAAAACCAATTTTTAAAACATTATAAAAGTATATAAAACTTGTACCTTTTTTTGAAACTGAATTTTGTCACCACTACAAAACTTCCACTATGAGAAAGCCAAATTATTTGATCTATATATTAAGGACAATATATACATTGAAAGCACTTTAATTTACGTCATTTTGAATTATACAATTGCATAATAAAAATGAAACCCATCTTTGCTTGGATTAAATAAATAATAATTTATAAAATGGGAAATATGAATCAAGGCTTATAATATTACAGTGTAAATAAGAAGAAGGTAACTTGTATGGAAATTGCGAAGTTATGAAGAGGAAATTTTGAATAATTAATGAGGGTCTCCAGTAATCCTTTAAATTACGTGGAAGAATATTACAGAAAAATTATAATAAGAATATCGTAATCATAATCGGGATAATAATAATAATAATAATAATAATAATAATAATAATAATAATAATAAATCGGTTATAAAAAAAATTGAATGAAATTATAGCTGAATCAAAATGCTTCTCAGAGTAGTGAACTAACATTCGCCGGTGCACTGTGCACATCATTTATCTATTTAGACTAACTGAAATTGCAGCAATTTTCTATCATTTGTCAATTACAGATTGCACCAGAATGTATTTAGTAAGTTAAATATGTAATAAACTTAAAGGCAAACGCCTGTCAAATATCGCTCAATTTTAATTTTTACTGCACTATTCGATAAAGAGCTCATTTAATTATTAAAATGGATATATCATTTTAAAAAGTTGAATTTCATTCATATCAAAGGTCTGACAAATGCAACAAAATATGTATTGAAAAATGAATTTCAGTATACTGAAATTCATATTTGCTATAGCAAACATGAATATCGCTTATATAAAAAGAGATAAATTGTTTGAAATGTGAAATGTAATATAATAATTCAGGTCACGACTGCTATATTAAAGTTTTCAAAATATTTCGATAGTTAAAATGTATAGATATTGAAATGTTTTGCATACTATATTAAAAAAAAAAAAATGTTTGCGGATTACGTATTAGGCGTCCCGTCGATAAGGCATTTTTAGTTCGAGACTTAAATATTGAAGATTTATTAGTGAAGTAATGCAATGTAAGTAACTATACATCATTGTGGGTGACGTTAAAAAATTTAAATTTCATTGGCCATGGAAATTATTTTTTTTTTCAAGGTTTATGCAACTAGGACTCTATTATGGTACAGCTCGTGCGGCTTAAGTGCATCTACGTGCATGTTTTACTGCATGACGTGCCTAATAGTCATGAGACCCTCTATAAGCAGGACCAGCTTAATATATCAGATATATGTTCCAAAACCAGCGCGATCCTATTCGCACACAGTCACATGCACTGTATTACATAAGGGTGTTTGGGGGTGCCGTTTCTGGGATTTTCAGTATGCGCGCTACCACCGCGCCGGTAGCATCGGGTTGCTTTATCACATGCGAATTAACTTCCTCTTAAACTTTCATCAGCAATCCTAGGAAATTATGAGATAAAATAAAAAAATAAAATTCTAAACAGAAAGAAACGTAAAGTATCGATTAAATTTTAAAAACGACGCAAGTAATTTTTCGCGATATTTCAATTTGAAAAAATGAATAGAATTAAGAATTTACAAAATAAATATTCGTAAAATCAAGGAGAGATAAACTGATCATTAAAATTTGTAATTTGGGGTAAAAGTGACTTAATAACACAAGTTTAACAAGAAAATTATGGAGATGAATTTAAAAGTTAAGTTTTTGAAAGATGTTGTGAACATTTGAAGAAGAATTTTCCCCTGAAATTAGAGTGTGTGTTCTCCTCTATAAAAAACGAAGTAATTGCGAGTTTAAAGTCATTCAAGATATTGAATGAATGCCGAATTAATTAGGTTCGTTTCCCGATCGTTATTTTCAACTGCGTGACAAATTAAAAGAGAGAGGCGAAAACTTCTGAAGGTTTCGTAACTATAAATATTAATCAGTATACTTTTATCTTTCATTTCAATCTGTTTAGACTGATTGAATGAAAAAATTAAAAGGTTTTTTGTTCATTAGAAACTATTTAAAGAAATTATATTTAATTAATAACTTTATTTTGCGGATATTATGGGAATCAATTTAAAGAAAGACCCGAGTAGAAATTTTGCTGTGGTCCCGATCGGGCCCAGATTGGGGAATCTCGCCCAGATCGGGGGATTTCAAACCGGGACCGATCTGGGCCAGGTTTGGAAATTTCTACACGGGAAAAGTAAGAAAATTTACGAAGAAAAGTATTATGGACGAACTTCTCCTATGACCCACCTTTGAATTTATGTAAAGTTTAATAATAAGGCTTGTTGCACAGCTATATTTCTGAAACTAATAGCTGTAATAGCGATGAAAATTTAATTTATGCTTTTTATGGTACACTTCGGCTTCGATAGGGCAAATGGGTATTAATATTCTGTTAAATATTAAATAGCTGGCTGAACTCAATTTTCAATGTAATATCAATTTCAGAAGCCAAATAAATAAACCTCCAGTACTTTAACTTAAAAGTACATGAAATATTGTTTCTGAAATGAGAAAAATTTTATCTCCCAATAATCACATTTCTTATTGTAAATTAAGGTCATTTTATTTTATGGCATATTTCACGAAATGATCATTTTATACAACGACGAAAGTTAGTTTTGAAATTCTGCTCTTCAATCGATGATGAACGGTTCATCGTGTGAAAAGCGATATTTTTTCGCTTAAGAAAAGTCAGCGAGATGAGTCAGCTTTTTGGTCAAATTTCCACTTCGAGTATTCATCTATATAATGTGCCAATTTCAGACCTTACAGGAAAGAGCGATTAGAAATCAGCGCTAAATGGTATAGTCCGGTTTCAGAGTACGAAAAGAAAATATTGGCTGACTAGTATGCCAAACTCAGGAGATGATTTACATCATTTACATTGCGTATAAATGGACCGTTTTCAGAGATAAAGTTTGATCTGTGTTGTAATATTTCTGCCTCTATGAGTAATCTGAAAATAGTTGTGACATCGATGAAAATACGACCTTGGCTGTGAATAAATTGATTGAAAGTGATGAATTCTCCAAAGTAGTTTGGTAAGTTCAATTTGTCATTTAAAAAATACAATACAGTGAAATTTTTCTTAGATTATACCGTTTATAATCGTGCATGCAAGACACATTTAATTTGAAGTGCTTCGTAAACATTACTCTCTAAATCTCAACCAGCGAAAACCCTACCAAATCAGTGAAATTCGCTGATGAATCAGCGGAATTGCTCTCATAGAGGACGTGAAATTCACTGATTCATCAGTGAATTTCACTGATTTGGTAGGGTTTTCGTTGATTCAGATTTAGAGAGTAATTAAAAATAATTATAAATTTTTTATTATGCATGAATCCTTGCATTGAATTCGAAATTTTTTGCCTTTCCGAATCGAGACAGCTATTCTCAGAAAACGAACTAGTATACATCGATTTTATAAAAAGGGAGAGAATTTGCAGGCTTTCTATTTTCTTTCTTTCTATCTTTCTTTATTTTTCTTTTAACTACATATAAATAATTACCAATATTTAGTTTTAAAAATTTCGAACTGGGAAGTTTCTATTTATATACTTATATAAATTTAAAATATGCAATTTGAAACCTTCTAAACGATTTCACAGTTTGGAATTCGAGTTGTACAAATTAGAGTAACTAATTTCAAATTGACCAAACTCTAATGGTATTAATTTAAAAGTTTCTCAATTTGTTAGAATAAATTTGTTAATTCAAAGAGTATCAAATCTTTAAAAATATGGTATTATAAGTCAAATGCGGGAATTTTTAATTCGATTACTGTTATTTACTCTAAACGTTTGTGAGTTTATAGCTTTAAATGAAAGCTTATCAATATAATTATTGATAATCAAGATATAGTGAATGGAACTTTTTACTAAACTTATCATTTTATTTTTCCAACGAATAATTCATAAAACTCGAGAGGAAAAAAGTTTCATGTTACTCAAGCTATAATATTGTTGATGTCCCACGAGACAGAAAGTTGTGTTCGTTGATCTGAAAAGTTCGCCATAATTATACCCCATTCTCAATCTATCAATGCGCGATTGATTCTCCCGAATTGATGAATCTGGGCGGTTGTTGAGGTTAATTTTCCTCTTTTCATCTTACAACTTATCGTCTATTGGGAAATATAATGCAGTATACAATCATACGACTGGATATGAAAAAGGATTAGAACTCCCCTATATTCATTTAGAGATATATGTTAGTGAAATATTAGTTCACAAAGACTCGAAGTTGCAAAGGTGTGATTCTTTCTCTTAAAATTTCAAGAAAAATTTCGAAATTCATTCAGAGTATAGATGTTTATAGTTTAGAAATTCGACTGTCTGTAAATTTCCGTAATAAAAATTTTGGATTATCTTTTATCTATTCATTAAAGATTATTTAGTCGCATTGCTTTATCGATTTTGAAACCCAATTATGGGAAATTATCGTTTTTGTTCGCCAATGATGCGCATTGCAGCTTTTGTTGTGTGATTTATATATTTTTCTCGTTTCAATTTATATGGGTACTGACACTTATAATGCACGATGAACGGTTAAATTTGAAATATTTCACAAAATATATGCGTTTTCCCAATCAATTCACTATGTACAAATTTATAAATGAAATAAACTGTAAATCATTCATTCTACTAAAGAAATTACTATTGAAAAAGAACAATTTTGATGTTTTTACGTATAATATTATTTGCTCCATCCGATGTAACGCTTCTCTGAAACGGAAATTAAAAAAATGAAGAATATAGATTTTTGCTTTATGAAAGTAGAGCCCATAAAATACTCTTAGGGAAATATGAATTATAAGTTGAAAGTTTCTTGTTTTAATATCAGAAAACTCCTTGAAGGACTTAATTCTGAGAAGTGGAAATGGGTGACATATAGGTATTGAAAATATTTTTCTCAAAGTTCATTCAAGATTAAGTTTAATAGGGGTTTTACTTATAAAGAGGGTAACAGAAAATGTTTACAAATGCAGTCTGTGTTCGTGTATGCATAGTACATATTACACTAAGAGTTTGTGAAAAATGATAGCAGAGGGTTTACTTGGAATATAATTTATTTGATGCACTGAATTCAGAAAAGGAATTCCGTTCTTTGACCTTTCAAAATATGGTATTTGTGCAGAGAGTTGAATGTAAACAAGTTTTTAATATAAAAAGAAAATTGAACCAAGAATCTGTTTTTTTTTTTAATTAAAAGAAGGTTTACCGAAATTGATCATTTTTATCAGATTTCTCATAAAATAGTCGTTTACGTATTCCGAAAGGTTCCTCATACTATATATAAAATGAGATTAATGGACACATTAATCTTTTGTAATATCTTATTTACTTATATTAATTGCTTAATAAGGGCCCCACCTTTCATAGTCAAATTTCATGTTTTCTTTTTTAGAGCTATTAATTTGTGTTTAAGCAGCTTTCTTTTGGTTTGATCAGCATCATTCTCTTAATTTAAATGCTATTGATCCAACTAATGTTCTCCTTTAAAGACTAAAGTTGAATTAAATTTATACCTCTATATTATAGATTATCTTTTTGCCCTTCATTTTAATACGGAAATTAAAAATTTTATTACCCTTTTTTTTAATTGTCATTGATGATTTTAATCGTCATTGATGACGAGAATGTAAAAAAATATCCACGTTTTTTAAAGTTACATTAAGAACTTAGAAGGAGGGACCGTTTGACTTGAAAACGTATAGGTAACGGAATTCCGTGTGTAATTGACGTAATTCAATGGAAGATTAACCTAATGGAACTCGAGGCGAATTTAGTGCAATTCATTAAAACTAGAAACAAATCCAATTGATGTACATAGACAGGGCCGGCACAGCCCATTTTTTCCATGTATGGATTTACGATGGGGGAGGGGTAGACCGAAATTTTTTTTTTGCTTTTTCTTTATTTGAAAGAAAATGTTTTCCTTCGTACAACATTTCTAGATATAAATTCGTTTAATACTTTGAAACAAAAATCATTATCTTTCCAGACAGTTTTTCATGTATGGAATTTCCATACATGAAAATTTCCATGTGTGAATTTATCCATGGCATCCATACTGTCTGCGTCGCCCCTGAAACCATGTTGTTGACAGCCATCTAATTTAAACAGACTTTCTTCAGACACAGTAAAAAAGGTCTGTAAAAGTCAGACATCGAATTAATATATAAAACAAAAATCCGTATAATTAGAATATAATTTTGCACATTAAAAAACGTGTCTGAACACATCGTGCCTTTTCTACTTATGCAACTTAACAGTTTTTCACTAATGGCGCCAGTGAGCCCTTATTGTTAGTAGTAAAACCACGTCGTTGTCAGCCATCTAATTAAATAGACTTTACTCAGATACAGTAGAAAAGGTCTGCAAGAGTCAGACATCGAATTAATATATAAAATAAAAATCCGGATAATTAGAATATAATTTTGCACATTAAAAAAACGTGTCTGAACACATCGTGTCTTTTCTACTTATGCAACTTGACAGTTTTTCACGAATGGCGCCAGTGAGCCCTTAGTAGTAAAACCATGTCGTTGTCAGCCATCTAATTTAAATAGACTTTCTCCACAGACACAGTAGAAAAGGTCTGTAAGAGTCAGACATCGAATTAATATATAAAATAAAAATCCGGATAATTAGAATATAATTTTGCACATTAAAAAACCGTATCTGAACACATCGTGCCTTTTCTACTTATGCAACTTAACAGTTCTTCACTAATGGCGCCAGTGAGCCCTTATTGTTAGTAGTAAAACCATGTTGTTGTCAGCCATCTAATTTAAATAGGTTTTCTCCACAGACACAGTAGAAAAGGTCTGTAAGAGTCAGACATCGAATTAATATATAAAATAAAAATCCGGATAATTAGAATATAATTTTGCACATTAAAAAACCGTATCTGAACACATCGTGCCTTTTCTACTTATGCAACTTAACAGTTCTTCACTAATGGCGCCAGTGAGCCCTTATTGTTAGTAGTAAAACCATGTTGTTGTCAGCCATCTAATTTAAATAGGTTTTCTCCA
>CAJFCP010000088.1:2022951-2094419 GCA_904066005.1 Synergus itoensis
GACACAGTAGAAAAGGTCTGTTAGAGTTAGACATCGAATTAATATATAAAATAAAAATCTGGATAATTAGAATATAATTTGCACATTAAAAAACGTGTCTGAACATATCGTGTCTTTTCTACTTATGCAACTTGACAGTGAGCGCCAGTGAGCCCTTAGTAGTAAAACCATGTCGTTGTCAGCCATCTAATTTAAATAGACTTTCTCCACAGACACAGTAGAAAAGGTCTGTAAGAGCCAGACATCGAATTAATATATAAAATAAAAATCCGGATAATTAGAATATAATTTTGCACATTAAAAAAACGTGTCTGAACACATCGTGTCTTTTCTACTTATGCAACTTAACAATTTTTCACTAATGGCGCCAGTGAGCCCTTAGTAGTAAAGCAATGCAGGGTCGGCGCAGCCCATTTTTTCCATGTATGGATTTACGATGGGGGGGGGGTAGACCGAAATTTTTTTCTTTGCTTTTTCTTTATTTGAAAGAAAATGTTTTCCTTCGTACAACATTTCTAGATATAAATTTGTTTAATACTTTGAAACAAAAATCATTATCTTTCCAGACAGTTTTTCATGTATGGAATTTCCATACATGAAAATTTCCATGTATGGATTTATCCATGGCATCCATACTGTCTGCGCCGCCACTATACGTAGACATAGATATTTAAAGATATAAATTTTAATTTAGAAACGTTGTTGGTTTATTATTAAATTCTTAATTTCTTTCTTTTATACATTGAGTGTACCCTGACTTAATGCAAGAATAATAAATAATATACATTTTTATGAAATCCTAGACTTGTTGAAAGGAGGCTTTATATTTATTTACGTATTGTATTATTGTATTGCGTTTTTATATTCTTCTTATATAGCAGTAGTTTCTATTGCTTACAATAAGGTCAACTAAACATTTTGAATGCATTAATGCATTTTCCACAATGCATTTTTCTATTGAATACATACATGTGCAATATCATATTACTATATGGCGATGAAAGAAGGTAACTTTTACCAGTAAATAGCCGCGATGAAATTAAAGATCGAGAAAACAAACAAGTGAGGTGAAGCGGAAAATGAGAATGGGGTAAAAAACAACGAGAGGACGAGATGTGAAAGTATAAAAGAAGGTTAAGAGTTGAATTCGACGTGGAACTGCAGGTGGCTGCCGCATGGAAAATAGGGTTGCAACTCTAGAGAAAGGGGATGCAATAAATTTACACTAATTCTTCGACTAGTGTGAGCGTGCCGTTAATTCGAATGGAGTTACAACCACGCCTGATACTTAGCGTATACTTTAATGTGAATTTTCGGTCAAAACTTTCGTAAAAATGTTATTAAACAAAGAAAAAATCATATTAGTTGGTCTCTTTTCATTCATCTTTTGCGAAAAGCCACTTAGTTGCTAAAATGAAAGTGGCTTGGCAAGATTTAACCACAAGAGCTTTTAAAACAAAAAATAATCTTGAAAAGTAAGGATCTAAATTTTTTAAATATGAATATTTTATTTACCTATTTAGAGTTACAAATTTTGTACCAAAACTTATCTACTGCAAAAGTTAAAGCTGCTAGCAGAAACTTTTAATTTTTGAACTGGTAGCGAGTACAAATTCCTCAGTAATGGAAATATGTAAAGCATTTAAACTTCAACACTTTGAATTTTGTATGACTTACATTAAAGTAGAAATTTTAACGCTTTCAGTGTCAGTTCGTTTCAATGCTCTTTCTTTAAATTTTTAATCTCTCTGTATGAAGGTATTACCCCTCTTTCATGCTGCACATAGGTTTATAAAGCAAACCCTGTGTGAAGTTTGCAGAATGTTTTGTCGGAAATGACAAAGTACATTTTCTCGGTTTCTTTTACTCAGAGATCTTTTATTTTCTGGTATGATGAAAATGTAAAGCATGTGCTATATGTTTGGAGAGAACGAAAATTGGATGAGCTGGCCGAAAAAATTCAAACCAGAACATAAATACTAACGTGCATTTTTTCGTATGGTTGAGTTGAAATAAATTACTGACTAACATTTTAAAAACATAGTATAAGACTTTATTCATTTCATTATATTGGGAGAGTACACGAAAATTTGTATATATCTAAAATATTTATTTTAGACATTGGGGCATTCGTGTTTACATATTTTCGGTAAAAATGAATATTAAGCGTTTTAAAAATATCATCTCATATCATCTTGATATGTATTTAAATGTTGTTAATCTATTAATGAAGATAGCTTTGACAATTAGCCCTAATTACCCGCTCTTGCTTTATTTCAGATTCAAGGATGCAGCATAATTTTACTCTAGAGACTTGTAACGTTAGCAGAAAACCGTATTACTCTAAATTTCGCTACTTTACTATTCTATATATACATATATGTATATTCTGCACGTTTTCCTCGTTTAATTATGACTGCTTTCGAGCGAAGACAAAAGTTTGCCACCAACGTGAATTTTTTTCACACTTCCTCTTATGCTCGAATGTCAAATTAAATTTCTTTTGTGAAGCTTCTCTCTTTTTACAAACTATTTACATGATTTATTGGAAATTAGAATATTGTAGATTAGAGTGGCTGGAAGAAATTAAAGTTCTTTTGATTTGTGGAGAGACTCCCCTAAAGCTTCCTCTTGGTGGAAAAACAACTCTGAATTTTTGCCCAAATATCATCGAAAGTGGTCAGAAAAAGTAAATTGGTCTACCTTTGTCTCAAAAAAGGACTGGCGTCCTTCTAATCATTCTAAACATCTCTATGTTGATTTTGACGGTTAGAGAAAGTCAAAAACAGCGAAAAATTATTGAACCTGCTTTTGCGCTGAACTGCATTAAATTTGCATTAACCGTACTTTAAGGCGCGCAGAATTAATTTCGCTCGATTTATTATGTTATAGAGGCACAGCCGACCCTACTAGCAGAAGCAATTAGCTTTATCAGAGGCAAACCCTAATTAGTTTATTTTATTATCGAGAAGTGCTTGTGCTTATTGATATTCAAATTGAAAAATAATATCCAGAAAATGTAGTCTATGCTAATTCGAATCGTTTTTGTTTAAATGTTGTTCAATAAGTCACAATTTCCTAGAAATTGAAGTTTTTCATTACTTGGAACGATCATAAAAATTTTATTGTACATTTTATTGTGTAGACTATCTTCTTCGTGTTTTATTATTTTGTAGATTTATAGATGCTATACAAACAAAATATTTCCTGAGATAGCTATGCAGAATGTGAAATTGTTGAACTTGAAGGCCTAAAATTCTGTTATCAATATTTATTGATCCTGAATATTCATGTTAAATTCTAAGTTCTAAAAAACAATATAATATTTTTATTTTCTCTTGCTGAAATTTTTTGCGTATACGAGCAAACAAGTTTGCTCATATAGTTTACAGAACTCAGCGTTTATAATAGAAACTGGTTAGGAAGTTAGAATTCAGAGTTATTATTCACGGAGTACATTTTAGTCGTTTTAATGTTCCCACGGAAACCTTCAAGATGTTTTCGCTTCGTTTAGCTCTGGTAATGTCTTATTTGAAGGTAACGCAAAAGTAGCATGCTTTTCTCTTGTAAAAAGGAGTGTGTTATTTAAGATAAAGATCTGCGTTAGACACTTTCTTAATATCAGTTATTTTTAACAATTATTACTTAGAGTTTAAACTCTAAACACAATTTTTAAAAATTTTCTTTCATTTTTACATAATTAATTACGTTTTATTTTGTGCGAATGAACAATTCGTTTAAAGGAAAAAATAAAATATTTACAATTTTATTTCTATTCTTATATTTAAGGCTGGCTTAATATTAGGAAAACATTTTTAGATATCTTTTTGTAAGAAAATTGTATTGCCTTCTTTATGTATTCATAAATCATTCATTCATTTGCAGGTCTTTTTTTAAAAAGCTTAATTATTTTAGTCCACGTGTCGTGATACACCTCCCCCGTAGTTTAAACACGCATACAAATTGGTCATGATTGACCTTTTGCGTGATTTTAGGATTTCTTAAAAATTTGGTAGATCTGGGAAATGAAAATAACTTTTTTGTGGTGAATTATCTAAATTATATGATATGGGTGTCATATTAATGATGATGAAATTGATTCTGCCCATTCTGCCGCACATAATGTAATTGATCGATTACATTGGAAAGTCCACGCTTAGACTGAAGCATTTAAATCACATTTATCACCTGGAATATACATTTTGGATACACTTAATCGATTTTAATGTCGTAATATTGAAGGAAGAAGTTGCAGAAAATGTAGTTCAAGGAAATCGACCACATCTGACGATCTCGTTGGCACGTCTCGTCCGGTATTACCTCGTCTTCTGCACCATTCGCTATACGTCTACCGTTTTCGTATGAAGTTCCTTTGAAAGTTGCGCGGTAATGGAACCGTCGCCTAACTTTATCTGGTGAAAATTTAATGAATAGAAATGAGAGAAGATTAGCATTACCAGGAAGTATCATTACCCCCAGATTATACTGTATTAAGTGGCTCCCAGAGTACTTAATTAATACTACAGATGGAATTTAGTGTAAAATTCAAGACACATCATGAAAACAAGCCGAATGTTTCTAACAAAATTAATAAATAATTAACGTTATCATTAAACTTAAAATAGAGTTGCAACCATCTTCTTGCGTGAAGAAGAGTGTATGTTTTTTTTTAATATGTTCCAATTTCACTTAGTTGCCGAGAGGAAGGCTCGATTCTCATAATTCTTTTCATGGGTTATCAAAAAATACGATTTTCTTATCTAGTATACAAAAAGTGATCCACATATTTTTGCTAGCGATGAAATTTTCTTCATATAAATAAATCGGTCAGAAACAAAAAATCGATTTTTTGTTCGTTGGTCCTCTTTTCTCATTCTACGCAACATATGGCATGATAAGCGCAGCTATTAATAACTTGCATCCGTCTAATCTACAATATCTAAAGACTGTAAAGGGAACACGAGAGTACTCATGTTTACAAACGGTTGAACACTAAATAGCCCTTCAACGTAGAATGTTCATGTACATGCAATTACATGTCTATTGATCTTGAATAATTGCAAACACGAAATGCGTTTCTGTGGTTCTATAACTGAGCTCTGGATTTGATCCAAAAGCCGCTTTAGCCGAGGCTTAATCAGTCATCTGGGATTTCGTCTCAACAGCTTGCACGTTCTCGATAAATAAAAAGCAATATTCGATATCTAAGTCTCTCAGGAAATACTCAGGAAATGTTTGTTATTCTTCTAGCTGGTTCATAGTAAAAAGAAGAACGCGCTTAGCGTTAAAAGTATTGGGATTACGAATGGGATCGTTTACGTCAATACATCATTTTTGACTATTCATACTAAGAAGATTCCTTTATGGTCACTATATCAAAGGAAAAAATTTTCTTATATGCACTGGCAACCAAATATTTCTCTCACCGTAAGAATTCGCCCATATAGAGCAATCCTTCCACATAAATAAGGGTTGTCGACCCTGTGCCTTTCGCTTGATAGACGATATGAATCCCGTACGGATTTTCATGAAATTTATTTAAGTACTTGCACAACTTTATGTGCATATATAGGATAACAGGCCGAAGGTAGGTATACCATGGAATGAGAAAACTTGTAACTTTAAACTTAACAACAACAAATCACAAACTCTGTCATAAAGGTCTATCGCTAATATATAACTTTCACGATGCTAATTGCTAAGATATGCGCTATCACTTTTAATAGCATATGATATTTAGAGCTTTGTTATGTAAATTATTAATTGGACTAAGATAAATTACATGATGTGGTAAAACCTAGAAACTGAAAACATATGGATCATTCTCACTCAACTTAAGTTTTATAATGGAAATAGATTGAATTTTTAATGTGAAAATTGTAATTGATTAGTTTAGAAGCTTAATTAGATTAGAAAATGAAAGATGACTATTTTTGAGATACAAGGACAATAGTGGGGTCGAATAATAAGCGGCCATGATTATATTTTAATAGCATTTTTGAGCTTCAGTCGACACAAATGATATTTGATGCAAAAATAACACTGTGAACTATTTGTTAAATATGCTTAATACTTTTTTATGATAAAATTAATTTAAAGTATTATTAAAATTAAATTTTTAATGAATAAAATCTAATTGATTGTAATAAAATTATTAACTTTATATAAAATTGTTTTTCTAATTTTATAATATAAATAGTATTTCACTCGTTGAACATCCTGTATATATGTCTGACTATTCACTTCCTCTTTCACTTAAAACTAATAGGTACTTTTTCAGTAGATAAAGACGATCATGTGAAGACCTTTGAATTAGAATATTGCTTACTTACTCGCTTCTTTTTTCACTTACACATAACGCCATCATGTGAACAAGACATTTGAATGTGAATATTGATTTTTATTTGTATGTTCAATGTTCAATAATTTATTGAGTAATTGAGTAATGACTGACTATACACTTTGGCCACTCTGGCGAAAAAAAATATTTTGGGAATTTTTTTCAGCGGAATCATGAAATAAATCAAAATTTCGAAAAAGATCTTTATTACGAACGACTTGTTTTCATTAAGTTTATTACTTCTCTCAATTAAAAAAAAAAGAGGTCGCCAATAAATTTTGTTTTCATAGTAGAATGGTTGTCATTTTTTATAGAAGTGCTGCAGGATTAGTGAACTCGAGGACACTAAAAATTATTTTAAATAAAAAGGTGAATAAAAATAATAAATGTAAACATCACTTTATCTTATATGTCGAGAAATTTGATTTTCTAGCAATTGTAATAATAGAGAATTAATATGCTTTAATAACGGATTGAATCGAGATATTGAGTTAATGAAGATTGAATTATTCATCCGATAAATTGAATATTCAACAGATTTGTCATAAAGGAATCTACAATCATTCGCATTTATATTAAATTTTTCAAAATGGGAAAAAGCAAAGTTCACAACGTTTTTCTAACAAATAAATGATGAAAAGATTGAATTCCGATATAGAGAAAAGAATTCAAATTAATACCACTGGTACAATGTTTTAATTAATTTATTTGATTGAAGAAAATTGATTACTACATGAATTCTCGTTTATTGCACATGGAAAAAAGGGAATAGGATCGGTGTACCAGTTTTGGCCACTGCACTCTAAAAAAAATTCTATTAACAGTGAAATTACATTCCTTTCAAAATGCATCCTTTGAAATTAAGCAAATTTCTTTTATCTGTCAAAGGAATTGTTTCACCATTAAAAAACTCATCTGCTAAGTGTAAAATGAAAATAGTTTTACCGATAAACGATTTCTTTTATTTATGAAAAGAAATCTTTTGTCTATGAAAAGAAATCCTTTAATTATTAAAGGATTGCATTTGTATTACTGAATGAAGTGCGCTTATGCATGATGATTGATTGTATATTGTTTTTGTTTTAGTTTCCCTATCTAAAGAAATATTTTGAAAGGAAAATAGTTTAACAGTTAAAGGGTTTCCTCTCATACCTATTTTGAATAGAAAATCCTTTAACAGTAAAAGGAATTGTTTAACAGTCAATGGACTGTTTTTAGAGTGTGCTCCTATTGTGGCCACTATCACAATTTTCTTAATTTATTACGGTTCCGTTGGTTTTACTGCATGTTGACGAACGCAGTTTTTTGACGAGCCATCAAACTGCGTTTGTCAAAATGCAATAGAGCCAACGGAACCGTAATAAATTACGAAAATTTATGGTGGCCACAACAAGACTTACAGTGGCCAAAACAGGTGCGCCGACCCTACTTGAATCAAAAAAACATCTAACAAATAACGTCTAATAAAATACTTTTTTAATCCAAAGAAATTTTTTATGTAACAAGAATGATTTTTTCATTTGAAAAATATTATTTCTTGAAAAAATTGGATGTATTAAGCACTACATTTCTTTAATTGAATTAAGTAATTTAAAAAAAAAAGAAAAGAGAAGTATATACTACTACACAGTTTGAAAACTATAAAAGTCATTTGTTCTTGATAAAGTCGGAAGCCAGGTTCTAGCGTGTTACCGAATAATTTAACTAACTTCTAAATATGCGAAAATGGTGTTATTATTCGTAATCAAAAGTCCCGATAAATTTAGCACGAAACTGGTGGATTTTGCATTCGGTATGAATTGGAAAAAGAGGTCGCGAAAGCATGAGGTTTGCCAGGCTTGCACCTGTTGGAGCGGGAAAATCAAACCTGCTTGTTGGAACCTGACAAATTGCTTTTATCTTCATCTAGTACTGCACATCGGGAACAAAAGTCAGCATTATTTGCTGTTTCCCCATTTTGCATTCGCATAAAACAGGTTCTCGGTAAATCCTTGGATATGCTCACACTCACACGATCGAGTGTGATTGACAACCGATGGAATCTGCGGCCTATCCTCCATTCACATCTCAAGTGCGTGTAAAGGTGACAATCAAAGAATGTAGACTTCCTGAATACGTTTCTGGATTAGTAACAATAATTATTACAACAATGTATGCGAGATTTTTAAGATTTTTCGTTAAACCACTTTTCAGAGAGGAATTTCAAGAGATTTTTAAGGATTTTACGATAATGAACGATGTATATCGTTGCAGTTAACCGACAGTTCAACATAATTTTTATTTAGTGCCAATAAACATAATATGTTCCCATTTGCAGCAAATTTGCAAACATACATATTAGTTCTCAATGACACTTCAATAAACTATTTCTAATTATTTATCTGCGCACAATAAATCCCTATTTCAACGGCACATTAACTCTTTTATGTACATAGTGAAAATGAATTGTGAGGGTGAATATTCAAGTGTCGTAAATTAATTTTCTCTTGGGAAGAAAACCTGACTGCGCTTCTCGTCTCTGTATATCTCTAAACCTATTCATCATTAAAATTAAAAAAAAAAGGATAATTTTTTTCCACGATTTGCCCTAATTTGTTCGTTTATAATTTACTTTTAATGCATTGGATGATAAAATTAATATTAGTGTTTATTCTTACAAATTTACCTAAATAAGACCAAGGTTATTAAATGAATATAACTGAATCTGTAATTAAGATTCATTTCTAGAAATGTTACAATTTATACAGGATGTGATTTTCTTTCTATAAGAGAACTGCATCTATCTTGAAACCTATTCACGTACATATTCTGCATATCTATTCATCTGCGAATTCTTTCATATTTTCCATCCTCTGAATCATTTTCCACTAAGCTGTATTATATAGTATAAAATTTTTCCAAGATTTTTCTACATATTTTCTAAATGTTTATAAACTTTTCAAACTTTTATGTCTTGGTCATTGTTAATTTCAGGTTAATCATCGCTAATCTTTATTATAAAATCACCACAAAATGCTTAACAAACTTTACAATGGCCTTTTTTAATTTTACAAATATTTCAACTTTTTCAACAATATTTGAAAGTTTTTTTTAGGGAAAGTTTTGTAAACTCTGAGCAACTTTTTAATTATTTAAGTGTAGTTCATTTTTTAAAAGGAAACTCATCTGAATTTTCATGGAAGAGACTTTTAACATGAACTAGAAATGAAAGTCGATCTCTTGAAATCTTTATGTATCTGGAAGTAGTGTTTTCTCAAAGTCGAGTCTTATATCGAAGTAGATTATTTCTCCCTGGGTGACAAAAGCACCAATGTGCGCAATGTATGTCGCTCTTCGAACATTGGATTTCTCATTGAATGTTCTCCTCTATTCGTATAAATGTAACATCACGCTTTCTCGTTAAGTAAAATGAGGATAAGTGAGAAAATGCATGTTAGTAGTATATACATACCAGATTTCGCGATTTTATAAATCCTGATAGAAATCTAAATTATGGAAAGTACTCTGATGATATTAAATTCTTTTTTATCAATTTACTTTTTGCAACTATTAAGAGATCCACTTTTTACCTGATGAAGTATAAATCGTTTAATTCCAAATCACTCAATTTTTTTTGTAATGTTTAATATCTATGCGAGATTTTCGAGATATTTTGTTACACCATTTTTTTAGAGAGTTTTTAAAATAATTTTCTCACTTATTAGTTTATCTCTTCTATTATAAATTTAGATTAAATATTTATTGGATCTTTAGTTAGAGAAAATAGTAAGTGCATATTTAATCAGAATTTTGATGACATTGTTTTGAATATCTGAGTATGGAAAAGTTTTTGTCACCCGGTGGGTATAGTTTTATTTCAGTCTAGACTACAAAGTAAGATGCTTAACACTTCTTGTTGTTTGTTTTAATCGCACGCCTCATCAACAACGTATAACTTGTTTTTGTGAAGCACATGGGAGAATAATAGGGCAGAAGCAACTTGTGTAGATATATGTACATATATTGTGTATAAGGCGGAGAAAATGAAATATCAAAAGTAGCGGAAGTTGAAGCAGCTACACGGAGAAAACTGGATATTAAACCCAATATCTAGCTATTTAACTAGGGGACGACTATCTATATATTTAGATATAATATCTTGATATTAAAACTTAATATCCATATATTAAAATATAAAATCCAAATATTCTAACATCCAATATTTTAATATCTGGATATTAAGTTTTAATATCAAGATATTATATCTAAATATCTAGATAGTCGTCCCAAATAGTTAAATAGCTAGATATTACGGTTTAATATCCAGTTTTCTCCGTGTAGACCGATATCCAGGAAACCTGCCACGGTTTATACGTATTTGACCCACTATACCTACACATAAAAAATTAAAAATAAAAATAAATAAAAATAAGGCTTTCGATCGATAATAGTAAAATTAAAATTCAAGTACGAAGAATAAAGAAAAACAGGGTGGTTTACGATCTCCTTTTTTGAATGTTATATAATTTTACGAAGAAAATCTGTATCTCCCGGTAAATATTATTACAATTTCGAATCAAGTTATATTTTCAGATACCTGACTTTCACAGTTACCTTACACTAGCTGAAATTATAATCTATAGTTCCGCAATTTAAATCGTAGTTATCAGATTCTCTTATCAAATTTCCAGTAGAAAAGGTCGTTCAAGTTAAGACCGCCTGAAATAGACAGGATTGTGCTACTGAGCGACGAATCGTTTCCTGAAAAGGATAAAGTAGGATTTCTTTACTATAGTGGCCAAAGACACTATAATTGCAGGATTTCAGGTCGCTTAACCGTACTTATTGTTAGTAAACCGAAGAAGTATTCCATAAAAAGTGGTGTTGAGAATAACTGTTTTTTGAACAGCTAAACATGTATGTTGAAAATGAGATTATAAAATTAAAGTTTTGTTTGAAATAAAAAAATTTCTAAAAGACAGAACCTCCAGTATTTCTTTACATAAGAAATTGTTTTTACTTGGTTTTATTTCAGTACAATACATATAGTTTTTGTAAGTGTAATTGCAGAGAAAAGTAGAACGAGACCTTGGCTTTATTTGAATCACTGGGAACCTTCCACATGGTTCATTCATTTGACATGCTGATTTGTCACTTGAGAACAACAGGGCAAGTTGAACTAATGGACCAAAATTTTTAAAGTTGTTACAAGTCTCAACTTCTATTGATATAGAGTGATTTCCGATTTCTAAGAGGGGAATTGGGGCGTATGTAATAAATTTCTTTCATTTTACTGTTTTTGTTTCGAGAAATATTTTTGAATTTGTAGTCCCTTTACGTGATTAAATATATCTGAATATATCAAACAGAAAATGTTCAGAGCTGATTAAAGTTTTCCTGATCATAAATAAGAAAAGTCCAAGCAAATACATTCAGATTTAAGATTGAATCTCATGCTACTATAAAGTGAAAAGTTTCTGGAAAATTTATTTTAATGTAATGAAAATCTAGAAACTTAGATTCCAGTTTCCTAACCAGAACGAGAGAATAGTTTTCAAGCAAAGTTTCAAGAACAAGGGTGTTTGAAAAGGCACATCAAGTTATTTTCATTTTTCCTATTTTTTAAAGTTTAATTTGTGCATGCAAGTAGAATTAGAACAGTTGATAGTAAACATACTCTTCATTTTTATCTTTCATTTTAAATATCAGAGAGCCGTTGACATTATATGCTTGTATGTCAATTGATGTACTTAAACAGCGATATCTTTTTCAATTGTAAATAACTTAATTTAATTCAAAATAGGTCTGATAATAATACTCTTTAGACACATCTCATGTTAACTGAATTTCCAATATAGTAGATAATGTTTAATAGGTGGTTAGTAGATATTATATTAATTTAAATTGTATTTCCATTATTTGAACTGTATTTCAATCGATCAAAGAAACAATAAAGACTGTTAATATCTCATACTGTGTTTATAATATTAAACATCGATTTTTGTGTCAAATGCAACTTTCCTTCCACCGAGTTAGATATCAATACGTACAGAAAGAAATAAAGTTGACTTAATAATAATTCGAATATTTGAAATAAATCTGTTCTCATTCGCGTAAAAGAATTCTGAAGACCTGAAAATTTTTTGGAAAATTGTGAAAAGTTAAAAAATTACAACAGAGGTACATAAATATTGTTTCTTTAATTGAGTGTAATTTTTTTTGCAAAATTTTTTTTTCTCCAACTAGAGAACCAACGTAATACTGTGATAAAACGTCACATGAGGACCTATTTGTTCACTATCCGATGTGAATCCAATTTTTCGCGATTCTCGATTTACATCGAAAAACGATACAACCACAGTACTATTGCACGCGAAATCCTACTGTCGTTGAGTTGCAAATGTATGATTTTTTCCAGTTCTCACAGTATTGCTTTGGGAAATAAACTTGTACGTCTATTTTTACTTTTTGAAATAGTAATAGCCTTGAAATCATATATATATACTATATGATAAAAGTAATTGTGACGCCCTGTGTACCCTGCGAATGATTGGAAATTGCTTTCAATTTCTAGTTCCTCTCGGATCGCTCTATTGAGGGCTTAATATAAATATAGTAGACGCTAATGGAAAGATCCAATAAAGCGGAAAAAAATTTAATTTGCTGAAAATTTTAAATTGCATTCATTAAATGCACCTAATATGATACTAGGTACTTAATTCTGAATAGCTAAACATTTAAAATCTTTAAAAATAATAATTTTAATAATGGAATATTTAAATCTTATGTATTTTTAATTTTCTTTTGAAGTTGATGAAAGGACTTTCACAAAGTCAAATATTTTTCGATGAATATTGCAATTTTCTTTCAAATGTTGCATTGACGTCAGGACAGTGAATAAAGTGAAAAATAAAAGTGAAACTGAGAAGGATTTTGACGTTGAGAACAATAGTTGATCAAAGTTAGTATTTTTTTGCATGCATTTTACATTATGCTTTTTCTCTAGGCTCGAAGCTAAGTAAGAAGTATTTCAACTCCAGTTTACAACAATTCCTTATGATTACTTTTTTTTAATTTCTTTTGAAAACTGTGATTTATTTTAGTTACTAGTTCTTAGATAAATTTTTTTTTATAAAAGTATACGCAAATACCAATAAAAAAATTCTATTGCATTGCATAAAAGAAAGTTCACATATTCCTTTATTAAGTAGAATTGACGTAGAAATAAACCTATATCCACATTATTATAGTTTTATGCGAAACTATTGTGATAAGAGAGTGCACGTCATCTTAAGTAAAATGGGATGATAATCTCAATTGGAGATCTCATTGCAACTTCTTATCAGCATTTATTTATTATCTCTCTCTAACTGTTAAGGACGACTTGAGAATATATCCTTGATAATGTAATGACTAGGTTCATTGTTAGAGCTCCAACTGTTCTGGATTATAAGCTGATATTATCCTCGAGTGAATGAAGTTATATGAAGAAGTGATCGTCTTTTTAGCCTCTGTTTGTTAATTTATTCTTTGTATATACCGTATCCATCTATATATTTATTAGGAATCTTCTTGATTGCTCGAAGTCTATACAGAATGTGTTTATAGTTCACAGAAACTTTCTTGAATACGTAGTTTATTTCAATAATTGCATTAACTTCCGTAAACGTTGCAATTGCTTTTATGCAAGTTCGTACAGTTGTAGATAGATCATTTCAGTATACAAGTGTTAACAATTGCTCCATTAACTATTATTTTTTTATTTAAATCAATTATTGTTTTCTCTTAAATTAAACTAGTCTTTTATCAGAAAAAAACTTCTGGACAACTTAAACCTTTTGGCATTTTTACCACTTGTAAACTGTTAAATTTTTTCAAAACTCCTTGAAATCTTTTACTTTTGTTTCACTTTGCAGTATTATAAAATTTTTAAAAGTGGAATATAAACCTGCCATATCTTTGATCGCAATTGCAAAAGGTTTGGAATTTTATATGAGACCAGAGGATTTCGAATATTTTAGTGGCTTTAACTTACCTTCTAAACCCTTTTTTGTAGCTCTCTTGGCTTGAGATACACATGCTTTTATGTTCCCAAGAGAATATCGGAAAAACATTAAGGACCGTTTTTTCCCGAACTGCAGTATTAAATTCATCCGGAGATCCGGTGAACGCTTTAAAACTTAGCTCTCATAACGAAAATATCGACGAAAGCACTTTTCTAACCCTCGGATTCATTTACTTGAACAAGCTTATTAAGAAAAACTCGTTTCAAGAAGGTCTATTCGAATCAATCTTAATTTATACTCTCTATTCGAGTCAGTAACAAGTAGGTCATTGACTGTTTAAAAAACACTTCCTCATTTGTTTCAGTAACTTGCTGTTTCAAATGAATTTTTAATGCAACATTCACTAGATAACATTATAATTTAAACTCAAAGTCTATTAATATTATAATTTATAGATATTGCACTATATAATTCCATGCATAAATTATTCGAGAAATCCTTTGCCTGTTCAATAGATTAGAAAAGGTAGTTATTGTTATTATGATTAACTAGGATTATGGATTTTCAAATCTAAAGTATTATATAGTTCAGGAAAACAGTTCCTTGCTTCCAGTTTTAGTAAATTAAATTTAAACTTTAGGTAAATTCTTGAAATGAATTTACTGCAGTATAATTTATCTATCCAATGTTCTCTTTTTAAGGACAGGACACTCGGAAATTGTGATATTTAATTAACAAACTGTAAGAGCTGCATTCGCATAAATCGCCGAGTGATTAAGTATCTAAAAATTAATTATTTTACCACTGAAAAGTTTGATTACAATTGCTGTATCGATTTTTGATCATAGGAAAGTTTTTCATTGCTTCTGAAACATTAAATAGGAAATTTTATTTTATATCTATTAGAAAATAGATAAAAAATAAATAATCCAAAAAATCAATTTCTTTTGTTCTTACTCAAAGAATATAATTCTAAATCACATAGTTAATTACATTATAATTATTTCTAATTATTTTAGGTCTGGATATATTAGAGAATAGATTTCTCTGTATTATTAGATTTATAATTAATGAGATACCAGAGACATTTAAAGGGTCATGTAATATTAAAGTGTCCGCAAAAGTTTCAATCAACGCTGATGACTTGATGGCTGCAGTTGCAAAACTGGAAGCATTCACTAAATGACGTTTGTAGAGCTCTTCACCCTCTCCAGGCACCTAATTTTCTTATTAGTTCAACATTAACACCATTCAAATAAATTGCTGAGATTGCAAGAGCGTGCCTTCATGTTATGAGTTGCAAACACACGCTTCTATTTACACCTCCTTATTTGGTAATCTCTTTTTAACATATCCCATTTATTAAATTGCATTCTTAAAGATAAGGAGGCTCAACTTGCGATTTTATATTTCAAATTTTCTCTAGAAGTGTTTTTAGCATGACGACGATTTTCGGTCTTGCCCTATTTCTTGAAAAGGTTTTAGGAACTGGACTTTCACAAGATGTCCCATTTCAGAAAATTTCATTTTCCGTTTCGTCTCACATAAGATCGTAAAGTGACTTCCGTCTGCATACCATTTTTCTGACAAGAAAATTGCCCACACAATAAAATTGAGACTCTAGAAATGGAAAAATCGCCGATGAATGTCGCTACAAGTGGCACAGTGTTTCAAACGACCCCTATGTTTGAAGTAAAGCCTTTGAACTTTTTGGAGAGGAACGTATTCAAAAAAGCGAAGTGGAATTCTTCTTTTATCTAGTGAATTCTAAAGAAAGAGAGCGAATTGCACACTCATTTGTATCGAATCTTAGTACCCACAAGGGAATAACATCCCATACATAATATAATATAAGCTCTTTGTTCCTCTTGACCACAATTTTTGATTAATAATTTCTTTTTTTTTTTTTTGTGAACGTGTCTTCTACATACTAAAAAGTTAATCTTTGACATAGCAAAAAGATTTCTCGGAAGGTTTAGGAATATAAACATAACTCTTTTCACTTCATTTCGAGAATTCTTGTAGAATAGAAACTATCGTAATTACTGGAAGTAATGGAAAATCGAACGTGATAGAAATTTTTACGTCTTTTGATATTATTTTTAAACTGTTTCGAAGTAAGATACTTTTCATGATAGATTGAGAAATTTTATCCTTTGAAACTAAATATTATATATATTCATTTTCTGTAATGGAAGTCGAGTTAGTAGTCACGATTTGATTTCTGATCCACTTAATCTGACAAATATCACTCTCTCCTTCACTCCACTCACAGTCAGCTCTCCTCTGTCTCTCTGTAATCATGAAAATGGACTCATTTTAAAATCATTAAAGCTTTACACGAATTCACGGAATTCACCATGCTACAAGAGATTAATCGGAGTGATAACAACATTACTAAACACGATCGCTTTTCTGTGATTATTTTCCACCAAACTCACTCCTCACGACTCATTTAGTTTTATATTTTCCTCATTAACATTAGAGTGGCTTTTAATTGCGAATCTATAATCTGCAATAGCTGCGAAATAAGCGCAATTTTACATCGATTCTCTATAATTTTGTAGAATTGAAGTAAATTTATATCAATTTAACTAAACGAGAAAAGTGCCATTTAGTATTAAGTAATCTTATTTTATTTAATTCCTTTTAATTACAGCAAAACGGAATAAAACCGTACATGTGGGGTAAAATCGCTCAACGATAAATCTCTCAACGGTAAATCCGAACCCATTTATCAATATACTTTGAAGTAATGCTTGACATAAATATTAATTATAACAATCTTGAATCTTTTTTTTCTAAGAAAAGCAATATTGAATTCTTTCCTAATATAAATTCTATTCACAAAATAAATTCTATACAACATTTTCATGGACTGTTTTCTCATGAAATATCTATTTTAAAAAAACGTTTCAGTTCTCTCGCGTTTATCAGCTTGATTAACTTTGCCGTAGTCGAAAATCATTGTTCTGTTCTCTCAACTCTACGAATATACTTTTTTTTCTGTTTTCAGGTGCTGCCAAATAACTAAAACATGGAAAGAATGCCTTGAGGAATTCATGCACAATTCGATTTGTCACACAACAAAAATGTGAGCGACATTCAATCTATTCGCAAACTGAATTTTTCGCAAGCTACACGACTCGTCAAGTAAAGTAACATAAATTACATTTCTTGCTTACTAAAAATTGAAAAGTGTTTCTTTTGAGAATCATAATAAACTTTTTGTTACAAAACCAAATTTCGACTTGTGTAAGTAAACAGTTTGCTAAGTTACACTGATTGCACTATACATATATAATTTGAATTGATTTGTAATTAGATATTTTTTTTATTTCACACTGACGTTTGAAATTATAGTCTAGTTGAAACTGAGAATTAAGTCGATGAATCTCCCTCCTATTGAGTATTTTTCTTAAGAAAGATTATCTTTAACATTGAAACAAACTAGTAATAAAAAATTTTAATCTCGTCTCTGCAATCTTACTCGGAATTTAACTTTTGTCTTCGGGCTCAAATAATCTCACTTATTTCAACAAGTAATTGTCCAGCAGCGGAAATTAATCGACTCCTCACAGAGTTTCATTATAGTAACAGAAAACTTACGATTGAATGCCACTTTAAACTGTCTTAAACTCTCGAAAGAATTAATGTGAGCGCGATAAGCTTTCTGCCTTTCTTATTCGTTCTTTTAAGTAGAATTATTTGTCTGAATAGTTATTTTCTAGATGGTCGAATATTTCGTTTTATATCAATTAATATATACATGTCTTTCAATCGAGAGACTTTTTATTTAATTTCAATTTGAACCAGTTTCAAAACCAAAAAATTCGACTCGACTCGAAACAAAAAGATTGTCAAAAGTCAAAAGTTATAAGTTATAAGTCTATAAGTTATATAACTTTAAGAAATTGAAAATTCTATAATCTATTAAGCTTCACATACAAGATATGTCGAATAAAAAAAAATGTATGGCCATTTCGTTTTTAAAGTGACACTTGAGGACATTAAAGTCACTTAAGTATCACTTAAATTAAATAAGCATTCCTATAATATTTTGAAAGCATGCTTATCGAGGGGACTCCACAGTCAACCACAAAGTGAGACGTTATTAAATCGATTTATCGATCAGAAAGATTTATTGAAATTCCGTGGTTGGCTCACACGCGAAATCGTTTAATCCAACGATGTATTCATTCACAGTGACACCCGGACATATTGGAGGAAGAAAGCGGAGCTCGTGTCCCTTTGCCATAAATTTCTGTGTACTGACCAACTGCAGAGTTCTAGGTCGAATTTCGAAACTGGATGCAGAACTCATATAAATCAAACTCTAAGGACAGCATTATATTCCTGAAAATATGAGACGATATGAACTAGCATGCACGAAGAAATGAAGTGCTTACTATATATAATCCTTCATATTCAGGGTTTCCCGTACAGAAATTACCATATTTAGCCTTATTTAAAATGTAAAGCAAAGTAAAAATATAATAGTAATACATATCTCATTAATAACAAGTCAAGTTTCAAATAAAAACCACACGACGGGTAAAAATAAGGAATCCCTAGAATTTTTCACACTTAATTCTTTATGAAAATATAAAAGAGGGTGTATTTTTGACAAACACGAAAATTATTAAAAACCGAAAAAATTCACTAAAGATGCAAATTTTTGAGAGCTGGGAAAAGTCATTCAGATGTCTAGAGAATATCTTTTCTACCTTTCTTTCGTCTTCAATTGTCACCTTTCAGAGATAGTTCTGCGAACGTTTTGAATAATGAAGGCACGTCGTGCCTGCCTCATGAGAATTTGCATTCTTGGTGGACCCTGGGTTCGGCATAAATTTTGCGTTGAAAAGTGCTAAAGGAAAGTTAGGTTGGGTCAACCATATCGTGGAATAAAATTGGAAATTTAATCATGCCGGATAGAATTTAAATCGACTTGACTTGAGGGTGTTGTTCTTTTCTCATTGCGTAAATTAATAGACTTTTACCACTAAAAGGTAATTTCAAAACTGATGTTACAACCCTTTGTAGAACTTAATTGCCTATTAAGCTATTCATTGGATATTACAATAAGTGAATTATAAGCTGGCGGTAGAATGGGTTGCTTCCGACCTTTAGAAAATTATACCTCATTACAAAGAGTATTCAAACTTAATTTTCAAAATTATCATAAAGCATTTTATATCTTTCGAACTCAGAAAACAGTTCCTTTGAATTAAAGAAATATTTCTCTGATATACGGTCAAAGAAAAATTTCTTTGAAACAAAAAAACGCTTTTAATTCGAAGAAACTGTTTTCTGCGTGCGCAATCTAATTGCTTATAAATATTTAAGATAATTTTATGATCCTACCTACTTAGTATCTAAAATTGTCAATAGCTATATTTTATGTGCGTAAATACACTTCATTTTCAATGAATATTTTACTATAAGAGTGAAAATAAAGTACTCTAACAATAAACTTAATATTAACGGAGAAAGCAAACAGCAATAGATTTTGTTAATGTATTTGGTGTAAAGAGTTTCTCCAAATGGTCTCTGTTGTATTATAGGCAGCATGTACTTCTATAAATTTTTTAGCATGTGGGTCACTTGCAGGAAATTTAGGGTTGTTCAAAAAGTTTCCTAATTTATAATTCTCAATGTAATGGAAATTGAAGCATGTATTAAACATGATATAGTCTCTTTCTTTTTAGGGAATATTTAAATTCCTCAGAATGGAAAATAGGTAACCAAATCCATCCAATTTTCGAGAGGCTGATATTGAATTCATTAACGTAGACATAGAAGTCGGTAGATCCCTTTTCGGATATATACTTGGCAAATTATGAACTTCATTCAAGAGGTCAACAAACAATCTTCTAGACGAGTACACTCGCTCTAATGAATGCTCTTTCACTACTTTAACTATGGATTGCTGCTAATGACATATAGTCAATATAATGAAGTTTTCAACAACTGCATGAGAGCTATTCAGTAATGTTTTAAGAACCACTAATCGTATGAAGGCAAATTTGCATTTCCCTCTAATAATTATCACCAAACTATGAGAAATAATGCTAATTAAATGAAAATTCCTTCACTACTTTGTTTACTTTTCTAATTTTAAAGAATTATTATTACTACTATTATATGGCATATAATAAGCATCAATGTAGGTTGCTTTGCTACTTCCGTTAATATCTATATATCCAGTAGTATTATAGGTTCTTTTTTCAGATTATAAAATATAAAATGCACCCTCTGGTACTACTAAAAATGTCGAACAAATTCGTGTTTTTCCGTAGCTTCATATTGCCTTACATTGGTGTAAAAGGTCATATAGTATATTTTCTTGGGTACAGTTTTACCACAAGAAGTTGGGATAGCTCGCACCTGTTTTCTCATATTGTCGAATCTACATGCTCCATATCGATAATGATCCACTGCCCCTGGAATTTCCGAGCTTGGTATTTGTTGAAGTTACGCCAAGCACGTGCGGCTCTTAGGTTTGTAATCCCTGCCTAAATGTTAATATATCAATATCACTATTATGTTCCACCAAGTATGGTGGAACATAGTAATGCTCTGTCACCATACCACCATACCACCATCAATAAATCGATACATATTGCTGATACTGCAATATATGGACAGGAAACATGATTGCAAACTTTCCATGTGCGTGTACCCGTCATTATCAAAAGCTAGATTACAAATACATATAGGCAATATAATTATTTACACAAAAAATGACAATTACACAATTACAATTTTGTGCAAAAATTAAGTAAATACACAATAGTTATTTGTTCTACTTTCTGCTCTTATATATGAGTAATTATAATAGAAATAGCAATTTTTTGTCTTATAATTTTTTGATAAACCAGGTTAATGTCCTGAAAAATTCGACCAATCCTAGTTGATCATATCGTTAATCTTAAAGAAAATTGGCTAATAATATTTTTTAATTCCTTGTGAACTTTGAAATTCAGTTAGTAACAAGTTAATTAGATTCTATAGCAAAATTAATTGCGCAGCTAATTTTGTCGCCATAAAATCCGTAAAAGTTTCAACGTATAGGCGAAGAGGGAGATTATTTTTTAAATCTTTATAAAACTCTTAAAAGTTTTAAGAAAAGTTTGATGAATAAGTTTCGATGGAGTTATAGTTTACAAGGAGCGCCACTTGTTGTAGAACTTTAGATCATGAGCTAAATAATAATCGTCCAGGGTTAATTTTTATTCTATATTAAAAAGAATATGAATTACTATAATATTATATTACTATATTATGTAGAAATCTTATTCAAATGTATAGGAAGTTGTTGAAACTTCTAAATATTCAGCCTTTGAACTACTCAAATGAATGCTTAAATTGCTTCTCTGTAGACTTCATTATTAATCGTAGTAAATTCTGCCTGAAAAAATCATACCGCATGGGATTACCTGCCTTTTAAGTAGATCGTGCTAATTAAAATCGAAATGAATACCTACATAAGAGAAAGATATGCAATATTATATCTTCAGCTAAATAAATAAAAATAAAGGAGTCAAAGGCATAAAATATTTCTGAAAGCTATGTACATAAATTTAAAAAAGGCAAACAACTTTTTCAACTCATTCAATACAAGTTTTTTTTTTTGAAGAGCTTTTCATTGTTTGTTTATATTTATTTATTTAATACACTTTGTCCTTTTTAATGAAACTGGATGCTTAATTTATATATATATTCTTAATATTTATATGTATCTCTGAGAAAAAGAGCAACGAAATTTGTATGGACTTTCAAAATTCATTTTGATGGAAATTAAATTAAAAGCTGTTCAAAATATCAAAGTAACTTTATTAGTTACTTGAATATTAAATCTAATTTATGCAAATAACATAACCTTCCATTCTTATTATGATTTTACAAGTTATATAACTTTATTATAAGCCAGGCAATTTATGGAATATAAATTATGTCTAATATTTTACGAATATAAAATAATCTCAACTTCTTAATCATATTTTGAATACAGAAGTCACGTCTTTAACAAACTTAATTCTAAAATTGATGTAAACATATAAAATTTCTGAAAACGTAATCAGTTGAAATGATATTAATTTTTTGAAAACTATACCAATGTAAGAAAATAGTCAAAACTCTTTTATAGTAATGTGATTGAATTGATTGAATTCCCATAAAAATATCTTTACAATTAAATGCTTAGAAGATCCACAGTATTTATTTCTTTGTTCAAAGAATTGATATTGATGATTGAGAAAGCGGAAAATAAGAAAGAAACTATCCAAAGATCGTTTTACTGAAATCTATAGAGAGAGAAAGAGAGAGAGAGAAAGATATAAAAAGAAGAAGCTAGGTAGCACACAGTTCATGTAATCTAAAAGTCGACATCCTGGAATTTTCAGCAACTTCGAGTCGTCTGTGTGTGAAGCTGCCTTGGTGAAGAAAACTTCAGGCGAAATTTTCAATTTCCAATCCTTCAAGAATTCTCTACTAGCTTATAACCACATGGTTCCGCACACAGAAACTCTAAATATCAATATCCACGTGCGAATAACGTTCCAAATCTGAAAATTTGAAGTACATATGTATTTATATTTATAAATTACATATGGAATCAAATGGATATAATTGTATATCTTTAGAACGTTATTTGGCCGGACTTTTAGGACGTTTTTAGAATATTCTAAGAACGCCTTGGGATAGTCGTACCCACTGGGTGTTAGTCTCGTTCTAATTTTAATTAAAGTTCTGAAATTTGTATGAGGTATGCAATATTTTCTGCAGAATGAAGAAATAATTCGTATTCAGTGATGCAGTTGTATTCAGATAAAGTATTAATTTAGATACTCTTAAACTTGAAAATTTCCTCTCTCAAACAGGTCAAATGGAAATCTAAATGCATTAAGAAAGAAATACAGAAAGTCTTTCCGCAATACAAATAAATAAAGATAAAACTTGCAGTAAGTAAAGCTACTAGATTTGCTTAACAAAGAGAACGGAGAAAAAGCGATGAAGCCGACACTGTTTCATGTTCAAATTTAACGACGTTCTCAGCTACTTCTCTTCAGTTTAATTGTACACAAAACACAATCTCAAGATATCGATGTCAAATTAGTCGATATTTTATAAACAGAAAAAGGAATGCTTTTGAATGGATATTAATTGCATATTGTAAAAAGTATATATAATAAAGAAATATAAAAGTAAGTCAAATAAGAGAAATATAGTTTCAAGAAAATATAATTGTTCTTTTGAAGTAGAATACTGTGATTTATATCTATGCTTTCAGCGATAGTTTGAGATGGCCAGTTGTTCCTGTAATTTGCGGAAGTTTAAACTGCGAAACTGAAGTTTGAAACCTTGTTGCGGAGGATTGAGTAATGAACAGTTGAACACTGAACACTGTCATTCTAGATTTGCATAAATTTCACTTTGAAAGTAGCAAATCTAAATCGGCAAGCTATCAGATATATTGTTCAATTGCTTTAGATAACCGAAGTCACAAGAACATCAGAAACAAAAGTGGCGGTATCATAAAAGTTTACTGCGCTTTCTAGATGTATGAAAGTACAGTAATCTGCCTCTGTGTACTCAGCCACCAGATGTTACACGCTAAATCTACGTCATAAAATGTTGTAAGGCTAAGCTCAATGCATATAACTCGCGAAATGAAAACAACACATAGCTTATGTGCTTTTATGCTTTTTGCGATAAAGGGTAAAAAGGACGAGTAAATGTCTGTTTCGAAATTATCAATTTTGCCAAGAATCTTGTATACTCTAACACTGTTATTCATTTCCATTCGATTGTTTCACATTTTACACCATGTGGACCTATAATTTTTACTGCTATCTCACTTTTTATTTTCACGCCTTTTCTGTTATATTTATCCTGTACGTCCTTTTTATTAGGGGTCGTTTAAATAACACCATTTAAAAACGTCCCATATAGAAATTGTCTTATTTAGTCGAGGTTATCATTCGATAATTTAAAAAGATTGTCACTGATAAGTCTTATCAGATTTTCACCTATAAAGGAACTGTGTTTCAATAGAAAAACTAGGTTTAGAAGAGAAAATACAGCACCGTTTTTCGCGGTTTTTTACATCACATCAGTATTTTCCAGCTTTGGCATAAATAACTTTATATAAAGTTGTCTAACGAGTTCTTAGATGCTGGATTGTCCGAGACTGTCTGACATACCGAACATTCGAGTATCTGACATGCACGTATGGATTATTGTGGGACGTATCTTACATTGCATATTCAAAGCACGTACACTGCATCTGAATTCAAGATATATATCCTCTGTATCATGATTAATTAGACAACATTCCTTGTAAGCCATTAATTCTATTTACGTTACCATATATACCTAATAACTTTATGCACAAAGATATTTATAGTAGATTAATACCTTTCAGAACATAAAAGAAAAAAAAGAAAAACCGCAGTTATGCTTGTTTTATAAATTGTGAATTTTACTTTTTTCATGACAAAAATTAGTTTCCCCAATGGTTTCAAAAATTTATAGTCTGAATATATTGTTCACATCCATCATGGATCGTGACACATAACGCATTTGGCTGGAATGGAGATTTTCTACTAATATAGTACCTAAATTTGCTTCTGTCGACTGTCTCCCTTTCCAAAATGTACGATACTTGTTACATACATATGTATAAATTTCTCCTGTACTAACTACAGTTATGAATAGTGAACTTCCTAACCGAGAGATTAACTACACAATATGAAACTTCTTCAAACTGCATGTAACTAGTTGCACTGTTAGGTAAAACTTGAGCATAAAGTGTAAGTAGATCATATTAATAAAGAGTATGTGTTTTTCATAGAATTTGAAGTATTTTATAGGATTTCCAAAGATATTATTGATTTAGATGGATTTAAAGCAATTTCGAAAGATTTCAAGATATTTCTTTTGCGAAAAGTTATTTAATATTTCCTCCACCGGAAGAGCTATCTTATTATTATTATTATTATTAATTATTGCTAAAATTATTTTCATCATAATATTGAAGTACATCATTAAATATCTAAACCGAGTAGCCTCAACGATTTCAATTGGAAGCACTACAGTCCATTGCTCTTCAACATTTAAGTTTTCATACTTGAAAGATGTTGACTTTATGAAAGAGTCTGATTATAAGTTTGAATAGTTTCAAACTTGAAGTTTTTGAGGAGTGACAGGCTTTAATATGGATCGTTGTAGATGAGGAAAGTTTAAAGTGAAGATTGAAGACCATCAAATTTGAACCAGGTTTTTGACACATAGTCCTAAAACCATTTTGGTAATAGTCTATAGTTACTAATACTAATAAAAAAATAAAAGTTGTATGACTCTTGACATATGGGCAATGACATTTAATATGACATTTAGTAGATAAATGATATAGAATTAGAATGAAATTTGGTTCCTATACGAATTTACTACAATACTGCTTTCTTACCCCAAAATATACTATCGATTGTCGATGCTATAGTAAAGGTGCTCTTATTCAACTTTCTGAGGTCGATTAAGCGTTCTCTATATATATATATGCAGATAGCACCTAGATGTTATGCGTCATACGTTCTCTCCCTCTAGAGGCGTCTAGGCAATTATTTATCGCCACCAAGGAAGAAGTCTTTCGATGTAGAATCCAAAATCTCTATCAGCATATCGATAATACTCCTCTCCTGTACTCTAATTTACATATTATTTCCTTATCAGTTTTTTCGAGGATCCACTTTTTCAATATGCATGTGCTTGACACTTTATATTAGACTATGTTTTTAAAATAATTGCGAATTATATATCATGATATATTACCTCAGTCTTGAAATTACCTTTTTCCTGCCTATTTCAAGAATATGTAACAGCCGCTTCGAAATTCCTCACATACCTACTCAACGTTTGATGTGATATTCTGTATCTGGTGCTTTTTAGAGCTTCTCGTAGTTTGAAGAAGGTGCCATAGGAAAACTAAATATTCTTTCTTCCCCAAAATAGATTAAACAAGTAGATAAGACGCTTATTTGCTTACAAATTCTTTCATGTAAAATATTTTATCTACTGAAATTAATATAAAACAAAATTTATAATTCATAAGCTGCATAATTTTTTGTGATTTCGACACCGCAGTGATTTTTTAATCTATTGTATTTAAAAATAAAATGCTGTCTCTTTATTACTCGCTTTTTATTGCTCACACAAATAAAATGAAAAAAAAATAGTTCTCTGATGTAGAAAGGTAATTAATGACATTGCTAAAAAATAATTGAATTGCTTTCATTTTTATTTGTTCAATACAATCTTTTTCAATTTTACAGCAGTAATTTAATTTTGGTTTTAAGGCAATATTAATGGAAGTGAAAGTACGTGCTCTCAAGCTTCACCCAGTTGAATTCACAATGGTGAACAAAATCCACGGAAAATGTGCAGTTAGAGAGGAGATAGTGACGAAACTTGCATCAAGGAGTTGAAGAGGCACATAAAAGAATCTCATCCCATTTTTTTTCTCTTTCGCATTCTGCAAACGTGGAAAATATAAAATATATATTATACATGCAAGTGTCGAGAATGTGAAAAAGAATGCAGAGATTCGAGCTTTATTGATTCGCATATCATCCCATCTCTTCTGGTTTCGTAGTATTGTTCGTCGCTAGATCTTGATACATCTTCTTTATTTTTCTCCAAATTTTCTCAAGCTTCCACACTATTTCTGGTCACATGTTCATGGCTTGAAATTGCAGCAACAAAAGGTCAAGGATATTAAGAACCAGTATTTCCGACTGAAATGGCTTCTATATCTGGTAACCTTCTCCCTTTGAACTATTGTATGGTTTCGCCTTTTCAAGATAGTTACTGAAATTAAGGGCAGTGAACTGTTGACTTCAAAGGCTTTGGCAACATTTGTTTCAAGTTAGAATGAACGCAGCTTCGATACTAGTTCGAAGTTCTGAACTGCTCGTACAACAAACTTCACACTCGTTTGGAAGTGCAGAAAGTAGACACTTTCTGCACTTATTGCACAATGTATTATTTTTTACTAAGATAGGCTTAGAATCACTGTACGAATTTAATCATAACAAAACTCGCGACTTTATCCGATTATTAGAACTTCTCGCATTTGTCTGGACTTTTCTTGTCAAGGGAGAGGAAAAGTGAAGAAAACCATCTCCCGAGTTCAGTCGTCCATACAGACAATCGTAATACTGTAATTTTTTCGCAAAACACCTAAACCTTACAATTTAATCAGAGTTTATTTGTATCACAGAAAATAGTTTTAAAATTACACATTAAGATATTACCTGTTTATTTACTGTTTAAAACATCACAGTATTAAATTAGGACTTTTTAAAATTGCCGCGAATTTGATATCGAAATTTATCGTATATTCAAGAGGATAATATCACCCTGCACTAATCCTCTTAATTAGAAACAATATTGCCCAGTATTAAATTCATCTGCCCTTAATATCATGATACATAATGCAAATATTTATTTCAATTATTTTGTTTTGTAGCAAAGATTTGTTTATTTTCATTCTACGAAACTTTATTACGTGTACTTTATTATAATGATCCAATAATAATTGGATTAACAGAATTTATATATTATTGAGAAAGAACTCATGTATTAATTTCAGAACATGTTTGCATTATCCTCTGTAAATTTTTTTTTAAAGTAATGCGTGCTTGTCAATAATAAGCTTGGGAAAATATTGACTTGTGTTTTAGAGAATATATGTCCCATGTGCGCTTGGTTATCGATGAACAAGTTTCTATAGCATAAAAATTCCTTACATTTTTTCAGCAAATATATTTACTTTTTTTCAGAGATCTCATTCTTCATAACAATTTTTTTTTAATACAGCTTATTTAAATTAGACTCTATACATATATTTTTTCTTTTATTATTTCGAAATACCATTTTGAAAATTTGTCTATAATCTTTATTTATCGTACGGCGCATTTATAATTCTTTTTTAGACTAATATATATTATCTATAATAAGATCTATAATATCATCTAATAATATTATCTAATACTATTATCTATTAAATAAATAAACATTCATGGTAATATTTCTATTCTTCTAATTTTAAAAAGGTGCAAAAATACTTTGTACGTTAAAAATAATATTATATATTGTAACGTGCAAAATCATGCCGTTCCCATTTTTTAATGGCCCTTCAATGACCGCACCAATTACAGAAAAATTTATAGGCATATAAATAGTATTGCTGCGTAAATCTGACATACAGTGAAAAAATACATATGTTCACACCTGCGAGTAGTAAAAAATACATTCATTAAAAAATACAGATGGCAAGAACTCAATGTTTTTTAACTATTATTTCTTATTCTACATTAATTTAATTAGAAACAGTCTCAATAGAAATCTTTTTGCAAAAAGTAATGACTTTTACAAAGGTATATATTTTTCAATTGGCAATGTGCCATTCGAACTGAACGTTAAGATGACCTGAAAGGAGAAGAGAGATTTCCTTATTATTTCTCGTGACCGCTTATCGATATTGCGTTTGCTTTTTCATAGAGAAAGTAGTATAATAGACAAACCTTTTTGTGCAATTGTAATCTTTGTATTGAACATAATACAAAATTTCTTATCATTTTATTGGAAAATGATTGCTTTGAACAGAGGATATGAAAATTGAAAATTTGAAAATAGAAATTATCATTGGACTCCAGAGTGGCCACATGTCAGGGAAGTTAGAGAAGTCAGGGAAATGTTAGGAAAATTGAAAAATTGAATTTTGTGGCAACTCTGTGAACCAAATGTGCAATCAAGATTTTACTACATAATACTGTTTAACTGCTGTTTCCAAATTTTCACTGAATTTATGGCCCTGCATGTTGCGCATCGATTTCATCAGTACATTTGTCTGATTTCAGACATTTGGGTCAGTTCATCTGCAAAGTAGTTGGTTAACGGAAATGTGATTTATTGCCTTGGCGAGGATCAAAACATCTTGCCCGAATGGATAGAAATCACAGTGCGTTGAAGGAGTGCAAACATAATGGTGAACGAGAGCGTAGGCTACCCGGATGAGCAACGATGGAATCAATCGGCTGCAGAGGACCAACAAAATCTGGAAATTGAGTACCAACCCTCCTGGCATGATCTGGTGCTCGCAGCTTTGTTCTCAGTCCTCATTGTCGTCACCATTGTAAGCTGCCCTTTACACTTGGCTGCCCTCATGTTAGTTGTCCACTCTTGTATGTGGTAACCTGAATTACATAAATTAATTACACTGGGATGTATATAACAGTTTATTCTTAATTCTTTTTATTTTCTCTAGAATTTATTAGGTATTTTTTATAAATTCACGCTGCCTATACATACCCTAAATCAAATACTGGTTTCTACCAGATCTTTTAGAAGTTTAAGATAAAAGATGAGAAAAAATGAGAAAAAAAAAATTAAGATTGTAGCTGACAATAAATATTTCGAAAATTACTTGTCAATTAGTCTCTGCTTTTAAGTATTTCCTTTCGCAATAAGATGTACCTTAATATCTTTAGTACCAATTCAAGTACTAATCCTTTATGGATCCTAGAATTAAATATATGTATATTCTCTTGACCGTCGAAATTTTATAAAAATCTCAGCGTCATCTAACTTCAGAAGGAAATTCCATGAAATTCCCGAATATAAACTTTAAACTTTAACCTCGACTTTATCTTAAAAGAAAAGAGATCTGGTTTCAACGGCTTACTGAGCGGGAGTTCAGATGGTGGCAGATATTCTTTCCTGCGATTCTTCACTCCCTTCCTCGAGGATTGAAGCTGATAAGCTATATCATCTTCATAGCCAAACTTCTACACTTTATTTTCGAGCTACTACATCCCGAATACAATTTCATGGTTACTAATATGAAAATAATTTTTTCAGAAATCATATTGGGCAGATTACGGTTTTGCACACATAATAGTTTTAAATCTTTATTTATAATTTATTTTTTTATGATTTCACAATTTTAAAGGGTTTTCTGAATGTTCAGAATATTTTAATATTATTATTTTTTTTTTTTGACTAAAAGAGCAATTACACTAATTGACATCAAGACAACTGTAGAAACGTACAAAGTTTGGTGAACTTTAGATAAATGAAACTAGGCACATACTAACTGACTTACATTAAAATTTCTGTTTACTGAACATTGCATACAACGTTTAATAATTGTTAAAAAGACAAAGTTTCCTTCAGGCAAAGCACACTTCCTTTGAAATAATAAATTTATTATGGATCCTTTGATCTTTGTCAAAGTAAATTATGCTTCTTGTTTAAATTTTTGATTAGTAGGCGTTTTATATTGAAGTTTAATTCAAGAAGGGATTATAGTTTCGTACAAATAAACTTTAAGCGACTTTGTACAATTAATTTGCAACTGTCGGAAACTTCCCTTCATTGTCAACCAGATTCATGATGGAACGGAGATATATTGGCTTAACCTTTGTTGCTGTACATAATAGTAATTACAGTACTAGATAAGAATTGAATTTCTGGCGAATAAATTTCTGCTGACTCGAATTGATCTTGTAACCTTGAATTGGGGTAAATAGTTAAGGATCAGTAATTACTTAGGATCTACAATAAAAAATCAAATGTTTATTATTAATTATTAATCGAATTCAAAATGAATTTTGAGAACCACAAAATTAATGCTCCTTCCTTTTTCCCAGTATGCTTGAAAGCAATTTTATTTTTTAAATTTATCATAACTTTTAGTCTTTGATATTAATAAACTTGCACCACATAAACATTTCATAGTCTAGATAAAATATTTATATTGAAAATGTGTTTGAGTTGTTTTAGAGTTTATATAGCTGGAACACATTGTTTTAAACATGTTAAACATACTATGAAATCTCGGTGCTTGAGAGTATTTAATGTTTGTTTCATATTCCATTATGGGCATATACATTCCCATGATGTTTTCGATTCTTTATTATCTAAGTTAAAATAAATAAAAGCATATCCTTTATTATGGAACTGTACGAAATTCCTACGAGATTTATTCGAGTAACACTCTAATTGTAAGTCATCTTCAATTACAGAGAATACAATATATGTTCAAGATTATATAAATATTAATTGAAGAATTAACATTTTATATGTATTTTACTTTAAAAGGTACATTTTCGAGTCTAAAAAGACTGAAGTCATTTATCATAATATTTTGAAACATTAAGGCAGGGAATAATACTCACGAATTTTTCAGAATAAGCCACAATTTCTTCTAAATCATGATTGATGTTTTTAAATTTTATTGTAGGTCGGAAATACACTGGTGATTTTGGCAGTAATTACAACCAGGCGACTGCGGTCCGTCACTAATTGTTTCGTGTCCAGCCTGGCGGGTGCGGATTTATTGGTGGGTGTAGCCGTAATGCCGCCCGCTGTACTATTGCAAGTGCGTATATATCTTTACCGCTAATTAACAATTACCTATCCGACGAGCCACATCATGAACCTAAGGTATACCTACAAATTCAATGGCTCTTAAGTTGTCATTCACACCAACATTCTAAAGCTGTAATTATGACAATAATCTGAAACATTTCTACCAGGGCCGGCGGAACGTATTTTTTCAGTGTGGGTATTGATCAACTGGCATTAGGGGGGGGGTATGTTTCATAATTTTGTAAATAATTTAAGTTTATCATAACGCTCGCGCGCGTATTATAGAAATTAAATATAAAATTAAAAAAAACAATGCATTTTTTTTATTTTTTACTGAAATTTCAGCGTGGGTAATTACCCACCCTGAGATTTTCGGGGTGGGTAGTACTACCTACCATACCCACGTGTTCCGCCGGCCCTGATTTCTACTATCAAAAATACAACAGTTTTGTACTACCTTATAAAAATTAATATTCCCGTGCAGAATTTTTTATGGGGTGGCAATTTCTGCACGGGTTTTCATCAAAGAAATAAAGAACAGATGGGCTTTATGTCATCTACGTTAAGAAAAAATAATCGCTAGTTGAATTGAATACCTATACTATAATTTAAAAAATAATTTATTCTCTTATTCCTAAATTATGTAGCAAACGATTCAATCTTAGCTTATTTTCATAAACTGACTGGTGACTTCTTATATTGGCATCCAATTATATTTAATAAATCTCCACTTGTCTCTGCCGATTATATAAAAGAGATTTATGTAAAGAGAAATTTAACAAAGGCTATAGAATACCATAAAAGCTTCATTAACTTTTCATGTACTTATCGTTCTCTGAGAGTTTTCCATTGCACAGCAAATCAAAAGCTTGTAAAGGTATACATTTGACTTATTATTCTCGTTGTTAGAATAAGAATTTCCAAGATATTGGTTTTTTAATTCTCGTAGCTTTTGGAAAAAATCGTATAACTCTTTTCCACTTCTGCAGTGTCAATTATTTCATTTTTTCTGAAGAGTCTCTGCTGTTTCTTTTAGTAGAACAAATTTTGACGCAAACACCATAATTTAAGTTGAACCATGCTTTTGTTTTTGAAAATCATTTTGCACTTGCATGTAGGTGCACATTCCACAATGCACATGCATTTTATAACGAAAAACTGGTGAAAACAATTGAAACAATACAACTGTCACGCTTTGTTTCTACTACAAAAGATCAGCAAGTGAGAATGCAAATCAGTCAACATTGCATATTACTGGATACGTCTCTTATGTAACTCAATGCAATAAAAGGGGCATTCGAACTATATCTAAAGATAAAACAATAACCTGAGTAATTGGTTGAATTACAAAAAGTATCTTTAGACAGAAAAAGATAAGTAGAGGAAAATCTTCAACTCAGCTTCAAGCAATGGATTAATTAAGCAAATGAACAATTGGAGGAAGAAAAGAATAAATGTAGACCAATAATATAAAGTGAGTCTCTAACATAAAATAAAAAAATATTCTGAGCTGGGACTGGAAGAGTCCATATCGGAAAAAGAAATCACTTATTACACTCCTTTTTCTAAAAATTATATCCTTCTTTATTTTAGTTTTTATATTGTCTTCCTATTTTTCCTTCTAAGAATTATAGTATTTTTTCTTGTTTTATAATTTTACCCTAGGGGGGGGGAAATTATATAAGTTTTCATTTCCACTTTCACTTTCACTTTTTGGTTTTTGACTATTGACGTTTAAAACGTCAAAATTGACATTCATATGTATTAAGAAAAAGTAAAAATCAAAAAGTGGAAAACCAAAAAGTGAAAGTGAAAAGTTACACAATCGCCCCTCTGATTGATGAATTTATTTTAATGTTCCTCTTTAATTCAATCTCGGAAGCTTAATATTTCAACATGCGGCACTTCGTCTCTTTTAGTGAAGTCAGAGTTGACTGGAATAGTAATTAACGTATTAAAGTACTACGTGCAAATTAGGACCAGGTCTAATCGTGTCAGCCAATTTACGATCGGAAATTTGAAATGTGAGATGTTCAGTTGAGTGAGCGATGCTTGAGCAGGGAATGAGGGCACCAAATTTCTTCCACATTAGAAGAAATGTGTCATCAAAATTGACTTAAAAGCTCAAACTGGTTCCTGCGACATGTAGGTTTTAAATTTGCATACATTAAAATGCTTGTACGGAGTTTGCAATTTCGGGTGTTTTCGTAACATCCACATATCCTATATAGTCACGTGTGTTTTTTTTTTGGTTGTTTATGTCATTCGTACTCAAGAAAGAACGCATTGAATTGTGATTATAGACCAAATTAATTATTATTTTAAAATATTTAAATAACGACATAGTCATTTTAAATGCAAAAATTAATTTTTATGATTAAATTAGTATCTTTTGTGTTACATTTTATGGCTTTTAAAAACAGTTTTCTGAATAAAAAGAGAATGTTATGCCAAGGCGGAAGTTGTCAGTAGAAAAAAAATTTATATTCCTATCTTCAGTGATTTGATATTTTTATAATCAATGTTCCCATCTTGAAAATAATATATTAATACCAAATTTAACACACAGTTAATACCTAGAATTTATTTCAGATTAAAGTTGATGGAAGTTTCATATTATATGAAACTTCCACAAGACTATAACATTACAAACTGTAATTTACTCCATTTGTCATCTTAATCTTATTTCGTAAAGGTTAATCTTCTGTTCGTGAGCACTATCAAAAAGTTTAAGCAACATTAAAGGAATTGAGTTAGAAGTTGTAAGTTAGTTTAAAATTCATATGTAGTCGGCTTGATCAACTCGAATAGGTAGAGAATTGATGTATATAATTACGAAATTCGTTCGCTACCTCTAATCTTTCATTCTTAAATTCTTAAGGTCCACACTCCTACATTTAAAAGGAAAAGACAACATGAAAGTTTCGCAAAAAAAGAATAATTCGGTAAATTTAGAGTTTTACATGGAATTAGAGCGTAAAGAGAAGACTTGCATAATATAGAAGTCAAAATATAAAAGTTTCGAGACTTAATTACACCACAATTTACTTTGTAGCTTTCTGCTTGTGTCCTAGAGATTTAATAAACTGTGTACAACTTTTAATTGAGTTTTTTTGTTGCCGCTATTAGCCCTTCCGTGTCCACTAAACTGAGCTATAGTGAATTTTTCTATACTAAATATTATTCTAAAATTGAACAAGTACTATTTTTTAAAAAAGATCACAGTCTTCAAAGATTCGGATCTTTATCAATATAATAAAACAGTAATTGAATTTATTGAATATGTTACTTATATCAAATTAGTAAATATTATGCTCTACAGTTTAAGCATAGTACAACATTATTTTAACATAAAGCATAAATATTTATTAGAGAATTTGTTTATTTAAGCTGAATGGTGGTTCCTGGGAATTAGGAGAGGTTCTCTGCATAGCTTGGGTCTCTCTGGATGTGCTTCTATGTACAGCCAGTATCCTCTCGCTCTGTGCTATATCAATAGACAGGTAATGGAAAGGGAATTCTTGTTTACAATTTCATCATGTGTCGATAAGCAGATTACGAGGAAAAGCCTCATAGGATTGCAACTTTGTTTAAATAGATTCAGACAACTAAATATAAATATGAAATGCACTGTAAACCTATCAAAATTTATTTCTTTACTCGTAATAATATAATAATATTTACCCGTAATATTACACTGTTAGCATTTAGTTTGCTTCGAAGAGAATAATTGAAGTATTATTATTATTATTATTATTATTTTATTCATAAGAAAACAAGGAACTTCTTAAAAGTAAGGTTGCCACATGTCAGGGAAGTCAAGGAAATACGAGTAGTTGTCAGGGAAAATAGAGTTGACATTTATGCTAATTATGTTATTTTTCTAGTATTACATGATAATAGCTCCTATAGTTTATTTGACAGATTTTAGAAGCTTTACAAGAATTTCGAAGGATTATAAAGAATTTCCAGGCATTTTTTGAAATTCACTAGGTATCTAATGATTTTCAGAGAAAGAGGTTTCTAAATATTTAAATTGAATTTTGTGGCCAGCCTGAAAAAGCGACATAATTGCATTGTTGTAGAGGACGGTTAAATTTTTCTTTAATTTATTATGTAAAAGATTTCCGGATATTTTCTATGTGTTTGTTTGTATTTAAAGAAATGTTACTGATTTTTAACTTGAACTTTTTGTAAAATTGAAGGTACCTTGCCGTAACGCAGCCCCTAATCTACAGTAGACGACGCAGAAGCAAAAGGCTGGCAGCGTTGATGATTATCATCGTTTGGATCCTTGCGGGCGCCATAACTAGTCCACCTTTATTAGGCTGTTTTCCACAAGCTACAAATCGAGACAGCACAAAATGTTCATATAATATGGACTCATCCTACGTAATATTTTCAGCAATGGGATCTTTTTTTCTCCCAATGTTAGTCATGCTCTATGTCTATGCAAGGATTTCCTGTGTTATTGCCGGAAGGCACAGGAATTTGGAGGCAACGGAGAGTGAAAACTTTCGTCGTCGTCGTCCTCTCATAGTAAGAAAGTAAATCATTAAAATTAGAGTCAGTAACTACTTAAGTAAAGTTTAGTCGTAATTTCAACTTTTTCACAGCTTATAAGTTGTATTTATATTCAGCTGCAATCAGTAGTAATTTCGTCACAAATTGCATTAAAGTTTAGTAGTAATTTCAAATTTTTCACAGCTTATAAGTTATATTTATATTCAGCTGCAATCAGTAATAAATTTACAAATCTTGTTTAATTTTCGGCTATATTGTATAAGAAAACAATTATAAAAGCAATCTTTATTTTTTGAAATTATCTGCAATTTTCTTCTTACTCTATAATGTATAAACTATCTTCGTCGATTTTTTTTTCTAAATGGTAGATTAATTGTCCCTTATTTCCTTTGGGTATAACGTCCACAAATTACGTCACGTACAAAAGAGGATGGGGGTCACTGTCAAACGTGATAAAGTGTGATTTGAGGTTGAAGGGGTTCATTCCAAGCATGCCGTACCAATAATTTTTTGTTTTTAATTTATATGAATGAAAAAAGAAAGTAGGTCGAATATTTACGGTCGCTGACAGTCGCTAACTGAAGTATAGTCAATAATGGATATTTCAATTATGACAAAGTGTTGAACGTACATATTTCATTTTCATAGGTTACTGAATACGTCGTGTAGAGTATATCAAAATAAACTTTATGGATATTGAGGAAAAATAATAATAATAATAATAATAATAATAATAATAATAATAATAATCTGAAAATTGTTTTGAAATTCGGCACATTCACGGAATTTGCGCAATTTCTTAAAAAATTGTTATGATTTTAGACTAAACGGACAAAAAGTATAATAAAGAAGAAAAAATCTGATGTAAATACACCGTCGGAGGGCCCAAGTGACACTTGCGATAAGACTGCTAGCCAATCTGATGTTGCGAGTACATGCAGGAAGTTTGGAACTATTCGTGCTCATCATCATAGTTGTATAAACAGGGTGGCAAGGGAAACTAAGACTGCTGGCACTTTAGCGGTTGTTGTAGGCGGGTTTGTGGCTTGTTGGCTGCCATTCTTCATCCTTTATCTAGTCACTCCTTTCCTACCTATGGATCCTCCGGATATTCTCATGCAGGCTCTCACATGGTTAGGTATGTTATGCTTGTGTAATAGGGCGGTCCAAAAATGCATAGCAAACATTTTTTTGTTGCTAGAGGGCAGCGATCCTCCCAATATTTAATCATTTCAAAAAAATTATGTCAGGATTCTATCATTAAAATTTAGTTTAATCTCAGAATCTGCAAATCATTTACAATTTTAAAAATTGTATATTTAATTCCAGGTTGGATCAATTCCGCTATTAATCCCTTCATTTATGCCTTTTACTCTGCTGACTTTAGACTGGCATTTTGGCGACTTACCTGCCGGAAATGTTGTCGAAGCAGAACTCCATTAAATCAAGTCGATCGCAGCATTCCACCTCCTGCGAGCTGGCGAAAGGAAACATCAAAAACTTGAGTGCTGGAAACTAAAGTATGATTTGAAATCTGAATAAATGAAAAGTTGTGACTCGCTATTCAACACGTGAATCAACGGTGATTTTTCAAGTGGAAGTGGATGCAGATTAAATGGAATTGAACAAATTGATGAGAATACTATCACGAGAAATAAAAAGATTATTGGTGGAGACTCCGCGGTGAGGATTATTCATGGAACAAGAGCTTTATAAAGATAATTAAAGTGAGAATTACAGCAAAAAGTTGAAAATGGTGTGCAGGTTTAAGTGACTTTATAAAAATAAATTCTTACCAAACTTAAACCTGTCGTCGACCTGGTGTAACACATTTTCTAAGACATTTTTTACAGTGCATGACGTAATTTAATAATAATTATTTAGAAAGACTTGTTGAAATATAAAAGATCAAAAAATGTACACGAGCATTTATTGCTCGTTCTTCGTAATTTGCATCTGTGACTCATGAGGCTGAAGTTAAAAACGTTTTTCATTCTTTTATAAAGCCTCGATATTATATTGATAATAATATGGATAACAATAATATGATGACTTCAATCTCATCTTTACATCTGTAGCCAATTCAAAAGCAAAATCTGAAATAATTTTTTCTTTTTATCAAAACTACTTTTTATCGAAATACAGATTGGCTAATAGAAGTTAGTGCAAGTGAATCTTCCCAGCAAAAAAAAAAAAAATGGATACGGATTGGGTTGAATTAACATTCTTTGAATGTGTGTGAATCCCGTTTGGTGATATTTTGAAACGAATTAAGACGCATTGGGGCGAATTGAGCCAGCATTAACTTAAAGTGAATCGATGATACCGCAATTCAGCACTGAGAGTTAATGTTAAAGCATTAATCTTAATGTAAAAATATTAATATTAATATTAATATTAAGGCATTAAAATGTTAGTGCGTTAAAGAATTTGTGCACTGACGAATTTTGACGAATTATATATAATTCGTTTAATTATAATTAGAGGGAGAATTTTATTCATATGAATTAAGACGCACTGACAAAAAGTTGGATTCCAAATCGCATTAATTAAAACGAAATGGTAGACGCAGATATTAAATTCGAGCTGATGCAGTGAATAGAATTCGCTGATTTCAAACTTGTGCGCTGTATTTGTACGTATAGAAAGATTCAAAATTGAAATCCGTCTTCTCAAATTCACACGAATTGACACACTGTCCCAATGCGTCATTGTCACAGAACGTGATTCTCGGGGTGTTTGAATCCTTTCAATTCAATTCGTATCAATACTTTCTTTTTTGCTGTGTTGTAATCTATAAAGAATGATTTTAGTTAAATAAAATGTGTAACTGTGTATAGAATAAGCATTGATTATTAATAGTAAAAAGTATGACTGAAAAATCTGTTATTTCATTACCATCCTCCTAATTATCATTTAATCCGGCTACAATTGATTTTATTTCACGTAATGAGGGATGATGTTGCTTACTTATAGGACAAATATTCTAAAAATTTTGGTACAGTTTTGATTTACATACGGTAGACGAATAGATTTAAAATTATGAGTATCAAAATTAAATTGAGGAACCTTTAAATTCTCGGATTATCGCGTTTATTATTGGCATATTGTTTAAATTCACAAAAGGCATTAATGTTTTGTAAAACATTATATTTGGAAACATTTTACCGCCTACTTTTGGGAAAATATTATCAGAAAATAAATTTAAATTCTATTGTTTCAATAAACGTTATTGTATACTTACTGATAACAGGTAACAGGGTTATCACTTAACCTTATGACCTTGTGTAGGTTATCAGTGTAGAAATCTTGTGTAGGTAATATCGGAAACGAGCCAGCTTAGATGGTGTTCACAACACTGAGAATTTTATTGATTTTTTCGTAGGTAACGTTGGAATTGTGCTTTATACCGACGATAAAAATTCAAAATTTGATAACATCCCTCTTATCTAGCGTTCAGAAATCAATTTGGAAATAAAAATCGAACGGAAATTCACCATATTAAATATTCAAATGAGATTTCTTAAAAAAGTTAATATACTGAATTAATAGCTTTACTTATCAAATGATTCAATTTTTACGAAGATTCAAAGCTTAAATTTTCTCCCTTTGATCTTTAATTGATCTTTAATTGATCTTTAAATAATTTAAATTAGGATATATTTCTTAATGAACAGTCTTTTTTATTAATGATGGTTTCATTAATGTTTGTGGGTAAATTGCAAGCAATATTAATTAGTATTTCTCTCACAATCAGTGATAAATTCTCATCAGAGCTTTCAAATAATTTGCATCTGATTCAAGAAACATATACAAGTAATAAAGAAATATTTTGATAAAAAATAGTACCTTTGCTGCAAATTTTAGGAAATATGAACGCATATAGATAAGAATAAGAGTCACCAACTGGTCGTGATTAAATAAATTTATTTTTCTCAATAATATCGAAATGGTGATAATATCAAAGAATATTTCAAATTAAAATTGCATTTTAAGTGATTGAAATTTTGATCACTTATTTAATCCTGAAGTAATTTCAAGTAAGTATTAAAATATTAATTGTTGTAACCATAACAGTATACAATATTTAAAATCTAGTACAATAGAAACTTTAATATAACTTCATTCAAAAATCGTATTCATGAAAATGTTTCATTTCATGAACACTTATTTTATTTATGCAATCAATAGTCTCAAATAAAGGATAAAAATAAGTGACCCAGCAAAATTGTCCACCTCATTCTAATTCTTCAGCAATAACTATAAGACAATACGAATTTAGATCATTACTGAGCAAAGCATTCAAAGCAAAAATCTGTTTAGCCTCTCTAACAAAATACAATTTTAAGTATTGAACTATTGAGTTAATATATAATTAACATTCGTCACGATTCATGATATACATAATTAGGTCAAGCCTTATTGACACTCATTCTTCGATTTTTCATATACAGATTATTTATTATCATTACATAACAATTATCTACGTTTCACAGATTGTCGCATATCTTTTTAGGACCTTAAGCGTTAGATCGCTGGTTACTACTTTGCGTAAATTAATCTCTCTTGATTACGATCATTATCACTACTCAGTTCACTCAATTTAGACGATGCGATGTATTTATTAACTTATTCTCTTTTCCTCGATTTTAATTCTGTATATTCTATTTTCTGAAACTCTACAACTCGAGGGTTCGCCCACTTGGAAACCTTTTTAAAAACAAAAGTTATCTATCTCTATACATACTCCGTCCGTTTAAATTTCATTTATTTGGATTGCTCTGGAAATCTGAACCTTTCTATTGATTCGAAAAACGTATTCATTCTTGAAATGTATTCTATCCCTTGACTTTGATGATTGTTCGCTGTTTTTAAAACACGTACAGCTAGTGCAGATTAGAACAAAAGGACGCAGTTGGTGAAGTGAAGAAATATTTATTTTGGACACAAAGTGATTATTAAAAAACCATGTTATACAAGAATTGATTATTTTTATAATTCTCGAACTGAAAATTATTTTTCTAATTATAATTCGGTACTCGTTTTTAATTATTTGATGATTAAATATTAAAGTTTCTCCAAACTTTCATTCCTTAATTGAAATTTTATCATTTTTAATTAGGCCGTATCTAGCCCAGTTTTTCTCTACGAATAGCACATATTTTGCAAACTTGATTGGCGGTTGATAAAAAGGAAGGATATATGTCCATTTTTACAGTTATTCGTACGAAAAAGCTAGAGAAGTGGATACTTCATTTAAATTAAATTAGAAATTTTTCTCTTTTTTGTAGAAAATACTCATAAATTTCAAAGAACATTAACAAGGAACACTTCCCATCGTCTGATTTGAGCTTTATGAATTTAATAAGATTTATGTTTCAGAGGTCATGTTCCAGTGAAAGATACAATAGACGCCTGCTGTCATCCAATGTCAATACACCAATTACGGGTTACACCACACTGAGAAAAAGTATGATAGACTCGTAGAAAGTGTGCAATAGATGCATGTTTCGATAAAAAATCGAAATGAGTCTGAATGGAAAAATATCTCGAGTGGAAATATCACAATTGGCGCGATGTTTAATTCTTTAAATATCTTTAATTTTTTGGAATATGTAACTTTTATTTTAAACTAATATTTACAAATTGCAATCAATGCAAGAAAATATTTTTTCTTTACTCACAATTTTTAATTAACTCTTAACATAAATTTCCTAGTATTCCCGGAAATAATAATTCCCAATATAAATTTGTAATAGTTTAATCACTCACATTTCTAATCTACTTGACAAATAATTTATCGATTGAGACACTAATTTTTTCTACTCTTTGGTAATATTAAAAAACAAATATCGTATACTTTCACAGTTTAAAATTTATAAATAATGCTGTTAATATTAAATTAATATTATTTACTTGAATAACATTGTTCATAAGTGTATATCAAAAAGTATAAACTCTTCTGATTCCTATAACAATCAATTCAATAAATAAATTATAATATAATTGTAATATATACAATGAATAAAGTCGTCTTTGAGAGCACTTTTAGAATATAAAACTACATAGGGAAAAATAATGCCTAAAGTGTCACTTTGTAGAAGTGTGATTTAAGCTGTTTAACTTCTTTATGCTACCCGAGTTTCAGTGAAATTTATGTACGGTGAATTCAGCGAGCGTGGACGAACTTTACGCTTTTTGCACTCTTCCTTGTTTTAACCTTTTACTACTTGTACCAAATTCAAACGAAAAAGAAGATTGTCTTTTTTATGTCAAAAGCGCAGCACCAGGTTTTACCGTTTTAATATTTTAACTGAGCAAAGTAATTTTTTATAAGTAACGTAATTCTCCATTCTTAAATATTCTACTTTATATTATTTTCTGCAATTTAAACCCTTCTTTCAACATAATTATTCTCTTTTAATTTTCCGATTTAAATAACACTGCAGCGTGTTCATTTTTAACCTACTAAAATCTTAATTTTTACAAATTTTAGTACAAAATTAAGTAACGTATGAGAAGTAGTCGTGTTACCACTTGAATAAATATAAATTTTAGAAAAAGGGCTACCTTAAAAAGTACCTTTGAAATAGTGTGATATTAAGAATACATCATATATGTACATCTATGTACACTAATTATTTTATAGAAATTACATTAAAGAATTTTAAAAACGCAAGATTCTTTTCCTCTGACGATTTCTTGCTACCAATTGAATATTTTTAAATATACTTTATCAATTTCATAATAAGTTTCGTCAGTTGTGAATTTCCACTCGAAATAGGAGTAGGATACCTTGACCCACGACTAAGTTATTGACATTATTATACTTAAATAATCCTGGGTTTTCACTGCAGAGATATCATTCCCTACAACGTTCATATTATTCTACATACATAGCGAGTTTTACTTTTATTATATCGCCACTATATCCACTTTGATATAAATAGTCACTTTTTAAGTATTGTTCGTTTTCACCGCCCTATAATTCGACTAAATTTCTCGTTTTGTTTAAACGCTTAGTAAACAATTTCTTCTTTGTCACAATGTTTGCAAAATATTTCTTCCGATCGTTCCACTTGTTTAGTTTCTTCATATCGTCGCATCAGACAGAGCTGTTCACGAAAACTTGATCTAATAGCCTAATTTCACATTGAAAAGTCTTAATCTCTTCTAACTAATCGAACATTCACATTTCTCGCACTCGATTACACTTTAGAAGAATTTTTTTCATTTGATGACGCTCTTTAATGATTAATTTATCATCCTGAGTTGTAATCATTTTGGTAACAAATTTTATTTGGAGGTAATTTTTGGAAATGAACTGTAGAGGTTCAACAAAAAATGAAGTCACTTTTTATGAAGATTGCAGTGTTAAATTTTCACTGGTGTTTCTATATGAAAAGAAAAGTTTGGAAACTTTTAAAGTTTCGAAACTTGAAGCGGACCAATTTTGAACGCTTTCGCAGATGTTACACAACTATATTCATTTTGCACGAAGTAAGATACTTTTGTTACCTAATATAAAAGGTGAAAATATCATGTTAGAACACAAATATTTTCCCACTAAACTTTTATTAAAGATTACTTTTACGACAATAAAACAATTTGCTGTTCATTCGCGATTTTTTTCTAACATTCTACTATCTCATACCTAATCCAGTCATTCATTAAGTCCGTCTAATCTAGACGGTCCAATTAGGTCTCTATCTGGTCAACGTGTGCCAGGCTAAAGTCCAAATCAGAATGCATTAAGTCCGTCTAATTCAGACTATCTGATTGGGTCCTTATGAGGTCCACACTTGTGCCCTGTGATGATGCTGTACAACTTTTCATTATTTAAATTTTTTCTAAGAAAAAGCAAAATTCTAATAAGTATCACATTACCCTAAGAAAAAATATTTAGCAAATGGTAACAAGATAATTTTGTTGAGCAGTTTTTCTTGTCACAACCAAATTCTTCTAGGGCATCCCTACTGGGACTCTAATAGCCCCAAACTAGAACTTTATGAAAATAATTTCCCTAATAGCATCCGAATAGTACCCCAATTGCATTGGAGCCAATTGGGGAAATTTCTACCGGGGAGTGAATGCATTCGGTGCAAAATGAATATTTTATTCCTTACTCGGCTGCTCTTTCTCTCTACTATATTCTTTCCAATTTTTGCTTTGAAGAAGATGATTTATAATTAATTTACAAAATCGAACCGAGGATTATATTGAAAAATGTATAACTCTTGAAAACTCTTGAAAGAAAGAAATTTTGGAAATAAGTAAAAGGAGCGTTATTAAATGAAATGAATTATCCCAGTTTCTATTGAACAACGTCTTACGATGCAGATTTCACAGTCAGTAATAGGCAGTTTCACGTGGATCATAGAAAACTTTCACTCGGTGTATTGGGTGCTACATCGATGGAATCAACACAGTGATTTTCAGCACGACCTCCACTCTCATTGTCAGCTGATCTGATGTATTTGTTGACCGGGTCACCATACTGGCTGTGATAGAATTCTTCTCTCATCATATGGTTGAGGTCGCCGCAGCGGAAGAACAGAATTTCTCTGAAGGGCTTTCGGAAATCCCGGTTAAGTGTTGCATAGATTATTGGATTTAGAAGGCTGTTGCAGTAACCGAGCCACAGGAAGACACTAGAAAGAGGTGCGGGGATTGACTGTTGATCCTGAAGAAATGGCCTGACTAATGCAAGCACGAAAAATGGCAGCCAACAAATAATAAAGGCGCTCATTATTATGCCCAGAGTTGTACTAGCTTTCCTTTCTTTAGCCAATTGGAATCTAAGCTTCTTCTGATGCGGTGAATTAGTTACGCTACATGTGCTGTGTTGATGGTTTCTATTTATCGTGGATTTCGCGGCTGGAAGAGGTGTCGTTGTTGAGGACGAGGCAGATTTTTCACTTCTCTGAAGCATCGGACACTGGGACTCGTTGCTTTTTCGAGGACCTCCTGCAAAGCATTTCACTGCATGTCCGCTACACTGTAACAGAATATGGAAAATAATTAATTTAGATTTAAATTCTTTCGTGTATATATATGCATGGGAATTTCAATGAAAAATGACACTTGTTACAATAAAAATTTGGAATAAAATTGGACATGCTTTTCAAATAAAAAAAAAAAAACAAGAAAATATATGGGTTATATTCTAGCCTGAAGACCTAACTGGATTTTTTCTAAAAAATTGTGCGATAGATTATACATTTAACAAATATCATATCAACAATTCCTTGAAATTTGAAATATAATATTTTTATATTACTTTATGGAAAGTAATTTTTTATAGATTCTGGAAAGTATTTTATGTGCCCACTCGATTTATAATAAATTATTAGTATGGATTTTCTTTAATTGAATTGAATTTGACATCATTTATTTATTGGTATGCGCGCTGATTTACTTTATAAAGTAGCAGTTGCCTTTTATGTGAAAATTTAAATTACTCACTTACATTTTTATGTGAAAATATTGCGGTGAAGTAATAATAACATTTATTGATATCGTAAAATATAATAAGAAATATTACACTGCCACAAATGTCAAATCGATATTTGTGAATGCAGGATATAGTTTACTTATGATACCAACATAAGTAATAAGAAATAGAACCATGCAATATTGTCATAAAATATCTATTAAAAACTCTATAAGGTACATTAAATAATAAGTTTTGTACTTAAAACGTGAAATTTAATGGGCATTCATGCCCGTTAAATTTTTTACATCATATTAATAAATATTTATTAATATAAACATAAAGTGGACGCAATAAAAATATCGGTCATGGTTATAATGTTACTGTTATATTTTCGACAAAAAAAAATTATAGTTTGAATGCTTTGGTAATTCAAAATATATTTCTGTCCTTGTAAAGCTATTTTTGTTCAATTTGTTATGACAGTTCTGTTTTATTCTGGTTTTATTCAGAATTAAGTTTCAACATATTTTTCTATAGTGATTCCAAGAGAAAATTTTCTTAAACGTGCCATTTCCATAATCGATAATACGTAAATAAATTCAAACACCTGTGTCAATACTAAATAATGTTTGTCTTCACCATTCAACTCTGAAATTATTCTTAATACATAAAAAAATTAATTCTTTTATTTCCGCCTGCGATATTGAAAGGTTATTCGTCATATTGAAATTAATTCAATTTTCATAATGGGATAAGATGTGTTAAGCGCTTCAATAAACTCTTTAAGTAATAAAATTACCAAATTGGAAGTAAAACACTCTAGAAAACACTAATTTATAGGTAAATTTTAGTACAGACGTTAACTAATACCAACAAATTTGCACATGTGTCAGCTTGTATTCAAATGCGTGTACAGCTTAATCCTAGTCTCCGCGCGATTAAATTGTCACAATACATCACTTCTATGGAAATTCTCAGAAATTTAGAGGTTTAGAACCAGTTAGGAAACTTCAAACACGAATAATTATTTCAACTATTATTTCATGTTATATAATTTACATTAAGAAAGCATTCATCAAATAATTTATTTTATTGAAGTCGCTTTCAACAAATATACTATAAATAATACCTTCTCTGATGAGAATGTAAAAAACTTATGTAGTAAAAATTTTTAGAGAGCGTATAAGATTTTTAGATTATATTCTTAAGTACTTTACCAAATCAAACTAAATTACAAACTGGGGATTTTTTTTTGAATCTCGACGTCTTCCTGCAGAAATAGAAAGCTGCAATCAGTGTGAACTAATCTTAATTAAACCTGAAAATCCTCGGGGACTCAATCCACTGTTGGAACGAATTATAAAGAAAAATCGCAGAAACCATGTGACAGATATATTGACACAAATTTATGAGGTTTTAAGACTGCGAAGAGTAGAAAAATGTGAATTAAATGCGCTTAAAAAAATATACGTCTTCTAAATTTCGAATTTAAGCAATTTATGTAGGATTAAAAGCTAATTGATGATGTATAAGGCTGTCTATTCTGTCTAACGTTCTCAAACTTAGGAAAATTAAATTAGAAGGTACCTTAAGATGGAATTTAGGAGAATAATATATTCATATTATGCCATAGAGTATTCCTGACACGTAAGGGCAATGTTGAAGCATAATTGGAAGGTACATTTGTGAATTCCATCTTTTGTGTCACGTATCGAACGTAATAGGAAAATTTTTGCAAATACAAATCGACAAACGTAAAAAAGGTTGTCTTTCACAACCAGCTTTTTCTACATTTTTTTCAAATTAGTTTTGAAACCCATTTCTCACCTTTTCGGTCTCAAACCAGAAATTTGTTGAGTGTAATTTAATGAAACTCACAAAATTTAAGTAGTAATAATAGTAAATACTTGTGAAATTGCATTGAACTCGTGTTTCAAATATCAATGCTTAATTACAGTTACCAAAAACCTGTCCTAATTGTCAATTAATGCTAGTGAGGATAACAAAAATACGCATATTGCCTTATGAAGGGGTTGTGGTCGAAATCGTGCTACAGAATTCAAGTATTTGCTCCCGATACGTGACCAGCATTCTAATATTTGTTTAGGGTATGAGTATAATAGAGATCTTATAAGGAATATTATAGAACAAAAATAGCAGGCGACTCTTCGCATATATTAAATTTATGAAACATGCTACTTTTATCCTTTCTACTTAATATTCCGGATCGTTCTAGACAAAATAAGATGATAGATAATAAAATCTGAAATTGGTTCTTAAAATCATACAATAATAAAATTTTCTTCATGGAGATTTTAAGGAGCAATTTTTCACTCAATTTCATCTTTCGCGATCAAAGATCTTATAAAAAGCATAGATTTTACTTTACACGTCAAAGAAATTTTTTACTCTCAATTCTCAGAATCAATACCATTAAAATTATGTTTAAACAATATGTAAAATTATGAAATCTTTACTAGTTTTTGGTTATTTATGTTGCACACAAAAAAGAGATTATTAAGGTATTCAAAGTGCTTTCTGCATATTTTTAAGTTCAGTTTCTAAAAGAGAAAACCTTCAATTGTAAAAGTAAAATAAGATCAGCGCTTCTATTTCCTTCAATTCTTTATTGTCATATAAAGTTCATTTTGAGTGAAACTGTCACGAAAGTAATATGGTTAGAGTCCTCTATAAAAACTTTAGATAGAACAGGTCGGTTTCGAAAGGAATCGATAGGTCCATTCGTTTTCTGATTTAGATTCCATCAACTTGCCTTCAAGAAAAGCTGATTCCGTTGGACATTAAAATTTTCTGCTTTATCTCAGAATTAAATTGGTAAGCTGTCTTTCCAATCTTATAATTCGCAAGAGATTCTGGTCTCGATTTGAATAGACTCTGTTACTCATATAGGTTCAAGATTTAATTAAAATATTCTTAGAGATAATTAAATTGCTCTACTATTCACTGTGTTCAGTATTTAATTTCACTGCATTCACCATTTTTTAATTCCTTTTTGCAAAGTTTTTGCAAGTCCTCCGAGAACTCGTGTCCTAAAAAAGTCTTAATAAAATAGGGCTAAAGTACCGAAAGGAAAAGTGGTCCTGCTGATCAAGAACTACATATTTCGAAAAGCAAGAAATAGGCTGTTTTCTTGTTCTGTTTTATTTTCTCTTTTTTGATTGTTTATTTAAAATTCCCACATTCATTTGTAATGCTTTAAGAGATCTAGAGAAGTTTATTTGATTTTATTTTATCCAAAAATAAAATCTATTTTTTTTTCTTTCCTGTTTCTTTTTATTGATCGATAAGTCTCCATTAGTTTAGAGTGAGCTATCCATTAGGATATAGGCTTTTGTCGGATCCAGTGTTTACTTACTTGGACCACCTCTGCTGGCATCTGGCATTTTATCTTTTGAGCCTATATTTTCTTCACACAGCACTATTATAAGCGAGAAAACAATTTTCAAAGAAAGAGAGTGTTTCTTCGGTATTCTTTTATTTTCTGTCACTCACGTGAATATCGATTCACTAAAATATTCATCACATTCGCATGCAGTATTTATTTATCGCTATACAGTATACATATGTGTCAGAAAAGATAATATGGATATAACTATTATTGACGTTCATCGGCTGAGCATCACAAACTTTATATTATATACTAGCAGAAATTTATCAGTCGTTGCCCGGGGTTTTCAGAAATTTGATGTGACTTAAAAAAAAATTCAAGGGATTTAAAAAATATTTTAAGGGTATTCATAGAGACATTAAAGGATTTTAGGAGATTTTAAGTGATTTCAAGAAATTTCAAGGGAGGTAAATGGCCTAGTTTTAGTAAAAAATATTTATTATTGCGAACATAAAGTTGAGGAAACTAAATTGCAATTATAGTTTTCATTCTTCAAATATTAAAACTTCGAAAATGTGAAAATGTCAGGGTAAAAATAAAATTCTTTCTCTCATAAAAAATTTTTATCACTTTGTTATATTGCGGGATTAATGGAGTGGAGAGCTGTTAAGAAATTTGAACATTATATAATTGATCAGGCTGGTTGGATCAATTGAATTGTTGCAAATCACGAACGATATTGTTATCAATCAAACGGTATATGTAGCCATAAATGGTCATAAATCACAGATGATGTATTTTCAAACCAAATTATGTCAGATTGCGATATATGTATAAAAATACGTATGAATGAAATTGTTACATTATTATGAAAATATACAATCGTGAAAGATTTATATTTTTCTTTAAGTGATTGGTGATTACATCTAGGCTTGAAATTATCTCAAAGTAGTCTTATGCAGCAATTGCAGTATATTGCCGACGAAGGTATCTATTTTGCTGAGGGTGGAAGCTTCAAATTATCCAAGAAGATCCTGTGATTCAATTTCACGTGTCCTTGATTAAAAGTCAGAATCTAGGAGGTTAGCCTCAGTCAAGATAAAATTGGCAGGGCAGAAAGGTGTAAAAGAGTTTTTTATATTTTAGAGCCGACCCTTCATGCTATTTTTAATTTGACTTCAAAGGTACTTTTTCCCCAAAGGATGAATTCGCTTTTCTCAGAAAAAGTAGTGATCGATTACCACCTACAATTTGCAGCACAATTTAATCATGAAACTCTTCTCTCCAATGACAAAAAACTTTTAATCAAATTCTTCTAAGTTGATTTTGTTCTGATTATAGTAATTAAAGAATTACGTATAAGTGAATAATAATATTTATTTTCACTCGTTACAAGTAATAGGAACATTGAACGTAATTCAATTTTTATTGTTGTCTGTCATTTATCATGATAGCCAAAATAGCTGGAAGTTCAGAAAGAGTTTGTGCGAAGAAAAGCTGCTAAAGAAGTGAAAGAAAATTGAAACCCTACTTTTTTCTCTTCTATAAGAATATAATAGACTTGATAAAGTTGACAAGAAAGATAAGCCGTCACGTTGTCACAAGTTTTCTCAGCTTCTATATACGTTATATTCGGGGTTGTGTTTAAGTTACTTTGCAAAGAATTGAGAAAAAAAAATACTTTATCAAAGTCGTATTTAAATGTTATGAAGCGAAATGTATTTATAAATCAGGATTATTGCTACTTTTTACATAAAGCTAAAGTTTCAGCCCTTATTATACTTATAAAGAAAAAAAAATATACAAAATTTGTTTTAAAATAAAAAATAAGATATATTTGAATACTTACAAACACCTAACTGAAAAAAAACTTATTCTCATCAAAAGATAAATTTGTAAACAAAAAAAATTTTTCTTCATTGTAAAAATATACGAGTAGGAGTCCTGTTTCATTTTATGCAAAACTTATGTAAAATTGACATATAGTCTCTGAAGTTTTTAATAAAAATACGGCCGCACTCACCATTTTGCCAGGATCTTGCATGTGAACTAGAGTCTGCTCCTTTATATGAAAATCTTCCTGTCACTAAGAATGAAGATATATAACTACTATAGGAAAAAAACAGCTGACCTTTTCAAATAATCCTATGTATAAATTTCAAGTGACAAACATTTTATAAGAAATAAATAAAGTTATTTAAATGGATCGCTCATATATTCTCATATAAAATTGTATGAATTAAAAATCATAAAGAAATATAATAATTTATAACATTGCTTTTGAAAAGCTTAATGTTTCTTCTTGCATCTGCTGCCTATTATCCATTTGCTTTTTAAGTGTCCTTGAAGCATGATTCTACTTTTATTATTAAATGAATTTCATATTTCACAGGAGATAATTTTGCACATAAAAATCCTTCTAACCAATTTCACTTCAATGTACATTAAATGTGAATGAAGGAGATGCCAATAATCAATAAACTCAATTATTCAATATCTCAATAATCTCTCTTATTAGTAGCCATTACTGAAGTTATCGCAATTTCATATGTCCCGGAATTCATTGAAAAATGTAAAAGAAAAAGAGTGAAAAAAATATAGTCAAAGAAAATTTTACTCGATGATTCGTAAGACAAGAACTATTTAAGCATAAACAGAAAAAATTTTAATGTAATAAATTCCTAATGTTTTTTTTGAAGGATTTAAAAACTTGTATCATTTCTTTTTCGGAATTTCAACATTTTTTCGATATAAAAACCGTGATTACGTTGAAAAGCATGCCTTAACAGCATCCTTTTTAAATTCATGTCATTCTCGCTTCTAGCGTGGAGTGATATCAGAATTTAAGGAATTTACTGCATGGGTTTCATACAAAAAACACCCTTAAATCCTTAGCTAACAAGCAACCCCAAAAATTTCTCTTTTACCTACGCATGTTATTAAGTATCCAAAAATATCAGTTCTGAATCAAATGAAAGCTTTTTAGAGGTAGAGTTCAAACAAATACAAAATTAGTAATAAAAACGTAATACAAAAAAAAATATTGTGTGACTGCATTGTCTTTTAGGATAACGATGGGTTTACGGAATCAATAAGGTTCCATGGCGACGAATACGTGTTGGAATGTCCTTCCTCCTATTAACGATTTTTTTCTTTTCCTATGGAATGCATCGTCATCGAGCAATTCTTGATTTTCTTGGTCAATAATGCTTTATCGAATCCAACGAAGCTCACATTTTATTTCCACAATCCCTCGACTGATAGTCATGACCATTGAGTCACCACCAGCATTAATTTCAATTCTCTTACATATTTTATGAAGTCAGCCTTCAACAGCTAGAGGTTTTATTTTTTTTTGTGGATTAATTAAGTAAATTAAATTATAAAAAATACATAAATATTACTGTACGTTTAATTAATTAATTAATTGTTAGTTATTAATTTATTATAGACCAGTCTTTGAAAGTAAACCCTTCTTTTTATTGAAATTACTATTAGAATAGAAGAGAAATTTTACTGTTTAATTTTGTTTTCACCAACAGTTGCACCGGTGGACTCGGGTTTAACCAAATTATTCGCAACTCTACACTCTTATGTAAAATATACCTTAGAATCCAATTTTCTGAGCCCAATTGCTTCCTAGCTGCAACTTCTTCATTTATATTTTAAGTTTTCTGAATTACATTTTATTGACATTCTTTATAAGACACAATTCTCAAAACAAGTTACCCTCGAATTTTTTAGGGTGGGTTCAAGTTATTTACTCGATTAATATTCATTTTCTAGTATCAAATAATTTATCAAAATAACGTATTTCTTCTTCCTAATGCCTCTTTTTAAATGAAGCAGTATTTTGTTAAAATATTTTAATTGTAATAATTGATTCCAAATAATAAATTACTGTTGAAATAGTGACTTTTCTTTATTCATTCACGGCAGCGAAATAACTAAAGTGGAGGAATTCTTTGCCGAGAACCAAATTCTTTAGCCATAAAACATTTCTTCTCCAGTTTTCGGTTTCTTTAAAACATAAAAATAAGGTTGATAAATACTTTCAAGGCCTACATTTAAATGGCTGAATTTTTTTTCAAAAAGAATGAGAAAAGCACCTCATAAATTTTCTGAATAACAGTTCCTATAATATTAAAGCAGAAGCTAGTCAAATTCCACTGATTCTCAGTGACTTTTTTCTCAGAATTTTCATCTGTAAAAAATTTACTGGAAATCAGTGAATTTTCACTGAATGAAATCTTGAAAAGAGAATCACTGACAAATGATTTAATTTTAGAGTATAGACAATTTTTCAAATAAATTCTTCTTTGCCAATAAATGTATAAAAAATATAATAACTTCCAGTAGTGCGGTAAAAAATCAATTTTGCATTGTCATTTTGTGTGGTATAATCTGTACAAGAACAATGTTAAAAGACGTCATTTCGCAAATATCGGAAATATCGGAAAGCGATGAACATTTTGCTCGATACGCCTTTGCTTCCCTTTTTAGTTAAAATACGCGCAACAAAAAAAAATTTATACTTTTGTAATATTTTTCTTTCTGTACTATTTCCAGTAGAATTTCTATTTGTTAATGCATTTTCTTCAAATCAGCTTTATTCTGTTTGGACTTTATTGACTTTTGAGTGACTTGAAGTTGCAAGAAGTAAAACAAAATAAATCGCGTGCGTATAGTGCGCGTGTTGGTTTGCTAGTCATTTATAAAAAATAAAAATCAAAATTGGTGAAAAAAAATAGATCGTGGTTCTTTCCAAATTATAAGCAGTGAATTCGATATTTACACTCCTATATTATTTAAAATATTCGAAACTCAAATACATTTTTATTTGTATTTGAATATTTTTTCCCTGACCCCAAATCACCTATTTCCTTTTCAAATTTCTTTCAAATCCCGCCTAAAGCTTTTTTCTTGTACGTTTATCAAGAAACAGGATCCTAAAGCTACCAGAATAATGCAGACTCTTCTAAGAATACTCCGCTTACAAAATATAGAGTCAACATACTTCCGTTTATGTGAAGTCTTATTGCGTTCTGTAAAGGGTGTCTGAATTCCGTAGATATACAATGAGGGTTAGCGATGAAGTGAAGATAATGGTGAAGAGTGCAAGAGAAAATAAGGGTGGAATGGAAAACAAGATTTGAGAAAAAAAGAGAGAAAAGAGATGGATGAAACTGGAGGGGTGTGAGTAAGAACGACAGACAAAGGGGATGGGTAGTTTTCTCGGCTCTTCAACTGAGGTGGAATCTGAAGAACGAAGAAGGGTGGCTGGCTGCGTGGTGAAATTGTCGGAAGACGCTGATGGTAAAACTAGGTAAGAAGCGTGGAAAGAGAGAGAAGAGGGCGAAACTAACGGTGGAAAACTTGTATCGATAAACGAGCCCCAACCTGTAATTCCGACAACCTGTTGGCACAAATTACACACTTTACTGTTATGTCGCTTGGCTTTACAAAACGTAGCGTCATTAGCGAACTTCAGTGTACAAGAAAAGTGGCAAACGTATCACTAATGAAGAACAACGCATTTATTTTCCATAACGTGAAAACTTCGCAGGAAGGAGCAGTAAATATCTTTATTATTGTGTGTCAATCGGAATTGCGGTTTTCTTTCTTTGAAGTCTTCTCTTGCATTGAAAAAGTAAATGTAATTCATATTTTTATTTTAATGACAAACTCATTTTAGTAACAAACTGAAAGTTGCTTTGCAAACTATGCATTTTTTGTAAACTGAGAGCGCGATAGTACATTATGTTGTTTTGAATAAGTGACCTATTTTTGTATAAAAAAATAAATAATAATAGGTGTATGAAAAAGCTTTCCCGAACAATTTTAGTCAATTTCAGCTGACATCATGTCAGTTCTGTAATCGAACATTACGTATCAAATGTGTCAATATGAGCGATCGAGTTAATGCAATGTGACCTATATTTTTTAAAGCGTGGTATTGTGCAAGTGTTTTGAAAGTTATTTATTTAACAGAGATAACTAAAAAAATAGTGATTTATTTTTTTTGAAAACGTTAGAAAATAGCGAGTGGGTCTTTATTGTAATAAAAAGGCACAGCTAAGATGCTGAAGTAGTACAAGTCGATTTATGTCAGACTGTACTACCATGTGCAGTTGTGCACTTACTAGAAATAATTATGAATGTACAATGAGTAATAATTTATAATATTTTTTTAAAAGATGAAGCAAAAATAAAAATTTCAAACACTGAAATCTCTGTTGAGAGATATATACATATATTTGATGAAATTAAATCCATGCGGAAGAACGGATTTCACTGCAATAAAGAACTCCCTTCCAGTACAGTCGTGAACGAAGAACTTTTTAAATTAACTGAACTACTATTATGACCTTAGGTGCTGGTTTTTCTTCGCCAATTTAATTCAATTTTCTCTGAGAACTCGGCGGACTTATTATTGTATTAATTATAAGAATTCAGTTATTACTTGGCACTTTAATAAAGTCTCCACCTTTATTAATTTAATTTTCCGGAATCGCGTATAACATGCCAATTTTATAACTTAATTATATCAATTTTCGAGTTTCATAATATGGAATTTTAAAAGTTAAGGATTTTATCATTTTATATAATATTATTTATATTTAAAAGCTACTTATTCAAGTATTTTCAAAGAGTTATATGCTGTAGAGATAGAATCTAGATTGTAGGTGTATATAAATTACTCCCTGTAATTAATTATGTTACATTGCAGTTCAAACTTTATTACTCTATTAGATTTACATAGACTTTGCATGTTTTCACATAATTAAAACTTTTTTCTATTCCTCTTTTTTGAAACTTTTCATTAAGTTATTTCTTCTGAACGATAGAAAATTGTTTCGCACATTTACTATTGATCCCAATCTAGACTTTAAAGGCGCTAATTATGCCTGTGAGAATTGTTTTATTAATTAGTATTAATTAGTTACAATTAATTGCCATTTGATTCATCATCTTGTTATTCAAATTATTATCATGAAATTCATTCTTGAAAGACAAAAGAGCTCACTAATTATCTACAATTTCTTCTTTTGATGTTTACGTTTAACAGTTGACTAATCAATATATTCAGCCAAGCGAATTAACTGTTTCCACCGATATAAAATTTATTTGAAGAGTTAAGATAGCGTATAAATTCAATTAATTATAAGAAATCTTTAGACAAAAATCTAATACATTCCCTCTGATGAGAATGTAAAAAGGTAGCATTGAAGGAATGGATATTCTTAATCATTAGAAAGTACTTATAAAACTAGAAGAAAATAAAAACACAAGATTTTCAATTAAATTCTTAATGTAGGGAATGAAAGTACATTTTATAATGATTCCAAAGGTGTGATGATTTTCGTGGAAATAAAATTTATTGCAATCGTTTCATAGTTGTAAAATGTGTAATTACATGCCAAACTGACTCCTCCTGTAAGGGAATAAAGCACATTGTAAATTTATTTTCATTTTATTTCTTCAGCTCTTCGACGGTCTTAAGGGTGAGATAAATTTCGTAGAAGTAAAAGAAAATCGGAGAACCGTAATTTAAATTTAGATGCTCGGATTTAAACTAGAGAAAAACGGATGACCTTAGTTGAACAGAAATGTTCACTCTAGTAACTTTAAAGTATCACTTATGATTATAACAGGGAGCGCCTACCTCAGTTTTTAAAGATAATTAGAAAATAACATGTTTTGAAATTACTTTGCCAATATAAGCGAAAGAATTTCCTTTGAAGGGCTCTTTGTATACTTTTCCGGTGTAACCATTTGATGGACTCTTGTGTTAAGAAACAATTCAATGTTGCTTTAGGGTTGGAAAATCAATGTACATCTAATCGTGGTGCACTCTACGTGGAGTAACCTGAAACTATGAAACTGACTATACTTATTTTAGCTCTTACTTGTTTGAAAGGACATACATTTCTGAAACACTAAAGTGCGTCAACGTTTAGGTGAATAATTCTTTTAACCGCGTCTCGAGTGTAATTAATGTCCTCAAGGCTAATGCGCGTCAGCTTTTTGTTCACACTTTTCCACGTCGAGAAAAAGAATGTTTCATTTAGTTTTGTACAGCCGCGTAAGGAAAACTCTTTTGATGCCGGCAGGACATGAAGAGACTCATAATCTGAAAGCGCATTCACGAAAAGAGTTATATTCTGGCATAAATGTGACCTGGATTCGAGAGATACCTCACTGTATACTGCGTGCAGACTACAGGCGAGTTATGTTCATGCATGCGGATTTTGGCAGTGCGAGGGTGCTCCTTTAATTCATACTTTTTATGGACCTGTAAACCTCGAAGCGCTCGTAAAATCTTATCTACGAGTCACCCCAGTTTCTTCTTCCTAAAGCAAACTGCGCTGCTACTCAAATCCTCTATTCCAATCTCTGATTACAAAAAAGAGCTTCGCTAAGTACTCTAAAAAACATACCAAACACTTTCCTGCCTCAGCATCGTTAACCCCTTTTACAACCAACCTTCATTTTTTTATGTTTCTTCAACTTTATTATTTCTCATTACCATTCACGCTTCTTTGGAGTATTTTTTAAAATTCAGGAAGCTTTTATTTTACATTCTGCGACAGACTACGAAAGATTGAGATTCCTGAAATTTTCTTTCATATTTTATAGGTATTAACTCAGACATTTTTTCCGTGTATTGTTTATGGAAAGGAGCGACTTTTAAAGTAGAATTAAAAGAGTTGAACTTGTTAAGAAAATAACTATACGATGGGATACTAAAAAAAAAGTTCTGGTTAAAGTTACTAGATTATTTTGGTAAAAAATGTCTAGTTACGTGTTATAACTGCAAATTCTGGTTAATATGAATGCCTAAAACAAAAAATTCCATACTATTTCTAGGAATTTTCAGAAATTTTAAGAGATTTCGTGGATTTTTAAAAAGAATTTAAGAAATTTCATATAATTTCTAGGAATTATAAAGTATACAAAAATTATCCTACGGTTTATTATAATAATAAGATTATATTTTTTGTTTGTTTATATTTTAATAAACTTCAAGAATAACTTTTCGTGAACAATAAGGAGAAGATTTACAAAAGCATGAACTACTTTCTTTATTATAAATAAGAAGAATAATGTGATATAAAATTTCACAGTGAAGTAAAGTTCTGGCGACTGAAGATAGATTTAAAACTTTTCACATGAACAATGTACACTATTTTAGTTTTCCAATCCTCTTATACTTTAAGAATCCTATTATTAAAGTTTTTACGCTTTTATATCATTTCTCAAAGTACAATATAAGCTGTAATACTTCTCAAAAGGAGGAATGGAGAAGGTAATGGTGATGATTTTGTATCATAATTTTAGAATATATACAATAAAATTGTAGATATATCAAAAAATTTAATAAGAATTAAGATTCGAGACTACAAATTGAATTTTTCAGAACTGAATTTAAATATATGATATAAAAATGTTAGTCAAAACTGTGTTAGATTGTGAACAAATACCAATTTTCTAGCTTTTAGCATTAATTGTTAAAAAATTGAGTCTTATTTTACGGATCTTATTTATACGCGTTTTTATTGATTAAAGAAATATTTTTAATATTTATCTTATTATTTATTTTTAAAAAACCCTTTAAATTTATCTACTTCTATTCACACCTCTTATCAATACCAGTTCATTGTTGATTGAGTGTTAAAAATTACGAAGTGAACAATAAAAGTTAACGAACGTTGATAAAATATCCGATTCTACTCTTCAAGTTGTCACAGATGGTGTGTAAAACCTTTTTTATCAAAAGAATGCATCGACGTTCACTTTTAACAGTTCAATTTTATTTGAACGACATCTCTCTCATTACAATAGAAATAGAATGACCCCTATAATTTCTTTCGGATGAAGAATTATTGCTATTCTGTTTATCTATTGTTATGACAATTTCAACCGAGATTTATGTAACCAAAGTGCAAATAGAGACTTTAATAAATCAGGATTATTGTCACCGTGATAGAACAATTTATTTCGAATGATTGAATCATATCCAGCTTTCAAATTCTGAATTCAAAATGAGACAATTTATTATTTTGTTTGTACTCATGCGCGTTTATTAGTTTCTATAAAATCGTATTCCTTTATAAACTCTCTACTGCTGGAAAAAGTAATCGAAAGGGATATAAATCTCAGGATACATTATAGAGTTAGATAAATTTTATTAAATTTTAAAAATATTTCTTAGTTTAGATTGATTCAGAATTTCAAAACCTAAATAAAACAATTTATTATTTTTATTGGTCATGCGTAAACTCTTCAGTTTTATTAAAATCGTTTCTCTTTAATTTATCATGCTGAACACTAAATTCTCTCAAATTCTCTTGAATTGTTGAATTCTCGAGAAGCATTAAGTCTGAAACTTTCAAGATTCCCAGAAGAATTCTTGAAAGTAAGTAGAACTCTTAATACTATTTTCTAGGCAGAATAACCAGAATTCTTTTTCAGTGTAAGAATACCCGTTATTTTGCCGAAGAATGAAATTGAATATTGAGAACGTAACTGACAAAGTTGCGGCAGCAGAGTAAAATAAGGGGAGAATTTCTCTGTAAATAGGTCTTCGGAAAATCTACTGGTGATACGAAGAGCATCGAGATCTCTTTGTCAATTGAATTTAATAAATCGCATCAATGCCAATATCACCTTTCTCAACCTTCCTCTCTGGTATCCATTCGTCTTCGACTGCCGCCACTCATACAATAATATAAGTTCACTTCAGTTCGACGTTCAATCAGTGTCCAATATTTCCTTCTGCTCTATATCAGGAATCTAACTATATATATATTATATACGCATTAGTATCGATTTTTCATATAAAGCTCGTGAGCATTTTTTAACATCTAGCGTAAGAGTATGAGGGTCCATCAGCCTTAAGGGATAGAGCATGGAGTGCACTTTTATTAAATATAAAAAACTGCAGTCTCGTGGAGAAAGTATTAAAAAATAAGAAAATTTTTTTTCTTTAGAATGAATATGTGCAATATAGAAAGTACTGGCAAATAAAAAATACGACTACACTATAATTACAATGAACAAACGTTAACATTCTGGACTTTAAGTCGAGGTTTTAGTTCATTATAATTTATGAAACTCAATCTCCCCAGTTTAAATTTGTAAATTAGGTACAGTATATTCTGGGATTTAATACACATGAATCAGTAATAGAAGAAAGAGGTAAAATTTTCCAACCGGCTTTCATTTCCGCTGCACCCACCGCTGTGTGAATAGAAGAAAAAAGTAACCTAAGCCCTCGGAAGTCTTACTACATAGTATATGGCAGTGGAGGGTGAATACGAAAATACGCTTTAACTTCAAAGTATATTTTCTAATTAAAGAGATAATTATAATTCAGATTTCAGAATATGAAATTCCACTGAATATCACTGAAACTTCATCCTGAGCTTTTAAAAATTATACTTTTCATCCCATCCTATTTATAATCCCTTCAATTGCGGAATAGTGTGGTTAACAGAGAGTCTTGGAAATATATTTTAATATCTCGCTTTATTAAAATACAAATTTATCACATTCACTTTCCATGACGTTATTCCTTTTGATAAGTTTGATCGAAATATAATGTGCACCTCATTTCACAAAAGAATCCCATCCATTCATTTGGTTTGCTCTGAGAATTGAAATTCTTTTTATAGGAACACATTATTTAAAAAAAAACAGGCGAAAGAAGTCCATTCAGTAAAATTGAGATTCCGAAACTTGAAATTCTTTTCAGCATCAGAACATTCACATATTTTCTACATTATCTAGATGCTAAGAGCTGTCTTGGCTTTACATTTCAAGAGAATATTTTTCTTTCGGTTATTTCCCTCTCATCCCACGTATATAGTTTTTTCTATGAACTTTTCTTTAGTGCTAATTATAATTTTACAAGTTTATCTATAGAGAACTGCAGACAAAAAAGAGAATAATAGTTCAAGAAATTGAATGGATAAATATCCAGAAAAAGATGCTTGGCTCTCGAACAGAATGTCTTTTGACTAGAACTGCAAGGCTAAAACCTCGGGCGTTTTTTAATTAAAACGTTGTGACATTACTTTCCCTGTTCGCTAAACTGCAGGGCGGAAATAATGTCATAAACGAGAAACAAACGAGTTTAAAATGGCTTTGAGCAATATCGATCCTCAACTCCTGAACTAATCTAAGCGATCGCGAAAATAATTAAGGTAATGCCAATTTTATACCAAGTTACCTTTCTGTTAAGATCTTGTCTCTATTACTCTTTGTTAGATCTGAAATTTCATCAATTTAATGGCAACTGTGAAATTAAAAAAAATCAATACCGCAAATTATTAGTTTTTGTATAAAGAAAACCCAACAGACGCGCGCTACGCAGCGATTACGTATTTTATTTTCTTTCTTACAATTTCAAGTCGTTCAAAAGGTTACACCACTTTTTTTTAGAGAGGAAAAGACTAATTAAATATTTGGTAATATTAATTTCACGATCGTAAAATTAAATGTTATTTGCAATTATTAATATACAAGGAAAATATTGCTATATTATTCAGTATAAAAGTCTATTCTATGAAATGTTTGTCCACATTCATTATTTTTCAATTGGGTCACTGCACTTTTAAATAAGTACACATTATAATACTATATACCTAGCTTGTTTTCCTTTTTCATATTTCTGAAGTACGTAGGAATGAATTCAACGACCTGGATGTGAATCTATGTTCACCCATTCGTGATATATTGGCTCCGGTTGTACCAAACCTTTGTATTACGAGAAATCCTGCATCTTCAAAGAATATTCCGTAAAATCTTTGAATAGAGGCAAGATAAATGTACAAGCTATTTTTTAAATATAAAAAGTGAGAAAAAACTTGCCTTGATCATTTTCCTCACGTTTTAATGGAAAACTAAAGTCTAGTGATATTATTTTGTAATATATTCTAAAAATGATGCTTTCATGTTTTGTTTAATCTTGAAATAAGACAAATTTTAAGAAGAGATTTGAATTACATAGTTTTCGAATAAATACTTTTCAAATATTAAAAACAATTTTAAAATAAATTTTTACCAAGTTTCTTTCATGGATCAAATTTTAATTCTTTTAATCTTTCTAATAAAAAATATTAACTATTAACTTTACCGGTTCAAAACTACTATATTAATTTCTGGTATGCAAACTCTGTTATCAGCATTTTGAAACGTTATTATACTAAATATTAAATTAGTTTTATCATTTCTAGCTCAAATAAAAAGTCTCTCAGTATACATGCTTTGTGAAAATCTCAAATTATAACAATTAAAATATTTTTTATAGCCGTATAAAAGTCACAAAATTGCTGGTACACCGTCCTATTAAACAAACTTAGCACCGATTATGATAAAGCTTTCTATTATAGTCAGTAAATTTCTGAATGTCAACCATAAAGAAAAAAGGACAAAATACTTGCGCTTAATATGAAATATACGTGTTTTTATAAATTAAAATTAATTAAAATAAAACGCATCTCTATTACTCAATCCAGTTTAAATAAAGCCATTTAAAAAATGTATATATTACACTCTTTTACTTTACATTTTAATGAACTGCTTTAATGTAATTAACACTGCACTACCAAGTTCTCGTAGTGTCTATCCAAGCAGAAAGATTTAGGTACCATTTTATAAAGGTGAAATAGGATAACGTCTAAATCTGCGCATGTTAGAGTCTACTTTCAGAGTAATTTAAGATAACCTCCTTTCCTTTTGTGATAATAATTCGCCGTTAGAAATTATGGTCTGACAACTAAAGTCTTCTTCTACTGAACGATTTTCAGTTGTCAGCATAAGTCTGTTCGATATTCCTTCAGATCTCGTTGATGACCCATGTTTGAATCAGTATGTAAAACATTAAAAAAAAAAAAGTAAACTCTTAGGGTAAAGGTTCAATCTCTAGTAACAGTAATCAATTATTCAAAAAAACACTAATAAATTATATGCAAAAATATCGCTGCTAATTCTGATTTACAATTTAAAATGGCAAAACTGACTAAATTCCATGAAAAATGCGTTCAGAGCGCATCTTAACTTTTTTCAATGGTAAACAAATATTTTTTCGTGAAGGAGCTTTAGATAATAAGAATGAGAGGTTTAGTCAACTACAAGTATTCCGTTTGATAGGTCATTTGTCAGGACACCATTTAAGGAGTAATGGTGAGAGAAAGAGTAAGTGAGCAAGGTACATGGCATTATAGCAATCTAAGTGGTGAGCGCCTGGGTGAAGCACCAGGAATAAATTATCTGGAAAGCTCGAGAACGGCGTGTACACGAAACTCGAGCTACGAATCCGACAATAAATCTAGAATTTAGGCTGTAATTAAAGCTACGAAATGCCGTGCCTGCGCTGTTCTCAGGAAAACAAGTTCCTTTTATAGTAACGCTCCAGGCAAACTACTTATAATAGCGCCACATCAAAACCCTCCAGAAAGCATAACCCTAGTGGCACTTGAGCTTCAACTCTTAAGAGGAGAAAGTCGTCAGGTTGTTGAGTGCTTTGAAATGCAAAATGATATGCATATTCGATTGGATTGCATAACGAAATATATATTTTGCTTTACTAGCAAAATTTTGCTACTTTAATATATATTTTACTTTTTGTGAATTTAATAAACAAATGTAATAATAATTTATTTAATAATTTATTCTGCAATTAAAATAGATTTTCCGAATTTTCTGAATTTCATTTTCCAAACCCAAGTTTTTTCAGCTCACCCTATTCATTTTTTATTCCTTTCTGCGAATGACGAAATTACCAGAACATCAGACGAGAAAATTCCTAGGAATTGCCCATAATAAAATTTTATTTTTAAAACCCATCTTTCATTACGAAAAATAGAATATAGAAAATATTTCGTAAGATTAACTTTTCCCTAGATATTAAAAATGTAATTTAAACCTTACTCTTTAGATAACATAACCGTAATGAAGTGATTTAGAGTCAAATCAAACTCGTCATTAAGATATTTTCTTTAAAAGGTGGGAAGCATCCTTCATACTTTTTTCTAACGAATTGCAATGATTAAATAAAAGTTGAAGAAAAGAGAATTAAAAAATGATCATTTCAGGCATTTTTGTTGCTTTTCACTTATGATTATAATTCTAATGAGAGAATATGATATTCTTGACAAGATATAAGGAGTTTTAATGAAAGTGTCAACTTACGTAACCGCAAAGGGATTTCTACTATGAAACCACGTACCTAACGTGTCTAATCTCTAAATCTGATTTGTTAACATTGAACTAATTTAAATAATGCGTTTAGTTTATGAAATTAGTTTTAAAAAAAATATCTTTTAATATTAGATTAAAGAAGGTCGAACATTTTTTTCTCTATTATTTAAATTTTATAACAGATATGTTTATAGTGAAAATTTTATACACTCGATTTTTACTGAGCTAATAAAGCTTTTATAACATTCAAATAAAAGTATATTAAAAAACATTTTGAACGTTCAGAAGCCGTTCATCAATTCTGAATATATGTATAATATCCATAAATGATGCGACACACAGAATTTAATGCTCTTTTATAATATCAAGTCTACTTTTTTATTAATGTACAATGTATATTAACTGGAACAAAATTAAATTTTTTCATCATGCTTTGTCGGTATTAACGATGCACTTTGAAGTCCCTCATTTTTCAATACTCCTCATAAATGCTGTGTTGTTTTCACCGAATCTCTAACACATAATCTCTGTCTTTAATAAATCTGGAATTATGTGAACGACACAAGTAGAAGCTTTTGTATCGAGCTTGAATACATAAAGCTCTCTGCTTCAATGATTTTAGTAAGTTTATATTTTAACATCCTACTAAAATAAAATAAATCAGTCATAATTGGTAGCGAATTTTCATCTAATAAGTACTTGCAGGAATAATATTAACTTGGCAAGGGAAATTCATCTCTAAAAATACATTTTTTCTTCCAATCTATCTCTTTTGCTTATAAGCGTACTCGAAGTAAAGGATCGATAAGACGCTAGATGGACTTGGCAAAAATGAAAAACTTGAATACCGTAAAAGGCAATAAAAAGAGCTGACGTGTTCTTGTCTCTTTATTCCTTCAGACAAACGCGATGCTTGTTGCACTTTTTACTTTAATAAGTTATCCTATAACTTTTAAAGAAGAGTTCATGGCGTTTTGAAGTTACATTTTTTTGTGTGTGATTAATTCTTCTATCCTTAGATTCCATCTTGATACTTTTAAATTAAAATTCATTTTCTCGTTCAATAGAGGTGTGAGTAATTTACTTAAGTAATAGATCTTTTTAATTTACTTGTACGACAATAATTACTTTTATGCGAAGCTCTTAAACTTCACAACGTTAGTTACAGTCTTAAAATACGCGCGCTACACGCGCGATTATTTTGTTTTACTTATTGCATATAACATATAAAAAAGATTTATCTAATACGTTCGATTCAAACTTTTAAATGTTTCTCTACTTTCTGCATGAAATGTATTACATGAAATTCAATATTATAAATATACGGGACAGTTATGACCATTTCCAGTAGAAGACATCTGCCAAAAGTGAATTTTGACAGTCAGCAACTATGTATAATAGCAGATATTTCCAACCAGAAAGGATAACCTTTTATATAAGTTAAATGCAAATTTAAATTCGATATGTAGAATATGTAACTCGATGGATATGTTGTATCACAAACGGGGAACATCTTGAAATCTTTGGTATGTATGACGTTAGGTCTCTCCTTTCACATATCCCAGAGGGTGAAAATCGCTATACGAGGATCAGGTTTTCTAACTTTTATACTTCCTTTGGGCAATAAAATGCTTCTTTGCGATAATTCGTAAAGTTGTCAATACAAGTTTGGAAAAGTTGTGATTCGTGAAAGAAAACTCTTTGAACTTTTTATTTATTACGATAAACAAAAGCATGAAAGAATCTTTCAGTTTAGTATTGTTTTATATCTGTGTCAATGCATTTCTACTGTGCGACTAGTGAAACAATATACCTCCTATACTTGTATATACTGATCTGTTGTATTAAGTGATTGTGGTTCTAATGTATAGCGTAGACCTCGGCAAAGTTATATCGCTATTGGCACCTGTACAGCCGTTAAGCGCTCCCGGGCTCTTTATAGCTATTATTGGATTATTACCGCAATTTATGTCAAAACCGGAAGCTTTCCTAATGGCCAATTTTTAAGCCAATTAAGAAAAAGTACCCACTTAAGAAACTTTCTGGTTAGAATAACGAGAATCCTGGTAAGTATAACAGAAATTTCTGGTAAGAATAACCAGAAATTTTCACTGGACATTTTTCTGGTTTAACATTCAGGTCAATATAATAATCTGATACTCTAGTAAATATAACCAGGTGTTCGGTAAAATTAACTAGATTTTCTGGAAATCATCGATTTTCTAAACAAACTCACTGGAAAAAAGCTAAACTAGATTTACAAAAGATTTTACATCTGATACCATAAGTAATAACCAGAAAAAAACGTCATATGAACAAGTATTTGTAGTTAAAATAACTAGAAACTTTTTAACCAGACGTATCTATAGTAACCTTAACCAGCAAAAGTATTATGTGTGTATGTGTCTGATGAACTGATTGATGGAAATTAGCCAACTATATTGACGTGCATAAAAATAAACACAAAAAAATGAAAACTAAGTATTTAATGGTATATCATACTTGCTTGGTTCTAAACAAGAAATTAAAAACTGATCGACACAACGAGTTAAAATTTGAAATAAGAATAAGTAAAGTGTGAATAGACCCTTATTTGTGCAAGAAAATTTCTCGTTCGGTCCATCAATTTATATTCAAATTCAAAGCCTACATCAATTCTAGAGTCTACTTTAAAGCTTTTATAAAGAATTATTGCAACTTACCGGTGTTGCATCTAGCCGCGGTCTTTGCTACTTAGAGGAAATTTAGTGTTAGTTTTCCTATTTCTTTTTTGTGGTTAGTGTATGGAAGGGTATTGAAATGATTTAGTGTAGCTTACCGTGGTGGATGCACTCGAACTTCTATGCTGTTTGACGGGCGAACTGGTGTGCGTGGTTTGCATATCGGAATTTAATTGACGATTTATCACTGGTACTGAAAGATGCTGAGGTGGTTCTATATCCAAGTAACAATGCGCTTCCAAGTGACTCTGCGCTCTTCTTTCTTCTAAAACTATCTTGCGAGCAGCCCGAAAAATCATGTAGTATACCTAAAAGAAATTTTTTTTAATTACAATACACTTTCATTCAAATTAGAATGAATACACTTTAGATTAGACTTTCATTAGAATACACTTTATCCACTTGAATAAATAAAATAAGCGAATCTTGCTCAATTTATTCCTTTATATTTGAAGAGCAACCGAGCAACATTTGCTGTATTCTATAACCTTACAAATGAATTAAAAATTGACGGAATTTAAAGTGTTTAAAGCAGATTTTAAAATGTTCGAATATATTTTCAAACATTATAACAATTTTTAAGTTAGCTGGAATAATTATAAATTTAAACAGATATATTAAATTGCATAAGTATCAATGTAGTAGAACATTTTAGCGAGAATTATATATTGTATGCAAATTATGTTTAAATGACATTAATTTTCTCGAATTAATTTCTCAAATTACACGACCACCTGGAAAGTGACAATTATGCCGAAAGGTACCTTGAAAATTATCAAGATTAAAAGAGTCTTTTAATTTAGAAGAATAAATTAACCACACTTGGTGCAATTTAATTAAAAAATAATTGTAATGTAATCAAAATACGTATTGTGTAGTGAAGGCTCGTTTTTAATTCAACTTAATTATTCAAAATACCTAATTAAATGTGAAATGTTCACATTCTCAAGAACCACCCAGAATAATTGTAAAGTGCAGTTTAAATCTAAATTTGTAATTCCTCAGAAAAGGGTGGTGAAACGAAATTTTAGAGACGCGAAGTTAAATTGAATTCCCGGAGGGGAAAGATGGTTTATATAACCAGATTTTGTTCAGGTTTTTAATTCACCAGTGCAGAAAATTCTCCTGCAACTATGTTTTACTTTTTAAAAACTTGAAATATCGGTTAGTTAATTAAGAATTAAGTGGGAAAATAAATGTCATCTGTCTGAATAAATCTTCAGAAATTAAATTCCAAAATATGTAATCGAAAGAAAAAGAGAAAATTATATCAATTCGAGGTGAGGAACCTTGTAAATTATTCACACTTATCCTATATAGTATAGAATAATCTACTCAAATATTCGTACTCTTGTTTCAATTAAAGTTATGCGTTTTAAATCTTCGATAATACTTTGATGCTCAATTCAATTTCCTATATTGATTTATTGAAATCCGGTTACACGATATTAACTGAAAAATTTCTGTTTGTATAAATTTACTGAAGTGAAAAGCTCAAATTGAAATATTGAATTTTTTGAGGATGAAATATAGAGTTATGAATTTTACATTTGGTGCAGTATTTTTCAAAGTTTGATATTTAAAAATGATCAGATTTTATTGGACATCAAATCCTTTGCCCAAACAAAACTTCCCACACCTTCCAAAAATGGAAAATTATAATAATTTAATTTGAAGGAAAATTTACTTACATAGATCATGACGGTCGTTGGTATATAAAAACTGCACATTGTGGCGTAAAATTGATACCACGAGTTTTGGCAGACAATACACTGAGATGATCCAGTATCGGAGGTCTTGTGCTCGTTGCCCAATATCAACAAAGGTGCTAAACTAATACATCCTGCCATGCACCAAACAAGAGTCACCCAGCCGAGCATTCGACGTGGTGTTCTCTTTACCCCATATTCCAGTGGCTTCGTGATGGCCTTGTACCTTTGAAGCAAAGTAACAGATTCAACACCTAAGGCTTATATAATTTATATATGTATACTGTATATATGTGTATATATATATATATATTACAATTTTCACTCTAAGAATTCAATTTATTTCAATTCGAAAACTTAAGTTATGTGACAATGATCGATATATACATCGATTTTATAAAATTCATAAAATCGATTTGGAATCTTCTTTTATATTCAAGTCTCTAGATTTTAAAATAAATTATGTAATAATCGTGAATCTTGTTGACATGAAGATTATTTTACATGAAAAGAATTTCTTACAATATGAGACATGTAATATGTTTAAGGCTGAGACGATATGAATCTCTAAACCATATTTCTCGCCCTCCTTAAATTTAAACTTTGCTAATCTAGTCAATATCCAGATGAAAAATCTAGTTATAGAATATCCGAGGTCATTTATTACCCTCAACTGTAACGGCAAGTTTTCGTCTAAGTTTCCAGGTCATCTTCATAGGACCTAGAAAGTAGGCTAAGTGGCCCTAATGGAACTCAGTCCTCAATGCACATTTTAGTGTAATATTTAAATCATGAGGTGTAATAAAATGTCCCTGATTTCCGGAAAATTCAAGAGAAAATCAAAAGTCGTCAGCATCAAAGTCAGGAAGAGAAGCAATATACTTCAAGAAGAATTTTTATTCTCTTGTCGGATTCGTTATTAACTTTCCTATTAAAGTATTAAATGTAAATCACGGATTTGCAAAATCATTGTACAGAAATGCAGATTTTAGCTCATGACATAATTTTTCATCAAAAGGATAAAGATCGATTTGTGCAGCCAAATTATAAAATTAAAATAGGATTTTTAAGATACATCTACGAAAATGCTGCAAAAATTAACAATTTTATCAAAGTCATGAATCTCGGAAAGATCATTAACGTTAACTAAAAAAAACATTTCACTAATAGTGAGTAATGAACCTCTAAACAAGTTTTCTCGGAAGCATTTATTGATGAAGTTATACAAAAAAGAAGCTAGTTCTGGCTACAGTTACTGTCGAGCGTAACTTAAATGACTTTCAAACTTTCTTTTACAAAGACAGAGAATTCCAAAACATAACATTGTGCTACTCACTTTTTTATTACTGCTATTAAAAATACCAAACCGGCTTTATTAATTAATGGATTTAATCACTGATGATGGATAAATCAACAGCTAATTTCTGTCAGATAATGGATGATTCGGTTACTGATGATTGATTTCCGACCAAATAAAATACCGAGTGAAGCTAAAGGATGTAAATGAAGCAAACAATTACTTGCTCGAGGCTTGAATTAACCGGCAGTCGGCTCTGTTAGAACGTTGTGTGGATGAATAACGCGGTCGATCAATTATCTTACCGCCAGTCAAATTAGAGGTCGACCCAGATAGCAACGTATCCAATAAGTATTTAATTTGTATGTTATCCACCGCTAAATACAAGAATTGCACCAAACAACAACTAGATATTCAGTCCTCATTATTTCCAGTTTAAGACATAAAACTTTAGAACGAAATTATGTTTTGTTATATACACTGTCGTTGGAAATTGAGTGAGAAATTGAAAAATTTTACATTCTACAAATTAGAAAATTGCAAGAAGTATTCGAAATTCAATGCGAATTAAAATACATAGAATTGTATATTTCTTCTTTCATAAAACTTATAATATAAAAACTAATAGTGGTCTAATTTGCAATTCAAAATATAATCTTCAAGTATATACAATGAAAATAAAGGAACTTTGCAAGTATATATCCCATTTTCAAGGAACAATGCTCATAAGAGTTAAAGAGTTAATCTGAAACGTGCTGCAAGTGCCGAAGTATGTCTAGAAAATTAAGAGTGCTTAAGATGAAACTTTATAAGAGTCTAGTTCCTGGTACAACTCTTTAATGAGTGTTTATATACTTTTCCTTGGTATATAAAATCAAATAAAAACTCTGAAACTTGCACCGAAAAGGTGGTTAGAAAGATTTGTTAAATTCTCTGGATCAGTATAGACAATATAGCCTAGTTCGAGCGAAAAATATTTATTATTGCAAATGTAAAATTGTCAAAACTAAATTTTCTCTTACGATAATTACCATATGCCTTAAAATCTAAAGTTTTTCAATTTAAAGTTTATTGCATACATTACAATTATTTTTGCAACATTACAATACTTTACTTCTTTCTTTTTTTTCCAAAAACTGATGAAAGCCAACGCTTTTGTGATTTTTTAAGATCTCGTGAAACCCTCTCCGAAGTTGCTTGAAATCACATGAGTGTGTGTAAAGTCAAACACCTAAAAAGTGCTTCGACCTTCGGGAGTCAGATTCTGAAGGGCAACTTAGTAAACAAGCCAGGAAGATATTTTCCCGGTTGTCTGGCTTTTGAAAGCTGAAGCACTTTGGTTGTTTTTCTTTGCACACACTCACATAAGGGATTTCCGAGCAGCATAAAATATCTTAAATGAGTAGTTTAGGACACGTATGGGCCCCCGCCGTTTACCCCCACTCCTCTCGGTCTGTGCTACCCCCCC